>JBBPBP010009780.1:1977490-2004304 GCA_037974735.1 Cicer chorassanicum
GACAATTGTAGATCCACTAAATAAACCCAAAAGTCGTTTCTACATAATTTTTTTTTATGTAAAAAACCTCTAATAAAAATCTTTGCAATCTTTATAATGATAAAATTACAAATTCTTTAATAAATTTTTTACAAAAAATATTTAGAATATTATAAAAAAATTTATTATAAAAATTTAGAATTCTTTAATAAAACATAAATTAAATTAAATTATTAAGCGTTAAAAATTTAAAAAATCACATTTAATTTATCTATTGTTAAAAATTATATTTTTTTAAAAAGGAATTCTTATAATATTTTATACATGTATAAAAATAATAATTAAAAAAAAGAATGAATTTATAATTAAAATTAAAATTGCTTACGAAAAATATTTTAAAGATCGAAAAAATGAATTTAACTAAAAATAAAATATATATTAAAAAAAAAAAGACTCGAATGTTTTAGGCTGTGAGCAACACGCAAAGCTTTGAATTGAAGAAGTAGAAGGAAGGAAGACGTACGTAATTTCTTCATCACTGATCAGTGAGTTTCTATGACAAATCCATTTCATGTTTATACATATTTTAATTTCATTGTCTAAACTCATCTTTCCTTTCTTCTTTCTTTTTATTGGAATTGGAAGAAACGTCCATGTTTTTTAGTCGTGTTTTTCAAAATTCATCTTCGCTGTATACCATTACTGTTAATTGTTTGTGATTATCAAAATTCATCATCATTACGTATTGAAGTTAAACCATCACGATTCATTTTAGGCCGTGTTTTTTTGTTCATGTCATGGTTTTGACTTGCAGCTGTTCGATGAAATGCAAAGCTGAAACAAAACTTCCTTTGTCATAATTTTCACTTACTAGTTTTTATTTATTTACTTGAAAATGTTTTAATGGATTTGTAGCTGCCTTTTGAGCAAGATAGAGTAATAGTAATCTATATGGCAACAACACTTCAAATTGAAGTTGTGTCCGTGTTTGACATGTGTCGGTGAAATATAGATGTATAAAATCATTTTCATTTTTTAAATTATTGTTGGTGTCTAAGTGCCAATGTCGTCCCCAGTGTCAACGTCCATGTTGGTGCTTCATGTACACTACATAGTAATACTGCTACTAGTTGTGTGGGTAGGTTTGAATGGGGAGTAAGGATGATGCTGTGAAAGAGGTACTGATAGTAGATGCTCGGGCAAGAAATATCAGTCACAATGTGAGATGCATCGACTGTGGGAGTCAATCCATTGAAGATTCTCAAGCAGACATTGCCATTCTTCTTAGGAAGGTATACCAACTCTTATTTGATTTCCCTTGTCATAAAACTTTTGCGGAGTTATACAGTATTGCTTGTTAGTTACTGATTTTTCATCCATTAAAGATTTCTGCTCATAATTTCTTTCCAATAGAACAATGCCCAAGTCTGCCAGCAGTGTTTGAAAGTGAGTTTTTTTGCTGTTATGTAAATCCTAAGCATTTGAACAATTTTCCAGTTAATCCGAGATGAAATTCGTAAAGGAAGCAGTGACAAGCAGATCTTCAAAACGCTTGAAGAAAGGTTTGGAGAGACTATACTCTATACACCAAAGTTTGATATGCAGACAGCAGCTTTATGGTTATCACCGGTACATTTTTCCCGGAGGATTGAAAGCACTTGAACTTGTAATTTGTTTTTGTTGTGAAGTTTATATTTGTGCTGATTCCAGAAACATGTGATTTTGAATAGGTCATAGTTGCTGGTGCAGCTGTTGGAATATGGGCTTATCAAAAGCATAAACAAAAGACTAATGTTCATATCATGGCTCTGAACCTTGTTAGAGGTGTTCCATTGACCCCAAGAGAGAAGGAAACAATGCTCGATGTTCTTACACCGCCTGCTTCACAGGGATTTAAGTCACAGGAAGACAAGACTTCCTTCTGGTGGAGGAGATTGCGAGGTCAATGATCTCATTCACTGTTCTGATTATGCCTTTAATTTTTTGGCAACTCTACCGACTCAGTTTGTGGGCTTTAAAGGACAACAAAAGTAGTCAACTTATATGTTTATGACTGTATATTAGGTTTCACTTTGGTGTTAATCTACAAATTTCCAAGCTTAGTATTTTAAGTTTATGTGTCAACACCCAAGTTTGGTGGAGATGTACACGCTAAGAAAGAGTTCATTTTTGTAATAATACTGATTTTATTGCTTAATTTCCATGGCAATCCTTAAACTCTGTATTCTGGACATGATATCCAGGATTTCAGGCATTGTGATTCTGTCTTTTGACATTAAATTTAAGACATTTAAGCAATCAATAGATAACCTCTATAACTTAGTTTCCCTCGTGATTATTTGAGAACTTCATAATATTCCGCTTGTGAACACTTTTATTATGACTCCCTCGTGACATGGTAGATATGCATTGAAATTATGGATATGGTCTTTCTGATTTTTTGTTTTGTAGATTTGTGAGAAGGATAAGTGCGCTAAAGGTTATCATGGGAGCCTAATATGCCCTCCAAGTAGACGTAGCATGCGTTTGAATTTCCAGCCAATCACAGTGCCAACGTGCGGCTCATGCAAAGCTCCCATTTGTTGCTTCAACAAGTCATGGTCAAAATGCTATCGGCACAGGAGAATAACAAAGGTAAGTCATGCTTGTTTAAAGATCTAACTCATGCTTGTTTATATTCTAATTTATGGCTTTCAATTATGTCTTGTTTGAAGAAGGGCTGGTTCAAGGTAAGTGAAGTCAGCAAGCTAACCTATTCCAATTTCTAGTTGAGTGGGCTGCCTGTTGACTTTAACAACACTGCAAATTGTTATTAGAAGATAAATGCTCCAGTTTGTGGATGTTGCGTAATGCATCCATAACCATTAATTTATTCTTATAGACCAAAAAATTAAAACCATAAGTTCATCCTTATTCTTATTATAGGTCTAGTTTTTTTTTTAAGGGATTATAGTTCTAATTGTAGCAATAAAAAGACTCCATTCAGGACATCAATGTCTATAATTTTCAATGCAAAATTACAAAGTGTCAACCTTGTGAAAAGAACAAGTTGACTAACGTTTCAAGTTTGCCAGCCAAACCAACAAAAAGGTGGCAGTTTCTTTGCACTAACAATAAGCACCTGCTGAGCTTGTGCAAGTTTCATCTGCAGCAGATACAATCACTTATTTACTAATAAAACCTAGAAGGCTAATTCAATAAAAAGAGTGTTTGAAGTTTATATTTATATATTGTATAAAACAGAGCGACCGGTTTCAAAGGTTGTGCTTGTCCATGCCATGAACTCTTCAGTGGAAGTTGGTATTAGTGGAATAAGTGAGTCCCACGTTCCAATTAGAAGGAACAACATTCCATGCAATAATAGTCTCCTTGGTGGTGTATGAAGTAATTCTGAAAGAAAGAGCTTGACCACCAAGTGTTGCAAATGCTTGATAGGAAGCACCCCAATTGTGGCTCATTTTAATCCATCCCGTTCTGCTTCCTTTCACCATCATGCTTGAAATGTCACCTCCACCTCCCACATTCATCACGTACACCAATAGCCAGTACCCGTTTCCTTGGAATGAGAATCGAACCCCTCCCTTCCTTTGGCATGGCACCCTATAAATCAATCAAACAAACACATTACTATTTTAATGAAAATGTTAATTTCCTTAATATCATACATTTTGCACAAAGAAGTATTATGAAGTACCTGCGGTACATAACAGGGACGATACCAGCTTTCCACTGTGCAATTTTCATGAAGGCAGGCTTGGCCATGTCAAAATGCACTCGTGGTGGGTTACACCATCCACCATTATCAGAGGGCTTAGACCAATTAGGAGGGCAAAGATTGGTGGCAGTGACAGTGGTGAAGGCTACATTTCTATAGCATGCACTTGATTGGTAGCATTTAATCTGGAAACAAGCCCCGCACGCATAACCATTGTTGAACAAAGTCGAGCTTAAAGCTACTGTATCTGTCCCGTAACCATTCTGAAACAAATTTCCGTATCCACATGCTCCTCCTTTTCATAATAAGAAATAAAAAATTATTAAGTATTAATATCAATAATAAGTAACTCTAGTCTAATTTTACTAATAAACTGAAGTTACAAGATGTTGAATAACACTAACACTAGAAAAATGTTACAATAGGGACAAAAATGTTGAGAGTGAAAAAGACAAAATCATTCTTTTAAATTCTATCACCAAGTGTTAGAGACATAAAATTTGATGACAGATTTTATATTTTTAGCTCCAATTCTCTTATTTATTTCAAATATTAATTAATGTTGATTTTCTTCAAACCTGAATTAAGGTTGAAATAGCTTAAGCAAAGTGAAAACTAATGATAATTAAAAAAATATATATAGATATATACCCATGGTTTCAGAAGCAGTTTCATCTCCATAAAATGTAGCATGAGCAAGAGCCCATTTACTGGGTCTAAATATCGCCACAGCAAGTGTTGGTTCTCCCATGAAAGTGAACACCATTGCACAAGCAATCAACGTGAAGGCACTAGCTTGAAGAATAGATGCCATTGTTAAGTTTTTTTGGACAACTAATAGCTTAAGTTTATTTTTTTGGACAAGAATAGCTTAATTAGTTATCTTTCTATATGGGACAAGGAATATTGAAATTCGATGTTAATTGAGAATGATAAGTACATGATCCGGTTTATATATGAAGTACAATTCCTATATCACGTCGTTGATTAATTTTAAGAAGTGGCCTTCGTGATCCCCACGATGAATTAGATAGTGTTTCTAATTTCTAATTAATATATCTACAAAGTCAAAATTATTAATGTTGAACTTGTTTTTTTTTTCCTCAACAACATGATTAAGCAACAATACCTTGTACGTACGTCGGCGCCAAATAGAATTTGCCCTAACATATCTTATGAGAAATCAACTTATTTTCGGTTAATCAATTAAGGGGCGATTGATCCACGAATCACGATTAAATTTAATCGATAAAGCTAGGAAAATAAATGGAATATAAGATCATTCTATATTTCTCATATATTACTGGAAAACGTGCGTACAAGTTTCATAGCTTCGCATACCAGGCAACCATCGATTAGAAAATTTATTTTTGTTAGTCATTAGTTATAACAATTAATTGAGGTTGTTAGTCAACAAAGTTTTCTATAGCTGACTTTCATGTTTTATGTTATACTAATACGTAGTACTTGCACTCTTTTAAAATCAGTATTGTATTTTTTATTTTTATTTTTTATCTTAAAAAAATGCTAAATTCTACATCAATTAACTCACATCATTGTAAGTTTATCAAAAAATTAGTTTAATTTGACCAAATAAAACAATTATGTCATACATCATTAATGATTTAATAGTTGTAATTGATTGATAATTTATTTTACATTTACGGTGTATATAAATTAAATTCTTAAAAAATAACCATAAATTAAAAAGAGATATTGATAATTTTACAAAATTATTTTTAGACTAAGTATCATCTCTGATCCTTTAACTTAATTGCATTTAATGATTTAGTCATTTATTTATTTATTTATTTATTTTTTTTCGATTTGGTCATTTATGTTTTTAAATAATTTCAGCGTTACCCTTTAAGTGGGGTTCCGTTAAGAAAAAGTTAAAAATCTCTCATCCGTTTTTAGAAAAAGTTACTCTTTATGTTTTGGAAACATTTCAGAAAAATATTCAAAGTTTGTTCTAAATTTGATAGTAGAATTAATTCGTTAAAACTGAAGCCATGAGGTATTTATACTTCATAGATATCACTTCAGATCAGTGACAATCGTTGCTAGAGGTTTGATGAACATATGCAATGATCCAGAGGAAATTTTTTTTAACTTTTTCTTAACGGAATCCCACTTAAAGAGTAACACTGAAATTATTTAAAAACATAAAAGAACAAATCGGGAAGAAAAAAAAAAGATAAATGACTAAATCGTTAACTGAAATTAAGTTAAGGGACCACGAGTGGTATTTAGCCTTATTTTTATTAATAAATTATGTATTTTTTATTATTATAAATATAATATGGAATATATTGATTTGGAAATTATATACATAATATTAATTAGATGGTATAACAGAATAAAAATCAATTTTACATTTATAAACTAAAAATAATATTTATTTAAAAATAAGTATTTTTTATTAAAGTGACACTCATAATAAAACATAAAAAATAAATGCTTTTTGTAGGCCGATGACTTACCAAAAAATGATGGAAAAAATAAATGATGGAAAAAATAATGTTACACTAAATAACATTTTATATATAAAAAAAAAAGTTAATTTATTTTTTGTTTTGTCAAATTTTTTTGGTCTTTTAATTTTTTCGATGTATAAAAATTTAAAGTTTTAGTAAAGGTTAGTTTTGACATTAACCAAATATATTAAAAAAAAAATTATTAAAATAAAGAAAAAGTATTTTACTAAATTATTATCTATGATTTTGGAAGAAAAAAAAAGGAAGGAGAATGAAATTCAACTATTTACAAAGGCATCATTTTATAGATTCGTCGAGAGCTCTCAAAATGTTATACAAATACGATAGAACTACTATAAGAGCATAGGGGCCCTAACAAAGTAGCACTGATGTTGGAGAGTGAGAATAATAATTTCATTGCCTTTAATTAGGGGATGACCCTCACAGTTTGTTGACTTGATAAACTAGTCACACTAGCTTCCACATGTAAATAGCTTCTCTAACACTCATTAACTCATTTCCCTTCACATGAACAATTATATGACATAAAGCATGCTTGTATGTAATCAATCTAGAGTATTCGAGTAATTAATCTACCTCCACTTATGCATTATTTCATTCAGGCAATGTAATCAATCTTGTAGTTGAATCATATACCATCACAGTTCCACAGCTGAGACATAAATTTGGATTGTTAAATTAATGACTATCATAAATCATATATTAATTTACTAACCTGATAATAAATATGGAACCAATGACATGGCTCAATAATGAACAAATAGTTTTGTACTTACTTTTCACATTTGACAGTATTGGTGGAATTGCCACTTGAAATTGACAATATAGTTCCAAAGAATGAGGTGTTTTCAGTACCACAATTAGGACAGGGTCCCTTTAATAAAAAATAATAATAACTATCTTAGTATAATTATTGGTTCATTATAACTTAACAGAGATAAGCTACCAAAATTATATATACCTTCAAAATCAAAAAATCTTTTATAATTGCATTTGTAATTGATTGAGCAAACCATAGAATGAAGGGAACAGCAGCAAACCAAGTCAAAATGAAACTGAAAGGTTCTGGAATCTGCACTTAACAATTCACAAAATTAACCTATTACAATCATTAATTGTACTCACTATTATCAAATTAATTAGGAAAATGAGGAGAGTATACCTCAATGAAATAAGAGACCTCAAATCCAGTGATATCATCAAGGAAGAAGAACCTGAGAAGCAAAAATGTCAAGTCCAAACTGATGCAAACAGTAATAACTGAATTCAAAGAAAAATCACATATTAGAAGGAAAGGTAGTTACAATCCTAATGCAAGCACAGTTGCTGGAACGTTCAGTAGCAATGCCTTTAAATAGTCAACAGTCAAGTCACTATAAACCTATAAAAAGGTAGTATCAATTCATAAATAACCAATAAACATTGTATATCCAAAACATTCATATTCATTTCATGGAATTCTAAAGCTGAATTCCAATATAATTATACACAGGAAAATTATTCATATGTATCTTCATTTACCAATTCAAACTTTAACAATTTTTATAAATACATTACTTAAATATGATCATAAAATTGGTTATAACAACGGAACAAGCAACAAATTCGACATGATATAGTCTTCAATAGATAGTTCGGTTGGTGAACTTAGTGACGCCGAATGAGTTAAAAGAAAAAATCAATATGATATACCTTTCTACTACGAAGACTGCACCGGGGACCCTCGGCCACAATTTCACTCCCTTCCATCTACAAAAAGAAATCCAAATGGAATCACTATAATATTTGATACTACAAGAAAGAATTACACACACACATTATATAAGAAACACCTTATGTAAATGTTTAGGTTTTGTTTGTCTAAGTGATAAAAATAGGAAACCTTTAGCTTCATTTTCAATTGATCAAACTCTTTATCGCTCATGATTGGTTTTCCAGACACATAAGCAATAGACGCTTCGAGAAATTTTTGCTCAGCAGAACCTGCAGAGATATATATATATATATAACCAATGAAATTACAGAAAATTAATTAATGTGTTAATAATTTATTACTATACATATATACTTACTTAGCATTACAACACTGCTTCCTTCCCACATGAGTTCTTCCTTGAGATTATCAAATTCTTCATTTGACATAATAGCCTTTCCCTCATAGTAAAATGCCTATTCAACAAATGAATACGTTGCTCAGAAAACATAATAATGAGATGAAACAATTGAAAATAAGGAATTAATATGCATGCATACTTGGAGTGCTTGAAGAAAATCTTGCTCAAGTTCACCAACTGATTTCTTCTCTTTTTTGTCTATGCTGCAATATTGTAAGATTTTACTATCAACAACACCATCTTCTTGACCTTGTTGATCAGAGGTGGCCTTGGGGGAAAACATAAATAGTTGGCGGCGAAGGCGAGAGTGACGGCCGCCGCCGGCATTGAATTGAATAAGATGGATTCTTGTAAAAGTGGAGGAGAATGTTGGAGATGGTATTATGGATGGACGTGGGCATGTCAATGTGAATGATGATAATAATTTGCTAGCCATGATAATTATGATGACGATTAATTAAAAAATAATGTACTATTGCTAGCTACTTATTTTGTGCATTTTTGGGGTAAATATTGTTTGGAGGGAAACAAAGATAAGGCAACACCTAACGTGTGGAGGGATTTGTAACTGCTTATTCTTTCATTCTTGTCCTCTTTATTTTACTTTAATAATAATGTCAAGATCAAAATCGTAGGTACTTGTTTCTTTTCAACTTAAATAAATTAATTCATGTACTATGTTTTTTAGATGTCTTGTGAACTGCACTTCCTTTTGGTGTGGTATGTAGGGGTACGTGGACCATCGCATGGGTGCAGGCCCAAATACCAAGCCCAACCCAATCTTGATGTGGGTTCAACCGGTTTCGGCTTAAGATGGCTCTGGTAAATATTTTGACCTAATTGCCTAAAATTGTTTTTTTTTTCTATTTTTTTTTATTTATAATTATGATCTATGATCCATTCAAAAGCACAAGCAATATTAAGATTTGACAAAGAAAAATCACTGCAAGTCTTAAGAACACAAACCTAAAAGGAAACTATTGTTTTGCAAAAGAGAATTCACATCAAGTTGTAAGTAACATTGTTTTTAAGGCATGTTTGAAACAAATTTAAAAGAACTTGTTGGCAGCAAGCACGAAAAGTCTATTTGCTTATCATACAAATTCACTTTCTTATGAAGCTGTTTCCTAAGACTTAAAGTAAAAATGTATATGATCTACTTGAAAAGAAGCTAGACTCTCGAAAAATATGTGATTACTTGTTGGTTATCAAAAAAAAGTCTAAAGAGTATATCTTTTATTCTCTCAATCACAATTAAAAAATTGTATAAACTAGCAATGCAAAATTTCTTGAAAATGGTGAAGTTACTATTAGTGAGATTGATATAAAAGAAGTTAAGACAAATATCACCTAAATGGTGAACTCAATTGGTAGTAGGACTGTGTGGAGGCAGTACTTATCCCCCAGGTACCGCGATCAAATCCAACGGAAAACAAAAACTCGCTATTTCCACTGGGTGGATAAGGGGTGAGAAGATCGTGAGGTAGCACCGCCGATAACGATAATGGCTGGGGTGTTACATTGATGATATGAATTTTACAGGTGATGATGTTAGTGGAATCAATTAGTTGAAATTGCAGTTAGCCAAACAATTTGATATGAAGGACTTGAGAACTCTTCGCTATTTCTTGGGGATTGAAGTTGCCTACTCTCCTAAAGGCTACCTTCTTTCTCAATCCAAGTACATAGCAACAGATACTCCTCTTGAGTTGAATGTGAAATATGTTCCCTCGAATGGTGTTCCTTTACCAGATCCCACTTTGTACTGTACTTTGGTTGGTAGCTTGGTGTATCTTACGATTACCAGACCTGATAGTGCTTATGTTGTCATATTGTCTCTCGCTCTTCTACATAAGCTGAATATCGTGCTATGACATCCACTACTGTTGAAATAATTTGGTTGCGTTGGCTACTATATGATATGGATATCTCTCTTTCTGAGCCAACTAATTTGATGCATTGCGATAACAAGAGTGCTATTCAAATTGCTCATAACTCGGTCTTTCATGAACGCACCAAACACATTGAGATTGATTATCATCTTACTCGTCATCATCTTCAACATGGAACCATTACTCTACCGTTTGTCTCCTCTTCCTTACATATTGTTGATTTATTCACAAAGATGCATTCCATTAAACGTTTTAATTAGTTTTTTGGTAGACAAACTCTCGATGTTTCATGTGAATGCAAGTTAATTTGAGGGGAGATATTAGATAATATTATTATATATTAGTAGTAATGGTATTTTAGATTTTTCTATTCTCTTATATATATACTTATTGTAACTCAATCACAGTAAATTTGTCGTTCATTTGGTTTATGAAACTCTAGTGGAATCCTTGTCTTTCTCCTCTCTTCATGTGGCTGATTCCTATATTTATCATTGTCAACACCCACTTCCCTCTCATTTATTATTTATGTTATGTTTGGTAAGGAGAAACCGTTAGCTTAGTTAGTTAAAGTTACACCTCGAGGTTTCGTTTAGCTACCTTTCAATTTCGACCTACTTGCATATATAACGTTGACTGTTGAGTCTAGTGTCAGCTCGCACGTGATAACTATTCCCTCCCATTGATACATCATTGTTTTTTAATAACGTTTTTGGACATTTTCTTAGAATTAAAATCAGACCGTATGTTATACTTACCATATATATATGTACTACCTTTTTCTCCATTATTATAAGTCTGATTTTATCATTCTTAATTAATAAGAAAAATTAGTAGATAGTGAATGTGTTAATTTTATGTGTTAATATTTTTAAAATAATATTTATATTTAATTGCGTTAAATTTTATTTTTGATATTTTAAGATAAATTAATAGTTTTAATAAATGCTATGTTTGAAAAAAAAAATACAACCAAAAAATTGAAATATTACTTATATTAAGAGACAATTTTTTTTAAAGAGTACTATAATTAAGAAAATAGGTAGTATATAAAAAGAATTTAATTTAGTATCTAACACTCTTCAAATATGATTAATTCTAGTAGAGCGAATCTATAAAAGAAAATAATTTATATATATTATTAATATAAAAATATTTTATACTACCACTTAATCACAACTATTAAATTATTAATAATATTTAATTTTTGTTATAAGCCATGATTTATCAAGAGTTTTTCTGGATAAATTTTTTAAACCATGAGTGCATGAAAATTTAACTAATAGTAGTATATTAATATAAAATGGAATATGGACCTGACGTTCGCTGTTGAAAGTGAAGTGCGTGAGTCAGCTAAAGAGTGGTGAGTGAGGTTAGGCATATAGCTTGCTACCTAATTGGTAAGGTGATCAATCTCTCACACACACACGTGCATATATATATATATATATATATAAATAGAAGAGAGAAAGAGAGAAAATATATACCATCCATAAAATATAATAGTAATAGTAATAGTAATAATAATAATAATAATTTCTAAACATGGCAACAACAATGTTGGTTCAAAGAGTTGAAAGCTTATCCCTAAGTGGGATAGAATCAATCCCAAAGGAATACGTGAGGCCAAAAGAAGAGTTAACAAACATAGGTAACATCTTCGAGGAAGAAAAAAAAGAAGGGCCTCAAGTTCCAACAATTGATTTAAAAGAAATAAACTCTTCGGATGAATTAGTTAGAAGGAAATGTAGGGAGAAGTTGAAGAAAGCAGCTGAAGAATGGGGTGTGATGCATTTAGTGAACCATGGTATATCCCATGATCTAATCAATCGTCTTAAGAAAGTTGGTGAAACATTCTTTGCTTTGCCTGTTGATGAAAAGGAGAAATATGCAAATGATCAAAGTTGTGGGAAGATTCAAGGTTATGGAAGTAAATTAGCTAATAATGCTAGTGGTCAACTTGAATGGGAAGATTACTTCTTTCATCTTATTTTTCCTGAGGATAAGAGGGACTTGTCCATCTGGCCTAAGACACCCCATGATTATACGTACGTTACTCATTTCTTATTATATAATATATACTACTATTATCTAAACAATATTTTTCATTTCTTTCTCCTTTTTATGCATGCAGTGAGGTTACAAGCGAATATGCAAAGCAACTAAGAGGGCTAGCTAGCAAGATAATGGAAGTGTTGTCTCTTGAACTAGGGCTAGAAGGAGGAAGGTTAGAAAAGGAAGTTGGTGGAATGGAAGAGCTTTTACTTCAAATGAAAATTAACTATTACCCAATTTGCCCTCAGCCAGAACTAGCACTTGGAGTTGAAGCCCATACAGATGTAAGTTCACTTACTTTCCTTCTACACAATATGGTGCCAGGTTTGCAACTTTTCTATGAGGATAAATGGGTCACAGCAAAATGTGTACCTGATTCAATTCTAATGCATATTGGTGACACAATTGAAATTCTTAGCAATGGAAAATACAAGAGTATACTTCACCGTGGATTGGTGAATAAGGAAAAAGTTAGAATCTCTTGGGCAGTATTTTGTGAACCACCTAAGGAGAAAATCATTCTCAAGCCACTTCCTGAACTTGTAACTGAAAATGAACCTGCGCGATTTCCACCACGCACTTTTGCTCAGCATATTCATCACAAACTTTTTAGGAATGCGGAGGAAGAAGATATCAAATCCATATAGTATTATATTTTGGCTTATGAACTTTTTTGTGTGTGTGGTGTTGTGTAATAACAGGCTGTATAGGCCTAAATATTTGTTGTTAGTTATTTCCTTTAATAAAAAAAAATATTCATCATGATTTTAGATTTGATTTATCATAATGTATCCATGATAATATATATTTTTATCTTAATTAATTCAAGTGTTGTGTTTATTTCAGTATTCTTTTATATATAGATATATATATGTATAATATATGTACAACTATATATATATAAAAAACAAAATAGCATATTTTATTACTTTTATTCTTATATATTATTTCCATAAAACCTCAAATACAATGAAGAATTTTTTTGTAATAATATAAATTTTATTAAGAAAAAACTATATTGGTAGGTTGATGCGGGAACTTAATGGGAATGAGAAGAGAGAAAAAATATCCCTATAGTGAGGAAGAGGACAAAAGACATATCGACGGGTGGGGATGAGAGCGACCAATTACTTCTCGTCATTCTTGTAAATCTTTTGTAAATTCTTCAATATTGAAGTTACTATTAATAATGTGGATTTTTTGTTAAATTAAATAATGATCACTATCCATACAAAAATAATAATTTATTGTTAAATTAATTATACTATGTTTTAATTTTTTTAAAAAGATTGTCTCTTTTTTTTTTTAAAAAAATAATACAGATATAAATAATTTTGAGTCAGCGCACAAATTTATATAAAAAATCAATTTTTTTTCAAAAGTTAGGTAAAAATTAAGTTGCTTTGGTTTATTTTTTCAAAATCAAAATGGGTGTGAGTAATAGGCAAAAGTTTTTTTTTTCAAAATATTTCTTTAATTAACATCTATTAAAACCAATAAAACACATAACTATTTGACTTACTAATCTTTTGCCTCATCAAATTAAAACTTTTAAAATTGAAATGTAAAATTTTAGATAATAAATTTATTATTATATTTTTATTTTAAAAAAATTAAATTGCTATTTCGCAAATTTCAGTCACATGGACCCTTACACTTTAAAGAATTAAAATATTTATTTTTTTAAATAATGTTTAACAAAAAAAACAATTCTACTGTTTTAATTTTTTTATTTTCTCAACCAAACCTAATTATACTTTTTTTTAGGGAAAGTAAACCATTTTTGGAAACCAAAGCGATAATTCATGTACGTGTTGGAGAGTGGAGTTGTAGCAGTTGTAGTAGCCATTGGCGAGCAACAAGAGAAGTGATAACGCCAGCGACACTTAGGGTTCGTTCCGACGCTCAGTCTCTTCAACTTCCGAACTTTCTATGTTATTTTTCTATTTCTTTAAACCAATAATTACATTGATGATGTGTTTAATCACTCGCAATTCTTGGACTTCATTTTTTCGCTCTTGTGAGAAACAGTTTGATTTTCCTCTCGCATTTTGTTGATGAGTTTTTCGTATAGAATTTTCGGCGATGTTCATGTTTATGATTTTCCATTCCAATTTTAAGGGAAAAAACAGAGTTCTAGTTTTTGTTATGATGCTGATTTCACCACGATGTACAAGAGTGAAAGATTTAGTATTTCTATGTGTTTGGTTTATTTTTTGAATCATATTTACTAGGTTGTCGTAAGTTTAGCTAAACAATTATTGAAATTGGTTTGCGATCCAAATTTTCTGCATACTTGTTTTTGCATAGTGGTTGTGATTCTCATTTTGCATTGCACTCTGATTTAAATGTTCATTATTTAGTGACAGGTCAATTTGGATATGTCTTCTGATAGTGTGAAGGAAAGTGCATCAGTTGCTGATTCATCAGTAGCTGAACGGAAGCATGACTTTGGAAATTCAGATGACCTAGGTTGGGATAATGTTTGTTTTCTTGTCACAAACGTTTAATGTGAAATGTGAATTTATGAGCTTCCATTGTGTAGAACTAGAGGTTGTTTTGTTTAGAAGATTTGTGGAAGGGAACATTATGAGAAAAATTATAAATTTAAAATTGCTGTACATTTCGTAGATGCATGTATATCTCTTTTTACGTGTGAACATGTTTCCCTTTAATTTATTTTCTCTCAGTTTGAGATTTATCCGTATTCCCTTTGTTAGAGAGCACCAGTGACAAGTATGATGAAGACATTAATCCAACTAGGACAGATAAAGTGCGACATTCTTACTGTCAGATAGGGCATCCAAGTGGAACTGGAATGGGAAATTTGTATAATGTAAAATACTTCATCATTAAGAGTTTGAACCATCAAAATATTCGTTTGTCAATTGAGAAGGGAATTTGGGCTACTCAAACTATGAATGAACCCATTCTGGAAGAAGCTTTTCATGTAAGATCCCACCTTTTTCTGTTATCAAATTATGTTGTTGAATAGTGTTATATTCATTATAGTCTGTCTAGAATTAAGAAAGAAATTAAATTAAAATAGAAGGATTTTTCTTGAGAATTATTTGCATATTTTGCAGAATTCAGGTAGTGTAATCCTTATATTTAGTGTCAACATGAGTGGCTGCTTCCAAGGGTACGCACAAATGGTTTCCTCTATTGGGTGGAGGAGAGACAATGTTTGGAGTGATGGAAGTGGTAAAAGTAAACCTTGGGGCCGCACTTTTAAGGTCAAATGGCTGTGCTTGAATGACTTGCCTTTCCATAAGACTCTTCATCTCAAGAATCCACTGAATGAATATAAACCTGTCAAAATTAGCAGAGATTGCCAGGTTTAATTTATATTGTTTTTTTGTTTTTACCTCTTGGATCCTGGAAAATTATGTATATATTTTGTGACCCCGAGTTCCGATTCCAGGAGTTATCTTCAGATATTGGTCTAGCTCTTTGTGAACTCCTTGATTGTAACTATGATGCGGATGGACTTGCAAGGTAAATTTTATAGACAGTGAAGGATACTTTGCTTTCAGCTGCATTTAAAGGAGGTTTGCTGCTTATTGGTCTTTGCATTTGCAGTTCATCAAGGAACAATTTTTCTTCGGAGGGTCATTCTGCTAATACTCCAAGTTCAATGGGAGATCAAGACTGTAACTTTCCTTCGCCGCAGTTGTCATGGTCAATGCCTATGGCTTATTCTTCCATATTTTCCCAAAATCAAGCTGAAGGTAATAAATTTCATTCAACAAACCAGAAATTCAGTGGAAGAATATTCACTGAAAGACCGCCCATCACTTCTGAGTCATCAAAAGTGGCAGGTATTAAACGTTCTCATTTTAGTGGGCGTACTCCAACGATACTAATGGAGAAGGACGTGGCTTCACAATTTGATAATTGGGGTCTGTCTTCAGAATGCCCTTTAGCTAGTTCCCTAACTGATGATGATTTTCTTGACATGGTATTGGTTAAGATCTCTCCTCTAATCAATCATTTTGCTTATGTCCTTTTAATTTCACAACCTTGTTGTTTAATTGCCCTAGGAATCTGCTTTATTAGAGAATGGTGTGCCATTATATGGACTTGTCAAAATGAAAGATCACTTAGATGATATTTTGTTTTGAATAGAGGAGCTATCCTGCGACTTGCATGATCTTAAATTGGAAAGAATTCTTACCATTGTTTATTTACGCTGTCTCATTCCTGTTGCTTATATGTCTGCAATTTTCATCCAAGTTTTGGGATTGTCATTTGTGCAATATATAGTATGTACAAAAAATGTGTTACATTGGTTCTCTTGTCAAGTTGTCGTGTTTCCCACTCCTGAAGTTCTTTGATGCGTTGTGAAGAAATTTTAGAAAAATTTAATTATATTAAATATAGCTCGGCTTATGGTTATAATTTCAATATTTGATGCTGCCTAGAAAAAAAATAGCCATTTACATTGTTTGAGTACAATTGTTAAGAACTTATTGTTTTTATATTCATGTTTCTTCTGCTAATTTCGACTGTATGCACTTTTTTGTTGCAGTCCTATGAAGAATACCTGGAGATCCATAGCAGATGCAGGAAACAGTTACGTAGCAGTAGCAGTGTCAGTATGCAGATTAACATTATATTTCACTTTTTGTTTTGTTTTTATCTAGATGGGTAGCTGTCACAGGATGCCATAACCAGGCCATAAAAATTCTTACAGGCAACTAAACCATCTCAGAAACATATAGAATCGTTGGGAAGTAACTCACACGATGACGTTAGGTGAAGACCTTTCCTGTTGCCAAACTCCAAATTATACGTTGTCAATTCTGTGATTCTACAGCCAGGAAGCATTTTGCAGGAATTTAGGTGAGACTAATAGAGACTGGAACAACTCTCATAAGAGGATGCATCAGTCATATTTGCCTTGAATTAACTTCTCTTTCAACAAGGTAACATTTCTTGGTTAATTTTGTCTTGTGGTGTTGTCATCCGTTAGGTGTTTTTTTTCCATATGCAGCTGCAAAATGGAGGTCAATTGTAATTTATCTAGAATTAGAAATTGTTGTTGTACCTCATTAATGTGATTCAATTGCAAGGTTTATATTAGTTTTTTTTTTTCCGTTGTACAAAAATTAGATTCAGTTTATTAACCAAAATTCACCTGTGTTTATATTGTTCTAATTTTCTCTGGAAAATCGTCAGCAAATTTGCCAAGTTTGATGTAATGAACAACAGATTCAAGCGTCTTTGATTTTATTAATGTTATGAGATTGTTGATGCCTAAATGATTTTGAAACTTGCCACTTGTTTCGTATCTTCTATATGCTGGCATGTTTCTGTTGTATACACTAAAGAAATAAACCTGTATTTTTCCCCAGGTATGTTATCTGTAGTTGATCAGAAGAACATTACAGGATTGCTTGAGGTCTGCAGGCCAAAACGGGATACACTAACAATGTTGCTAGTTGTAGAAATTGATAGATGGAACGTAAGATTTACATTTCATAATTTTTGATTTGTTGTTAAGAATACAAAGATCTTGAATATTTTGTAAATAGTGAGAAGCAAAATTTGTATATTTTTGCTGTTCTTGTTATATTTTTACTGCTCTCCTCTGCTCAAGTCATAAGTAACAACTAGCTGAGTCCTTGTTGGCATCATGGAATTGGCCCTCAAATTAGGCATTAACTTTACCTGAATATTAGAAATTTAAATTAGCTTGTACTTGTATACTTTTCTATGAGCGAATTGTAACTTACCTTTTAATTTCACACAATGAAAAGTAATTTAAAATCTTGTTAGGTTAAACGAAAATGGGTTCCATCAGTACAGGAAAGTTGTCAAGGGAATCAACCCTGTCATACCTAAAACATCAGTTAAGAGCTAAGAATCTCTGGCTGTTTGATTTTGTCTTTAATTACCAGTACGTTTTTTTTTTGACAACATCTTTGCCATCACGGTTGCTTGTCATTTTATTGATACAAAATAAATAATAAAAGAGGAAGAATAAGGGCTCGACCTAATTGTCGTCGATGCCAAGTATTTAATGAGGAAAAAGTGACATCTGTAAAATCGCCACAATTTGTCATGTACAAAAACAATTGCTACGTGCAAAAGAATACCCAAAGTTAAAAAAATAATGAGCTTTTAACTTCACGCAAATAATGTACTTTGGAAAACGATGCTGTAGAGGAATATTGCCAGCACCTTCTTTGATGTGTTTATTTATCGCACCCTTTATTAGTAGATAAGATTCATATTACTATTGTTTAAAAGAAGATTAACAATGGAGTAAGATTACTTGAGATCCATAATTTCATAGTATTAAGAGAGTTGTACTTAAAATTAACATAAAAAATTGAAATAAGCTCCAAGATTCCATTCCACATTTGCAGACATTGGTTCCTATGTTTATTCCTTATACAATAATGTCACGCTCTTGTTAATTTCGTTTGCTAAATTTTCACACAAAGACAACAGCTATAGGAATGCTAACAGAATACTTTTCAGAAACCCACTTGATAAACCCCTGAGCAATCATGTTATCACCTCTATTCTTTTTATCTTCAGGTATAAAATCAACCCAATATGTAACCTTTTGCTTCACCTCAGTGAATGTTATTTGAGCAGGGCTTACACTCATACCCACAGCCGAAGGCACATCAATTTCCACACTGTAAGTTGTGTTAACAGGTCCAACATTTGTCAATGTTCTAGTATAAAACTGCGAAGTGGACCCCAACCGAATCGAAAACGATGGATAATTAAGTTGTGCCTGTGATATGCTCTTTACATCAGAGCATTTCACTTTCTGTTGCAAAATAACACCAACTTGTCTATCAGTATAATTCAAACCACACAAATAAGGAACATAATCATTTGGTTCAATATCGTAAACAAGTCCTGGATCATTTGCTTTCGAAGGGTTGACATGTCCAGCACCAGTTGCAAATACATCAGCCGGTAAATGCCTTTGGTCTAAAATAGCCGTGCCTTGAAGATTAACCACATTTGCAGTTGTCATGATTGCCGACTTTATAGCGGCCGGTGACCAATCTGGATGAGAGTTTTTCAACAGAGCCGCAATGCCACCGAGGTGAGGACAGGACATTGAGGTACCTGAAACTATGTTAAACGGCGGTGTACTGTTGTCTAATGATACATACCATCCTGCCAGAATGTTCATTCCAGGTCCAATTATATCTGGTTTCAGAATTCCGGGGCTTGATTTGCTTGGCCCTCTTGAAGAAAACGAAGCAACTTGAGGGGCTAATGGATTTCCAATAACAGTTCCTTGGAATAAAATTGTGGCTTCTGGTGTTGAAGTCGAGTTTATGTAATCTTTGATTGATAAACCAGAAGAGTAACTTACATGAACAGCAGGTAGAACATGAACATCAGTAATTGGATTGAAAGCTTCGCGTTCGCTGTTCACGAGGATCATGGCAGAACCACCAGCATCTTTAACTGCTTGACCTTTTGCTACTCTTGCAACAAATCCGCCTTGCTCACATAAAACTACTTTTCCCTTAACATCAACATTCTTCATTGATATAGGGTCACAAAAGGCAATGGAATCATCACTTGTGTTAATTGCACCTGCATACACAAGTGGCAATAATGTTGATTCAAAGTCTTTTGGTTGAAAAACTGATTCTCCAAGATATTCCATCCCATTTCCAAGTTTAGCTATTGCTTCTATTTTTCTGTCAATTGTGCTTGCACCAACAGTTAGAATCCATGGTGCTTCATTAGACAGTGTACCGTATTCTGGACCTGAATTCGCAGCTGAACAAGAAACAAAAATTCCCCTTTGAATTGCACTAAATGCACCAAGTGCAATTCCATCTTCAAAGAAAGGAGTGGAAGGTCCTCCAAGGGAAAGAGAAAGTACATCAACACCATCTTCAACTGCACTGTCCATTCCAGCTATTATTGAACTTTCAGTACAACCTTTGATGCTGCATACTTTGTATATTGCCAAATGTGCATCTGGTGCCATGCCAACTGCTGTACCATTAGCATTACCGAACACATTGGCGCCTTGAACCGGTCTTCCAGCAGCTGTGCTGGCCGTGTGAGTTCCATGGCCAACATCGTCGAAAGGAAGAGATGAATTTGTGCCTGTGATGAAACTCCTTGCTCCGATGAGTTTATTGTTACAAATCCTCTCCCCATTGAATTCACAATGGCCATTCCATTTTGCAGGTGGAGACTGCATTCCTACGTCGGAAAAGGAAGGATGAAACGGAAATATTCCTGTGTCCAAAATTCCAATTATGATCCCTTTGCCGAGATTTGAGTTTTTCCATAATTCTTGATTCTGTTGCAACCCCAAGAAGCTTGGACTATGAGTTGTATGCAATGAGAGAATCTTTTCGGGTCGAGTTGAAACAACTTCCTCCTTTTCTTCCAGAGCCTTTGCTTCATCGGGTGTCAATTGCACTGCGAATCCATCAACTATGTTTCGGTATGCGAAAATAATGCGCTTCTGGTTCCGAGTTTTTGTACTGGCTGGCAAAAGTGAATGGTACCAGCCATGCAAATTATCTTTAGACTGAAGAGAATTAGGCTTTTTGACATGAACAATGTAAGTTAATAAGCTACTTTCATCTTCTAGTTCGTCATTTGTATCGTCAAATTCTTGATATTTATGTGCTGAAGTTTGACAGATAGTTAACACAAAAATGAGACCAAGAAGCAATATTGCAGTTAGTTTCATTATCTTGGTTATGGTCATGTTAATTTGATTTCTAGTAAGTGAGAATGCAATAGTGTAGTTATATAGTGTGGAGGGAGAATCATTAACATGGTTGTTAACGATAAATTGTACATAGGGAATGATTTTTATTGGAAGGTAGTTCTCAACAATGCACAGCTAGCATTTTGTTTGTTCGAAATTGTTAATATAAATTATAAGGCACTTGTATTGCATGGTGATGCCCGCTACCGATTCTGTGGCGTTAGACACAAGTCACCTAAACTGTGTACAATGCTAGCAGCTTAATTAATTAATTAAGCACTATTCTACAACCAGGTGAGCCTATTAGTTGCTTAATTTGAGAAATTAAATTATTGATTATGTATTATTTTCTTTTAAACACTATCTGTTTTTTGAAACAATGTTACATAAGTAGTTGTTAGTTACACACTAAAAGATAGCCTTAATGGATGTACTCCAAAACTTAGTTTGGGAAAAGAAATTTATACAAATTCATATTCTGAAATTTCTACGCTACATTCACTTAATTAATGACTTACAGCTTCAGGGCTTAAGAAAGTTTAACAAAAATTTCGATTAGATCTAAGGAGTGAATTGTACATATCATTTGCAAACTGGATACAAAATAAAATATAGAAATTTTGTAATTAAAAAGTGAAAAAGTAATGAAAATATAAAACATTTTTTTCACACCAAGTAATCAGAGTTTGGGTGGAAGTTATAAGATTTACAAGATGATTAGGGTGAGGGAATTAATAATAAGAGAGTGAACTCAATTTCCACTTTCAACAAAATGCTAATATTTGTTATTTTTTTAAAATCTCTTCATATTTGTGTCAAACATTTCAAATACTTCTAACCTGTATTTTATAAAATTTATAATACATAAAAAGTATTAAATAAAAATTAATGAGTATATTTATATAAAAAATTTAAAAAAATATATATAAAATCATATCACTGCAAAGTGTGGGTACATGGTGGAATTAGAATTATGAGGAAAAGTTGCATCTGCACCCTACCAAAGGAAATTTGAGGAATATACCATCCACCCCCACACCTATATCTGCCACCTCCTCACGACACATAAAAATACAATTTTATCCTTTTAACAATTTATAATAAGTTTTAAAATTAATAGTTTCGGAAGTTTTAAATTTTTGAAACTTTCGGAAGATTCAAATTTTCGATATAAGAATTACATTTCGAAAATTTGGAAAGTTTCGAAAGTTTCTAAATCTGAATTATTCTGAAATAAGTATTAGTTTCGAAAATTTGGAAAGTTTCGAAATTTTTCAAATATGGAAGGTTTCGAAATTTTACTATTTCGAAAGTTTTGAATTATTTGAAAGTTTCGAAAATTCTAAAATTTTCTATTTGAGTTTTGAATTATTTGAAAGTTTTGAATTATTCTGAAATTTTCTATTTCGGTTTTGAATTATTCTGATATTTGGAAAATTTCGAAACTTTCCAATTTTTCGAAATGTAATACTTATTTCGAAAATTTTCAGATTTGGAAACTTTCGAAATTTTCTAGATTTGAAAATTTTCGAAACTTTCCAAATTTGGAAACTTTCGAAACTTTCCAAATTTTCGAAATATAATTCTTATTTCGAAAATTTGAAACTTCCGAAAGTTTCGAAAATTTAAAACTTCCGAAACTATCAATTTTAAAACTTATTATAAATTATTAATAGGATAAAATTGTATTTTTATGTGTCGTGAGGGGGTGACAGGTATAGGTGTGGGGGTGGATGGTATATTCCTCGCGAAATTTCTCTATTAAAATCGGGGCGGGTTCATCATAGTCCATTCAAAACTAAAGTCCAACTCATAACCATCTATTTAATAATAATTCATAATATATAATTCAATTAATTACTATTAACAAATAATACAATAATTGATGTTGACTTGGTAATATATTCAATGAAAAATGCTATATAAAAACCATTGCAAAGTTCCCAGTACTATACAAGCTAGTAATCAAACACATTGATCATAGTTTGTTGCAGGTTTTTGATAATAAAATAATTTCGAGTAAAGTGGCAAGGTTGAGTATGAGCGACAATAAGCATCAACAAAAATGAAATGCTGATGAAATCCATTTTTGGATTGTCAACTTTGAACTGTTAAGTTATAGCATTGTGTTCCTGTCATCTATGCTGTTAACATTTTTCTTCAGAGCTGCTTTGGTGGCTTACTCAGGTTTTTTTTTGTTGAGGACCATGATATATTGTTGTGCTGTTTGCTCACTCTGATATTTTGATTTTGTTTATTCATCTGCTCTATTTCTTTGATTCTATTTTGTTCAATATTCTTTTTAAGTTTAATTATAGTTTTAGTTCTGGTGATTATAGAATTTTTTTTAATTTCTCTAAGTTTTAGGTTTAAATTCAGTTCTTGCAAATTCTAAAGCAGTTAATTTTAGTCTCAATAAAATCACACCAAATGGCCCAATAAACTGACATTAGTGACTAAAAGAAACCAATTTTTGTATTTGCAGATAATAAAAATCAAAAACTATATTTAAACTTTCTTTTTTTATAGTAGTAGATTTGCTTTGTAGTATGTACTACTTTTTGATGTTAGGACTTAGCATTCCTTGTTTCATTGAACATCTCTTTTATCAATAACATGCATTGGCTCATAAAAAAACTTAAACAGTGTATTAATTTACCACAACAATGCCATTTCATTTCAATAAACAAATTTAAGTTCAAATGAATTACTAACAGACATCTACAAATGATGTAACACACACACACACACACATATATATATATATATATATATATATATATATATATATAAGAGTATCTCTTGAATTTCCAAAACCAATATATTCCACCCCCTTCTTTATTGCTGAGTATATCACCCTCTCCCCTCAATTCATGCATGCACATATATAAATCACTTGAAAATAACAGATATGGGGACTCTAACTGTATGTTTATCAGATACCCAAGTGATAGAACCCTGAGCAAAAGTATTGTTCCCTCTATTTTCTTTAATTTGTGGTATAAAATCCACTGAGTAACTAACCTTCTGGTTCACTTCACTAAATGTTATTTCAGTAGGATTTACATTTATTCCCAAAGCCAAAGGCACCTCAATTTCCACTCTATAAGTTGAATTCACAGGTCCAACATTAGTCAAAGTTCTTGTATAAAACTGTGAATCAGAACCCAACAGAATAGAAAATGAAGGATAATTAAGTTCTGCTTCTGCTATACTTTTCACATCAGAACAATTCACTTTCCACTGTATAATAATTTCAATTTCTTTATTAGAATAACCCAAACCACACAAATAAGGAACATAATCTTCTGGTTTTATATCATAAACAAGACCTGGATCATTTGCTCTAACAGGGTTAACATGTCCTGCACCAGTTGCGAAAACATCGGCAGGTAAAAGCCTATGATCCATTATAGGTAAACCACCAAGGTTTTTTGTAGTAGCAGTTGTCATGATTGCCGATTTTATAGCAGCCGGAGACCAATCAGGGTGAGAACTTTTGAGCAATGCAGCAATTCCACTTAGGTGCGGACAAGACATTGATGTTCCAGAAACAATGTTGTATGGTGGAAATTTGTTGTCTACTGAGATAGCCCATGCTGCTAAAATGTTCACACCAGGTCCTATGATGTCTGGTTTTAGAATTCCAGGACTTTCTTGGTTTGGACCTCTAGAAGAAAATGAAACAACAGAAGGTGCAAGTGAATCGCCGATTACTGTTCCTTTGAATAACAATGTTGATGTTGGTGTGTTGGTTAAGTTTATGTAAGATTTGATTGATAAACCAGCTGCATAACTCACTTCAACTGCTGGTAGAACAGTAGTAGTAGCAAAAGTGCTGAAACCAACTATTTCTGGATTTGCAAGGATCATTGCTACACCACCTGAATTTAGAACTTCTTGTCCTTTTAAATCACTTGATATACCTCCACCTATGTCACATAACACTATTTTTCCTCTTAGATCAATGTTTTTTAAGGATCCTGGAACACACAAGGACTGATCACTTGTTTGTGTCTGTGACTGGTTTGAGTTTCCGTATGAACCTGCATAAACAAGTGGCAATAGTTGTTGAGAAAAGTCGTTGGGTTGGAAAAGTGTTTCACCTTCATATTCCTCTCCATTTCCTAGCATTGCTGATGCTGCTATTTTTCTGTCAATTGTGCTTGCACCGACGGTGAGGATCCATGGAGCTTCATTTGAGAGAGAGCTGTAACCAGGGCCAGAATTTGCAGCTGAACAACTGACAAAGATTCCATTTTGAGTGGCTGCAAAAGCACCAATTGCAATTGGGTCTTCAAAAAATGGAAGAGATCCTACACCAAGTGAAAGAGAAAGAACATCTACACCATCTTCAATAGCCATATCCATTGCAGCTAAAATAGCACTTTCAGGGCAACCAATTTGATGTTTTATAGTACAAACATTGTAAATTGCTATGTGAGCATTAGGTGCCATACCAGCTGCTACACCTCTAGCATTCCCAAAAACACTTGCATCTTCGACGAATCTTCCTGCAGCCTCAGCAGCAGTGTGTGTTCCATGAAAAAGTTCTTCAAATGGAAGATCTTGAATATCACTTTTGACTAAATTTCTTGCACCTATGAGCTTATTGTTGCATGTACTGCCTCCTGTGAATTCACAATGGCCTTTCCATTTCGCAGGCGGCGGCGCAATTCCTTCGTCGTTGAAAGATGGATGAAAAGGGTATATACCAGTGTCTATGATACCAATTATGACACCTTTTCCAAGGTTATCATCATTCCACAAACCTTGTCCTTGTTTTAGACCCAAGAAAGTTGGAGTGTGAGTTGTGTGTAATGAAAGTGTCCTTTCAGGTCTTGCTGACACAATTTCCTCTTTCTCTTGAAGAGATTTGGCTTCTTCTGGTGTCAACTTCACTGCAAATCCAGAGGCTACGTTGCTGTAAGTGAAAACCATTCTGTTTTTGTGAGAGGTTTGTGGAAGGAATGAATGGTACCATTCATGTAAATCTTGTGATTGAAGGGTAGCAGCATTTTCTGACTTTTTGACATGAACAATGTATGTCATTAAGTTTTCATGTTCATGCTCTTGGTTTTCCTCTGCAGCTAATGATGATGATGTAATTTGGTTGATGCTGTTAAGCATGAAAATGAGAGCAACAAGCAATGCAAGCTCTACTTTGTACTTTCTTTTCTCCATGATTTTGGAATTTAATAAAGATAGAGAAAGTTGTTTGAACTTAGATTAGTGTCATGCATGTGTATATGTATATTTATATAGGTTTAGATATATACCATTGAAAACAAAATTAGCCTTAGTTTTGTATATTATTATTACCTGTACTAAGGTTAAATACAACAAATTACAAGCAGTAATCCTTACAAGTGAATTATACATTTAATGCTATTAATGCAATAATAATTCTATTAAACTAAATCAAAATACAATCAATTTCAATATAAATCTGCAGGGCACAGCGCAATGAGTTATTCCTATGGCATTAATACAATCCTATTAATTTGGTGTTGTTGATCCTATTTCCTATTTCACCATGATTCTGAAACCTAATTATGAATTCTCTTAATTGTATGAATTTGTCACACAACAATTACTAAGTACATTAATTTTGAACGTTTTAATTGTATGAATTTCTTTATATACTATTTATTGGATTCTTTTAAATAATTCGCCACTGAATAATGTTTAATTGCAATGAGAAAATTAATTAAAAAAATAGTAAACAATGAAAAGGAAAAAAATGCTAGAAGGATAAATCAAATGAAATAGTTTTTAGAAGCTTTTTTTAGGAATAGTTTTAGAAGTTAAGATTTTTGAAAAAATACAACTACAAAAG
>JBBPBP010009780.1:2005969-2017949 GCA_037974735.1 Cicer chorassanicum
TTTGTTGAAAGTTTATTAATTTTTGTCAATGCAATTTAAGTGATTTTTATTTGCATTTATAGGTAATGAATTTCAATTAATACATATTTCAATGTATTTATTTGTTGAAACTTGAAACGTTTTGTTTAAAGTATATTTCAATTATTTATCAAATAACTTTATCAAAAAATTGGTTATCAGCCGTTAAAAAAAAATAAATCAAACTTGCAATGTATTAAAGAATAAAATGTCTGATCAATTTTTTTTATTAAAATTAAAAAAGTTAAATTCATATTATTTTAAAAGTTCATATTTTATCATGGTTGAATTAAATGCAAGATGAATTTCGACCCTCTAACATTGAATCAATTCAATATAAAAGGATTATGTTTGAAGGTCATATCAAATTTATAGATAAAAATAGTTTTATGTTTAATTTGAGGACGTAAACTACAGTTTTTTTTACCATAACATAAGGTACAAATTGATATATATACCTTAAAAATCTAGTTTTCCAAACTCAAAGCATGTACCTTTGAAATGTGTCAGAGATGCCTCTTTTCCAATATTTCCGTCTTAGATACCCGATTAAATGTCTCAAAACACAACAAAACATATATATAGTGGACAATAAGTTTACCAATAGAGACACATTTTTCAAGAAATGAGCCGAGATGGTTTCGTGAGATCGGATTTATATTTACAAATTATCACTGAAATATTTGAGATGAGATAATATTAGATAGGGTGTATTTTGTTACTAACTAATGTGCAAATATATGCAAAATTAAGTGGAGGAGCAGGGAAAGTTATTGGAGTGAGAAGATATAGAATTATTTTCATGAGAAACTTTTGTGTGTGAGTTTTTAACATATGTATATGATTTTGTGTAAGATATAAAAGTTAAATTAAGGAATAAAAGGTGTGAGATAAATTGTAAAGTCTATAAAATTTACTAGGTGGTCGAAGGTGGAGAGTTAAAAGTAGCGTAGAGAACTCAATCTCCACCTCCAACAAAATAGTAACTATAATTACATCTGATATTTTCAAAAAGGGTCATATTTGTGTCAATATGAAGCACCGCCACCTTTAAGATTAGGCGATTACGACATCTCACATATGCGTCCTAAAAATAAAACTTATTTTTGCTTCGACACACCTTAGACTCCTTGAACATATCTCAAACACAATTACAGGAGTTAAAGATGTGTCAAAGCAATGATGATTAATGATGGAATTAAAAACATGAAATTTAATTACATCATGTCTAGTTTTCTGACCGAAAACGCATCAATGACGATGAAAAACTATCATATATGTATTGGTATCAGTGTCGTATATTTTGACATTAACAGTGTCGAAGTGTCCATGACTATATCGTGTCAGGTGTCCGTCGGAGTCGGTACTTCCTAGGAGTCAAATTAGTTATTTTATTTATAAACAAAAATTCAAGTAGCAAGGTTGAGTTAGAGTGACAATTGCAGTGGTAAATCGGCAAAAATGAGTGCTGATGAAATTTGATAGACCAACCCCTTTTAGAAGTGTCAAGGTCTATTTGTTGTAAGCACGAGCACCTCATTGGAATTAGAAGTGTCACTGCGTCGACATACGTCGGTGTTCAACGACACTTCGCAAACAACTTTGACAAAAAATAAATTTTGTTTTTCCTAACACCTTAGACATGCACCTCTTGAAAACATATCTCAAACATATGTATAAGGTTAAAGATGTGTTAAAACAATAATGATAGTTGATGAGAGAATTAAAGACATTAAATTTGATTTTTCATATTTAACTTTCAGTTAGTAGATCGATAAATGAAGGTGAAAATTATCATATGTTTTAAAAAAAAAAATTTAATGAAACAAATTATTCAATTTAGATGTACATATTTATTTTTAATCTCTTTATCTTTTATATAAATATCGTTCACATATTATTTAATTATAATAAATAAATAATTATGTATACAAATGTCCTATATTTTTTATATAAGAAGTGTCGATGTATTTGTATTTGCGATATAAGGAGGTTCACTTATATTGTACTTGTATCAGCATTCCTTGTTTCATTGAACATCTCTTTTATCAATAACATTCCTTGGCTCATAAAAAAAAACTTAAACAGTGTATTAATTTACCACAACAATGCCATTTCATTTCAAGTGAATTACTAATAAACTTCTACAAATAAAGTAATAACACATATATAAGAGCATCTCTTGAATTTCCACAACCAATATATTCCACCCCCTTCTTTATTTCTGAGTATATCACCCTCTCCCTTCAATTCATGCATGATCATATATATAATATATATCATCAATCATTTGAAAATAACAGATATGGGGACTCTAACTGCATGTTTATCAGATACCCAAGTGATAGAACCCTGAGCAAAAGTATTGTTCCCTCTATTTTCTTTAATTTGTGGTATAAAATCCACTGAGTAACTAACCTTCTGGTTCACTTCACTAAATGTTATTTCACTAGGATTCACACTCATTCCCAAAGCCAAAGGAACCTCAATTTCCACTCTATAAGTTGAATTCACAGGCCCAACATTAGTCAAAGTTCTTGTATAAAACTGTGAATCAGTACCCAAAAGAATAGAAAATGAAGGATAATTAAGTTCTGCTTCTGCTATACTTTTCACATCAGAACATTTCACTTTCCACTGTATAATAACTTCAATTTCTCTATCAGAATAACCCAAACCACACAAATAAGGAACATAATCTTCTGGTTTTATATCATAAACAAGACCCGGATCGTTTGCTTTAACAGGGTTAACATGTCCCGCACCAGTTGCAAAAACATCAGCAGGTAAAAGCCTTTGATCCATTATAGGTAAACCACCAAGGTTTTTTGTAGTAGCAGTTGTCATGATTGCCGATTTTATAGCAGCCGGAGACCAATCAGGGTGAGAACTTTTGAGCAATGCAGCAATTCCACTTAGGTGCGGACAAGACATTGAAGTTCCGGAAACAATGTTGTATGGTGGAATTTTGTTGTCTACTGAGATAGCCCATGCTGCTAAAATGTTCACACCAGGTCCTATGATGTCTGGTTTTAGAATTCCGGGACTTTCTTGGTTTGGACCTCTAGAAGAAAATGAAACAACAGAAGGTGCAAGTGAATTGCCGATTACTGTTCCTTTGAATAACAATGTTGATGTTGGTGTATTGGTTAAGTTTATGTAAGATTTGATTAATAAACCAGCTGCATAACTCACTTCAACTGCTGGTAGAACAGTAGTAGTAGCAAAAGTGCTGAAACCAAGTCTTTCTGGATTTGCAAGGATCATTGCTACACCACCTGAATTTAGAACTTCTTGTCCTTTTAAATCACTTGGTATACCTCCACCTATGTCACATAACACTACTTTTCCTCTTAGATCAATGTTTTTTAAGGATCCTGGAACACACAAGGACTGATTACTTGTTTGTGTCTGTGACTGGTTTGAGTTTCCGTATGAACCTGCATAAACAAGTGGCAATAGTTGTTGAGAAAAGTCCTTGGGTTGGAAAAGTGTTTCACCTTCATATTCCTCTCCATTTCCTAGCTTTGCTGATGCTACTATTTTTCTGTCAATTGTGCTTGCACCGACGGTGAGGATCCATGGAGCTTCATTTGAGAGAGTGCTATAACCAGGGCCAGAATTTGCAGCTGAACAGCTGACAAAGATTCCATTTTGAGTGGCTGCAAATGCACCAATTGCAATTGGGTCTTCAAAAAATGGAAGAGATCCTAAACCAAGTGAAAGAGAAAGAACATCTACACCATCTTCAATAGCTATATCCATTGCAGCTAAAATAGCACTTTCAGGGCATTCAAATTCTTCATTACTATTACACACTTTGTAGATTGCTATGTGAGCATTAGGTGCCATACCAGCTGCTACACCTTTAGCATTCCCAAAAACACTCGCATCTTCGATGAATCTTCCTGCAGCCTCTGCAGCAGTGTGAGTTCCATGAAAAATGGTTTCAAATGGAGGCTCTTGAATTGCACTTTTGAGTAAGTTTCTTGCACCTATGAGCTTGTTGTTGCATGTTCTGCCTCCTGTGAATTCACAATGGCCTTTCCATTTTGCAGGTGGCGGTGAAATTCCTTCGTCGTTGAAAGATGGATGAAAAGGGTATATACCAGTGTCTATGATGCCAATTATGACACCTTTTCCAAGGTTATCATCATTCCACAAACCTTGTCCTTGTTTTAGACCCAAGAAAGTTGGAGTGTGAGTTGTGTGTAATGAAAGTGTCCTTTCAGGTCTTGCTGACACAATTTCCTCTTTCTCTTGAAGAGATTTGGCTTCTTCTGGTGTCAACTTCACAGCGAATCCAGAAGCTACGTTGCGGTAAGTGAAAACCATTCTGCTTTTGTGAGAGGTTTGTGGAAGGAATGAATGGTACCATTCATGTAAATCTTGTGATTGAAGGGAAGCAGCATTTTCTGACTTTTTGACATGAACAATGTATGTCATTAAGTTTTCATGCTCATGCTGTTGGTTTTCCTCTGCTGCCAATGATGCTGATGTAACTGGGTTGATGCTGCTAAGCATGAAAATGAGAGCAACAAGCAATGCAAGCTCTATTGTGAACTTGGTTTTCTCCATGATTTGGAATTTGATAAAGATAGAGAAAATAGCTTGTGTGTGTTTGGACTAAACTAGTGTCATGCATGTGTATATATATAGATAGATAGATATATAATACCATAGAAAACAAAATTGGCCTTAGTTTTATATATTACTTATTATAATTACTACATATTGGAAACAAGAAGATGCAAGGTGCTGGCATGGGACGGCTTATTTGTATTAAATAAAGGGAAAATACAAGTGAAGAAAGTTATTTTTTTTAAGGTAATATAGGAGTAGTGGAATTAAGTCACTCTCATAGTAATAGCCGATATATATCAGGTGTTTAATTGTATGGACTTGGGTTCGGTGCCAAACTGTAAATAACAACATTGTAAAACATTCATCTATTTTTTGGACATAAATCTTCGAAAGATTGCCAAATGTTATTTTTGGCTTGGAAAAGTTTATGAACAAAAGGACAAGTTTTTTATATGTTGAAAAATTCATGTAATGACCAAAGATGAGTTTAAGAAGAATAGATTTAGGAGCAAGTCTCATAAGGATTATGAGCTCAAATGATGCTAGACATTTTAAGTGACAACATCTAACACGATTTTTACTCTATCGACACTTACATATGAAATGATATTTTGTTCATAGTATGTATTGACAATAAAGATCTAAAAAAAAAAACAAATTTAATATAACATTTACTGTAGAAAAAGAGTGAAGATAGACACACAAAAAACAGCATTATTTAACAATGACGACACACCTACGTATATGTAGTTGAAATTGGATATTAAAATTAAAGGTTTTTTTCTTTTTATTTTTCATCTACATAACTTATAGTTTTTTATTTTATTTTTTGTTTCTGTAATTATTTTTTTGTTTTGTTTTCCATCTCTATCATGTGGTAGCCACTCATTGGATGATAATGTAGTAACTCAATGTCATGTGACATGTGAGCATGTCACGGCATCCAAGTTATGTGAAAAATTACATCAAAAACTAAAAAAATGATGATATTAAATTACAGGGATTGAATATAAATTTTTATTTTTTCGAAAGCCTAAAACCGTAAAGTGACTATATTGCTGAGACCAAAATCATAAATTTCCCTTAATATTCAGGCCTAAATGACTTCCAACTTGCCAATTGTTTCTGTATCTTCAATGTGCTGCCATGTTTCTGTGTTTATTCTATGCAAATCTGGTTCACAAGTGGAGGAATTGGAAAACATAAACACTTTTCATCATGTAAATCATAACCATTCGTCTGTGTTCATGTTAATTAAACTTTCTAGGAGTATTTGTACAATATAGGAGTGATGAACTTAGAAACCTATGCTCATTTCTTTCTACAAAAAATAAAAAGAAATCTATGCTCACTATGTCCTAATTTTGTATGATTCCCTGTACAGAAGGAACAATCTGAGAAGAGTTGTTGGGTCCTATAAGATTCGGTTATGTCTCAATTGGCTCTCAATTTCGCCTGGAAAATTCTGGTGTGCATAACAAAAGTCTTGTAAAATTGCCTCGTTTGTAATTGTCGACTTGCTGTCACCGAATTCCCAAGCTCCTGGAACATTTCAGTTGAGAACGGAAATAACAAATCAAATTTAACAAACATGAAATGCAGTAGCACCAATTATGTATACCTCCTTGCACTCAATAGAGTACCAACTTCACTGATACAACTGTCACTCCTACTATGATTTTGTTTATCTTTTTCTCCAACTATGAAAGGACTTTCCTACATCATTAGTCAGCCATAAGATGACATTTAATGTCTATGATAGTATGATGTATCAATAAAAGATACAACGACATTCAATTATTATACAAAATTAAAGGAGGGAAATAAATAACAACGATGGATATTGAAATCAAAGGCAATGTAACTTATATAGTTATATTTTTCAAGTAGCCTTTTTACCTTTTGGTTCAGATGAAAAGAAGTTCGCATATTTTCTTTTGAATCCTAGCAACCAAAAACAAATAACTCAATATGAGTAAGAAATGAAAAGTCGTCCAAAATTCTCACATTCAATTCAAAATCATAGAAGGAAAACCTTTCTGAACACTTTGAAATGTGGACGTAGTTTCGACTTAGATCCATTATTTGACTGAGCTCCAGATGTTAGGGACAACTGCTAGCATTTCAAAAAAGAAAAAATTAATTAAAATTGTGAAATTAAATATCTTTATGAAGTGAGGAATTTATAATGCAAGATGGTCCCTAGGAAATTCAAGGAATTGCAACAAACAAGAGAGTGACTAAGAAAAAACTTAGTATGAATTCACCTTACTAAAGAGTTCAATTGGCGGGTTATGTTGAGCCCTCTTTTCTGTACGGAAATTAAATTCCTGCGTGAATTAAAGCAACATATGATATCGTTAAACTTTTCCATCCAAGGGGTGACAAAGTGATGAACCACCAACTCACCATCGGCACAGTGGTTTCCTGCTTAATGTTGTGGAAAACACCAATATCTCCTTTACTTGAAAGTATCTGAACAAAATTTTATACAGTAGTAAGTACAGCGGATCACACAAAGTCACAAACAATAGGGAAAAGAAAAGTACTACTATATCCTACTTGATACAAATAACAAAGAAGAAAAAAAGAACTCCATCAAAAAGTTATCTGAACTTCCACATTTGACATCTTTCAAGGACCAAACTACTTCCATGATAATTACAGTTCCTTTAAACTAAACAAAAAAATAACATACTCTAATTAGAATAACAAATAAAGTGCAACACATAGTGCTTTTATTTACAATGATTTACTTATATTGACTTTAAGTAATAAGTACAATAACTTGAGCTCTATAGAAAGACTGTTTCTGAAATAATTTCCCATTAAACCAACACTGGGTCAAAAAAAATAGATTTTATATTTATAGATTTATTATTTATACATGGATACAGTAATTCAATTAAAATTTTGAAGGCATATAAAAATTGACAATTGAAAGCCAAAAATATTATTGAGTTTTGAAAACTAGTACGAAAAATCAGTTCTTGTAGGTCATTTGCTCATCATTTCTACAATTGGCTAGTGAATGTAATCTATGAAACTTAACACAAACATGGACATCGGATAAGACATGGACACGTAAATGTCATCAATCATTTGGAAAAATGTAAGTGATTGAACGTAACTGCATGTGTAGGTTTTATGTCAATGTCGGACACCAAACACACATTCAATTTAAAGTGTCGTGATACATAAAATATAATCTAACGTCGACAAACCACATATCCCACAAAATGAGATTTGCCACATGGTAATCAACCGCGTTGGACTCTATCAAACATCGACTTAAAAATAAAAACAATATAAAGAATCAAAACCAAAAAGAAAAGAAAAACATGGCTGTTGAAAATATATTGGTTCCTTATTATTAAATTCCATCTTAATTGATGTTTCCAAATCCACATACAGATAGCAATTTTCATATTTTCTCCAACGACCAAGTATTTAACAATAATTTTCCTTTCTACATGATACTCAAAAATATTCAGGTTAAAAATTGAATGTTACACTATGAATGATAAATTTAAGAATTGTTTTAGGTTAAAAAACTGGAGCAAATTGGAAAATGTACTAGGTAAAAGAAGTTAGAAATTCAAAAATCACATACATACACACGATTTGGATTAGAAGTTGTCAAAATATTCTGCAGATTGCGGTCAACGCATCTAGGTAGTTGGACCAAGATCGGATGGTTCATAATCCAAGTTAGTATTTCAAATCTGATTTGGTGAAGTTGGAGTACAATCCGTCCAATCTTTGATCCAACAAGTTATATGTGCTGACTGCAGTGGCTGTAAGGTAATCTGGTACCAGACAACCTAGATCCCACATGTACCCTTTGAATATATTTTAATCAATGTTTATAATTCATTTATCACACAAACTACAGTCTAAGTATCACTTCCTAGATTTAATTACAGCGTCTCATTACCTTCTTATTAATTGGCCGAGCTTTAAAATTATGCCCACAATCCAATCCATTATGATTTAGAGCATCTGTCACAGATGGCCTATGCAGAGACAGCATTTCAAATTAGTACTCTTGTTTCACGGATTATCAAGTATAAACTATTATTTATATGGCATTTGTTACCTTCTCAAATCCTTGGTTCTATTTTGTGGAGCAGAAACTGTAGCATGTTTGTCCAAATCCTGCAAACAGAAAAATACAATTTCCCAGAGATTAGTCATATCTATCTTACAACAGGAAACTAAAGCAACAAAATGCAGGACAACCATAGCTCATAAGAAGTTGCTGCTACAGAAACTTCAAAACCAATGTAGTTCATATAGATTGGGTATAAGAACGTTGAATGGCATCCAATATACAATGATGTAAAGAAACAAGGTTACTATTTAAAATTGAATCAACTAAATTAACCTTAGCCGAAACATTGCATGGAAGTGTTGAAGTAGTAGATGTATGCTGCATGGCCCTTTCCCATGTATTGAGGTGAAATTCCTGAGAAGACATAAAAAATCTGAGATTTTGGATAAAGATTGCTGAAGATACCCATTTGTCTGATTAATCATTGGTTCAATCGACCTCCAATTCTACTCATTAATGTGTAAGCAATGTATTTCATTATGTCTGGGTCAAGTGTATCGCATAAATATAGTGTGAATTATAGAGGAAATGATCTTTTCATTTCTTTTATCAGAATGGTTACAATTCTGGTTTTAAATACAGCATTCCCTAGTCTAATAAATAAATCAGAATTAAATAGGAGGGATTTACTGTACAAGTCCCTTGATATTCACTACAGCTGTTATATAATATAATAAATTAATTACATAATAATCAATCAATAAATAACTTATTCTCAGCCACAATTTGGAATCCAACACTCCCCCTCAAGCTGGGCAGTAGATGTCAATCATGCCTAGCTTGGACCTTAAGTTCTCAAAATTAGATTTGTGAAGGGCCTTGGTCAGTATGTCTGCAGTTTGGTTCTTGGAAGGGATGTATTCCAACTTGATAATTCCACCATCTATCTTTTCTTTTATGAAATGTCTATCTATCTCCACATGTTTCGTTCTATCATGGTGGACTGGATTTTTTGCAATATTGATGGTTGCCTTGTTGTCGCACCAGAGGCTCATGGTGGAATCCTTCGGTACTCCTAATTCCTTAAGCATTCTCTGCAACCAAATTCCCTCACAAATGCCATGAGCCATTGCTCTGAATTCAGCCTCTGCACTACTTCTTGCCACCACCGACTGTTTTTTACTTCTCCAAGTAGTCAAGTTTCCCCACACATATGTGCAATACCCACTTGTTGACTTGCGATCAGTCAATGAACCAGCCCAATCTGCATCTGTGAACACTTTTACACTCCTAACTAGGTCCTTTTTGAAGTGAAGACCTTTCCCGGGTGTCTTTTTGAGGTACTGCAAAATTCGAGTCACAGCTTTCATGTGATCTTCAGTGGGCTTATTCATGAAACGACTTACCATACTCACTGAGTAACCAATATCTGGTCTTGTGTGAGTTAGGTAAATTAGTTTTCCTACCAATCTTTGGTATCTCTCCTTATCAACTTGGGGACTGCCTTCTTGTTCTGCCAATTTAAGGTTAGGTTCCATCGGTGTATCTGCTGGCCTGCACCCTAACATTCCTGTTTCTTCCAACAGGTCTAGCACATATTTTCTTTGGGATACGTAGATTCCATGTTTGGAACGAGCAATCTCCATCCCAAGAAAATATTTTAGGTGTCCAAGATCCTTGACCTCAAATTCTTTAGCTAGAAATCTCTTGAGTTCTTCTATCTCTTTGTCATCATCGCCTGAGATTATGATGTCATCCACATAAACAATAAATATTGCCACCTTTCCTTCACTAGAATGCTTGACAAACATTGTATGGTCGGTTTGGCATTGAGTAAAACCGTGACCCTTGACAACTCGGGTTAGTCTTTCAAACCATGCCCGTGGGGATTGCTTAAGACCGTAAAGTGATTTCTGGAGCTTGCATACCTTGCCAATTGTTTGGGAAGTTTCTAGGCCAGGTGGTATTTTCATGTATACCTCTTCTTCGAGTTCACCATTTAGAAAGGCATTCTTGATGTCTAGTTGGTGTAAAGGCCAATCTAGATTTACAGCTAAGGAGATAATGACACGAACAGAATTTAGTTTTGCCACTGGAGCAAATGTTTCTTCATAGTCCACCCCATATGATTGGGTGAACCCCTTTGCCACCAAGCGGGCTTTGTACCTATTCACACTCCCATCAGCATTGTGCTTTATTGAGAAGATCCATTTACACCCAACTGGTTTTTTTTCTTCTGGCAGCTCCACAAATTTCCATGTTCCATTCTTGTCCAGTGCTTTAATTTCATCTTCTACTGCAGCCTTCCATTCAACATGTTGGACAGCTTCTTGAACATTTTTTGGAAGTTTTATGTTATCCAATGTGGTGATGAAAGCCCTGTATTCTTGTGACAGATTTCTATGAGATACATAATTGCCAATTGGATGTTGAGTGCATGATCTCACTGCTTTCCTCACAGCAATTGGTAAGTTAAGATCATTCTCATTTAGACTGCAATTATCATTAGGCTCAAAAACAATATTACCTGGTAGAATTTCTAAATCTGTATTAAGTTCAGAATTTTGGATTTGCCTTGGAGATGTGCAGATTTCTTCCTCCCTTTGAGTTTTCTTCTTCCTTGTGTACACCAGTAGTTCTTTTTCCGGTTTTGTCTCAGATCTGGTTGCAGATTTTGCTGTTTCTCCAGTCACAAGGTCAATTTCTGGTTCTACAACTTGCTGTTGTATGGAGGTCTGTTCTGTTTCTAAAAAATGTTGCATATTCTGCTGCTGCTGCTGTAAATTCTGTGTCATTTCATGTTGCAAATGCTGTTTTGTTTCCCAAGGTTGGGATTCTGCAATATTTTGTTCTCTCTCCCCCTGAAGGCCAACTTTGGGGTAATAAGGTTGATTTTCAAAGAAGGTTACATCCATGGAATGGTAGAATTTTTTGCTTATGGGGCAGTAGCACTTGTATCCCTTCTTATTTGGTGGGTATCCTAAGAATATGCATTTTAGGGATTTGGGCTCTAATTTTCCTTTGTTAGGCTGGTTGTCATGCACAAATGCAGTGCAGCCAAAGACTTTGGGAGGAATGGATGAAAGGATTTTAATGTGTGGGTAAATGGATAGAAGGGTTTGGCAAGGGGTTTTGAACTTGAGCGCTTTAGAAGGCATTCTGTTTATTAAATATGATGCTGAAAGGACAGCTTCACCCCAAAAATGATTTGGTACATTAGTTGATAACATAAGGGACCTAGTAACCTCCATGAGGTGCCTATTTTTTCTCTCGGCAATACCATTTTGTTGTGGTGTGTTCACACAACTGGTTTGGTGAATTATT
>JBBPBP010009780.1:2018523-2032307 GCA_037974735.1 Cicer chorassanicum
TATTTGAGTATGTCTCCTTGGCAGCGCTCCAGATCTCAGCTGCAGTGCTGTAATACATGAAGTTTTCGCCTGCTTCATTGGTCATTGAGTTCAGTAGCCATGTCATGACTAAGCTGTTCTCTAGCTTCCACTTTGGGTAGTCGGGGTCCTTTTGTTCTGGCTCTTTAGCATCACCAGAGATGTAATCTTCCTTCCCTTTTCCTTGAAGGAAGATCCGGACAGATCTTGCCCATTGAGTGTAGTTTTGGCCATTTAATTTGTAGCCAGTGATGGGTATAGTGGTGTTTTCGGTCAGGCTGGTAATTGTGGAAGTTCCAGCTGCCATTTTAGGGTTTGGGTCTATGACTGAACTGCTTTCTTCAGCCATGGAATAATGGTGTTTTTCACTTGGACCAGGTTTGCTCTGATACCATGTGAATTATAGAGGAAATGATCTTTTCATTTCTTTTATCAGAATGGTTACAATTCTGGTTTTAAATACAGCATTCCCTAGTCTAATAAATAAATCAGAATTAAATAGGAGGGATTTACTGTACAAGTCCCTTGATATTCACTACAGCTGTTATATAATATAATAAATTAATTACATAATAATCAATCAATAAATAACTTATTCTCAGCCACAATTTGGAATCCAACATATAGTAATTAGGAAAGTTCAGTCTTTGTATTTACTATCTTACTATACTAATCAAATAAATGAGTCAGTTCAAACCCAATGGTTTTCAGCATATGTTTCTCTTTGCTCTCTGTTTAAACATGACAAAATGGTGATGAAACAGAATGAACTATGAAAGTATCAAGAGCATACTTGAAATTCTGGCAACCGTGCTGTGGTCCTCTTGGGAAGTGGTAATGAAGGAGCATTAAGAATCTAGATTATGAGCATAAATAGTTAGAGGATAAGATTGAAAAGATATACCAATTACCAATACTAAGCTAACCAAACTAAATCTATCTATATGAAATACCAACTTTTCTGTTTAACGGGCGTGCTTTGAATTTGGGTACAGCCACTGCCACAAATTCTGTTTCTGCAGCATTCTTGGGTCTGAAAAGCACATATAAAATCTTAACTTCACTATGTGAGGCATAAAATTCAGCTTCATAAAAAGCATGGAACAGCACAATGACAAACCTAATCCTTTGTGCTCTATGAGATGTTTCTAGGTCAGGCTCTCTAGGAACAGTTATCTTAAGCTTGGAACATCCAGAGTTTTGATCAGCAGTTACAATCTGCAAGAATATACAAATTTATAGACCACCATCACGTGAAACTTTTTTCTTGTCACTCAATATATACAATTTGCCTAAAGGATTTCAACTACTCTTCCTAATCCAATTTGTAAAGGAAAACTCTACTTAACAAACCATCTGTTTACAAAACCAAATACCAAAAGAAAGTAATGAATGAAAAAAAGAGGGCAAAAAATATATGGTAATGGGACATAATATAATGCAAGTCAAATGAAATGTATTCGGCAAGTTTGCACAATCTAATTTTACTAAGGAAGTACTACTGTACTAGCATAATGCATTAGGATTCATACCTTTTTAGGTGTCTTGTGGACAAAATTAGTTTGTGGCTTCACATCACCAACCTGTCACAAGAAAGATATGGTACATATTTCAACTGCTGTCTAAAATGAATAGAAAACCAACAGTATTATAAAAGACTTAACTAAAGTATTTTCATGCTACCAGCCAAACATGAGATCAACTTTAATTCTATTAATCCATAAACTATCAAATTGTTATCAACAAAAAGTATCACTAGGTTCTCATAACATAAAGCATTTCTGATGCCTGAAAATGGAATGCAATCTCTATCAACATTTTCATAAAATGGTATGATCAACAACAGCTTATCACAAGTTGTACAAAATTTCACAGCACTAAATATGTTCAATTTTATGATAAAAATCTCCGCCTCTACCTCTAGCATATATCTAAGCGGTTCAAGCACACAAATATAACAACCGCTTCTTCAATTATTAGATACTCATGGCAAGAAGGGTCTACAAACCTTGCACAAGAGACCACTCTCTAATTTCTGCCGCTTGGCTGCTTGACTCTCTATCTCAGAAGAATTAGCTAAATTAATCTCCTTCTTATGAGCTTCTACCTTCTGAAACCTGAGAAAAAAGGAAGTTTAACATGATGTAAGGAAATGCAGTTCATTTGGTATCCATAGATTAGATAACTACTGCCATACTAACATCAGAGGCCAGAGCATTAAAGAGAACAAGCTATGGGATCAATGCAATAATAATACACCATTTATGGTAGAATGCACCATGATAAATTTCAAATGCTTGCAAAATAATCCATTAATCAGTATTGCTTCACTCTTCGGTTATCCCTGATATTTCATAGCTTTGAACCATAATAAAGGACAAGTTCTCCAATAATCACCTCGAACCAACAATTTGAGCGGGGCGGTTTTGCTTAGCCAATTGACTAGCTGTAGGTTTCATCAGTGTTGATGAACGCTTCACTCTAGCAGCTTTAGCCTTAGAATTCAAACCGTCACCAGTTGTCTTGCTATTAAAAGTCAGTCCTGGAAAGAATGAAAAACACATCTCAAGCTCAAATTAAAATGAAATGTTGAGATACAAACTAACAGGACAGATACAGATATGTAGAGAAAAAATAAAAAAGATTACGAGTATAAAATAATAGAAGCACAATCTAAAGAATTATTATAAAAGAAAAAATTGAAACTACATATCACAATAAAAATTGGCATGGCACAAGAGATCAATTTCAAACAGTAGTGTGAGCACCTAGAATATGACGTACACCAGACACAACATTTACACGTTGACATTGATAATAATTTGAGAAAATCAATTAATTAAATATAATTTATTTACGTGTCATTGTCGTGTCAACGGCACTGGCACATGTCAAACCCTGGGACACGTATTCGATTAGAAGTGTCGATGCTACAGATATAGTTTGTGATGTAATTAGTAATTGATACGCGAAGAAGAATTATAAAATGCTATGTCATTGCCAAAAACAAATTTCAAAGAAGATTATTGTGTGATCAGATTAGCTACCTGGTTGCATGGCCACATTTTGGTGAACTCCACCTAATAATCCAGAGATTTTACCACTTCCACTCACTGCTTTTGAACCTGGCAAGTAGAAATCAGATAGTTGACCTAATCAGTAAATCTCAACTTATGATAGCAATTTGGAAGTAATAATAGTAGTAGTAAAAACATAGATGAATAATATTAATAATATTAATAATAATAATAATAATAATAATAATAATAATAATAATCTTTTTCAAAAAAAGAATAATCATCATAATAATAATCAAAAAAATAAAAGCAATAATAATACCAAAATGCTGAAGAACGTTAGGTTTGGGATGATGAACTGTGGTTGTAGTTGTGACCGTGATTTCCTCTTTCAGAACTTGATTTGCCACAAAAGCTGAAACGGATGAACAAAGGTAATCGTGAAATAAATCAATGTGATCGAAAGAGAGAAAGAAAAGAAGTTGAAACGGTAACGGACGAGAAGGAGCGTAGGTTGCGGCGGTTTGGAACCAAAGTTCGGCTTGGCGAGCTTGAGCAAGAGGTTCTTGTTGAGTGAAATCGAAGAAGCGAGCAGCATCAAACTCGTAATCGAGGTCAATCTCATCTGAAGCAAACACTTGGTGCTCTATTTCCATCATCATCATTTCTTGCCTCCACATACCAACATTGCTGCTTTCCATTTTAATTTTGTGACTTCGATTTCATCGACCCTTCCTCCTTTCCTTGAGAGTTTAGTGTTGACGCTTTTAAATTAAAATTTGAAAATCTAATCTAATAATCTAGTGAATAGAAATCATAATAATCTATTAATAAAATACTCTAATGCTGCCATTGGTATACTCATTTGGTTTGTCACGTTGCGCTGGGACCTGTGAGGGATAACAATATTGTGTAACGACTAGTAAGTTAGTAGTAGTAATAACGATCCAAAATTTGAATTCTATGGAGAGATGGACGGATTTACCCTTTTGATTATGAGGACAGAGGAAGTAGTGCTTTGGGGTTTGTGTTTGTGTGGTCACTGATCACATTCTATCTATCAGTGTGCATTACTCTGCATACTGCAATTTCGGCGCCTCTGCGATTCTTATTAGCTTTGCATCAAATTGCAATGCTGTCCCTAACGCTTCATCACTCTCACCTGAACAAGCCAACACTCGGGTGGCTGGGTGGGTCCATGGAATTGGATTTCCTCCCTTTACCCGTCGTAACCGATTTTAACCGTCTATTTTTAAATTAACGTTTGAGATTGTTTTAACTTAAAAAACACAGTTTTTTATTTATTTAAATTATCTGATTTCAGATGAATGATTAAATTTAAAACTGCATAAATATCTTATTATAGGGAATCCGGATCCATAGGTCCACATATATTCATTGGACGAGAAATGTTGTGTCATGTACAAGATTTCCATCCAATAGGGCTTTCATTTCAACACAATCATATTCGATGAAAATCTAATTATTCATATTTAAATTTAGTATTTTAAAATTAAAACAAAAATTAAAATCTATATTTTTTAAATAGTTTAGACGATCGTTAATATATCTAAACCAAAATTCAATTTCGTTATGTAATATCTGACATTTTTTAAAGTTTACTAGTTTGTCCCAAAATAAATACCTTTTTTTAACAAAAAATCAATAAATACATTTCTAGACAGAAAAATATTATTACTAGGTATAAGTCTTATGGAATTATTAGACTAGTTTTTTCTTTGAAATGTATTATTATTAATTAATTAATATGATTAAGTGTCTTGAAACATAAAAATTAAAAATTAAATACATCGATGAGTACAAAAAAACTAGCTCCTAACAAACCTCATGCCTCTAGCATTAGCGAGGAGGAAGGGGGCCAAACTAGAGGGAGCCCATTGAAAAATGGGCAGATTCTTACGACTTCTAGCACCTAATTTAGCCAAAAAAGTCAACATAGACATATCTAGTATAGTATGCAAAGTATAAATGACTTCAACCACCCAATATTGAAACAACAACTCCTTAACAGAAGAAATCAAATTTCCAAATCTGTTATGGACATTTAATCTCTCTTGAACAAGTTTCACAACAAGAAGAGAGTCAGATCAGAGGAACAAGAAAAGAACTTTCCAATTGATCGGTTACTAAACTTATACTATTTCTCAATTGTAGTGAATTCAACTTTTTGTTACATTCCAGTCTTCTTTGTTATATAGTAAGAAGGAAAGGAAAATAGAATCAGGCACCATATTTTTTTGTTTTGTTTCCAATTTGAATAGGTACACTCATTCTAGTTTGGTGACTTGTAAATTAAGTTCCTACAAATGATGTTTCATATTTACCCCTTTATGCCAAATGACAACGTATGGTTTAAATAACCTGAGTATTGCTATCATAACACGAGCTAATTCTTATATTGTCGCATCTATATATCTATCTATAACCTAATGAAAGCACAATTGAATGGTCCATAAACCAATAGGTCCCTCGCTGCATGAGTTGTGGAAACATCTTTATTTATTTATTTATTTTTGTAATAAGAGACGGCTATGCTCGTTTTAAAAGAAGCGCAAAGTGATAACTAAAATGAGCGGCAAATATCAAAGGAGAAGAAAAAAGGACCCGCAGCAAAGACAAAGAAGAAGAAGAAGAAAATGACACATATCATATCCTTCTTCTATTCCTCCAATATTCTTCAACATTCATTCACTCTCTTCTTCTTCTCGTAATAATAATTATAATAGTATCATTCATTAATTAATTAGTAAATACTAGTACTAGAGAATTATGAGATGAGAGTGATAGTGCCTTTGCAAGGAGTTGTTCAAGGAACAGGTGGTCTTATTTGGGGTTCAGTTATTCCTTGTGCTCTCTTCTATTTTCTTCAGCTTTATTTTAAGACACGTCACCGTAACCGCCAATCTCCTCCTTCCAACAACCTTCCGCTTCCAGAGGTCTCCGTCTTGCCACGCTCTCTCTCCCAGCGGGTCAGAGGTTCAACCGCATCCGCTTGTTTATCGGGTCGGGTCAATTCGATAATTGCAGAATCTCCTTATTACGTAGGTTTAAACAAGGTCGCAGATAACCCTTACCATCAGATTCATAATCCCGATGGTATTATTCAGCTTGGTTTGCACCAAAACACTGTGAGTTTCTTCGCCTTTTATTTTCTATTCTCTTATTTTCAAACCTACAATTGCGTTTCTGATTCTTCTGTTCTCTTTCTTGTTGTAGCTATCTGTGGATTTGATTCAAGAATGGATTCGTCACTGTGGAAGCGCTGCTATATTGGGAACACCAGTAAATTGTGGATGCCTCAATATCACTGACCTTGCTCCTTACCATGGATTTATGGACTTCAAAGTGGTGAATAATTACTTAGTTTCTAATTGATTCAACTTGTCACACAAGACATAATGATTTTGTTTGTTTGACTTTGGTTCTTGGTGATTCATTTTGTAAAATTAGTTCTTACTAAAAGTAACTTATATGTTAAATTATTTATATTTGGATACAAGTGATTGAATAATAAAGTTGAGGCTGAAAATCAATTATACAGGCAAAAGGTCAAAATTCTAGTGGTTAGAATTAATTTTGAAGGCAAAATTAATTCTATTCAAATACTTTAAATATGTCAAAATCGATTTTAATATCTGGAATCAAGTTTGCTTCATCCAAAAAGTGAAACCAAAAATACACTAAATCATGTTTTTCTTGGTTGCTTTGTAGCTTTTTCAAAAGAGAAAAGAAAAGAAGTTTGCTCACACATTTAGACCAATATCCTTCCTAGTTATTTTAGTTTTATTACCTAACCTAGTATACTCGTGTCACTTTTTTAATATTATAATGTTAACTGTTACTTTGTTAGGGAAAGTTGAATTTATCATGCATAAGTTGTAAATGTGTATTTGCACAAATATGGTGAGCATAACATTTTTATAGTAAGCTTTGAAACCTTAATTAGTCATCTCATCTTGATTTGATATATGCATATTAAGGTGTGCAATAACCGGCAAGCTAAGCATTTTCTCGGTGGTTCTTGCTTCTAATAATTTTATTTGTAGATGGGTATGTATCTTATCTAAGTCTCTCTGGCATATGCATGCTTTGCATTCTCTTAAAGTTGCTCTTTTAACTGCATCACTGCGAAGCCTGTGTTTCCATCTTAATTCTCTAATCATGCAGGCTGTGGCTGGTTTCATGTCTCAAGTTTTGGAAAAGCCAGTTTTCTTCAACCCCTCCCACATGGTACTCACTACAGGTGCCATCCCTGCCATTGAAATTCTAAGCTTCTGCCTAGCAGATAATGGAAATGCATTTCTTGTTCCCACGCCTCATTGTCCTGGGTAACAATCGATTTCCTATCTTCAAACTCCTTGTTTTGTTACCCACTTTTCTTGCTGGTAAAAAACAATTATAGTTTTGAATCTATGGTGCAGCTTTGACGAGGATGTAAAATTGCGAACAGGCGTGGATATAGTGTCTGTTCCTTGTCGCAGCGCTGACGACTTCAATCTAAGCATCATTGCGCTTGACCAAGCCTTCAACCAAGCAAAGAAACGTAGTCAGAAAGTTCGTGGAGTTATAATATCGAACCCTTCAAACCCTGCTGGCAAATTGTTAAATCGGGAAACACTACTTGATCTTCTGGACTTTGCTAGAGAGAAAAACATTCACATAATCTCAAATGAAATATTTGCAGGCTCTACTTATGGAAACACAGAATTTGTGAGCATGGCAGAAATAATGGAAACAGAAGATCATGATCGGGACAGAGTTCATATAGTGTTTGATCTAGCAAATGAGCTCTCTGTTCCAAGTTTTGAAGTGGGTGTTATCTACTCCTATAATGAGCATGTTGTGGCTGCTTCCAAAAAATTGGCAAAATTCTCAACTGTTTCTGCTCCAACTCAGCAACTGCTTCTCTCCATGATTTCAGATACAACGTTTATACAAGAGCTCATAAAGACAAACAAATTAAGGCTGCAGAAAATGTACAATACATTTGTGGCAGGATTAGATCAGTTGGGAATTGAGTGTGCCAGAAGCAGTGGTGGTTATTGCTGCTGGGCTGACTTGAGCAGATTCGTCCGTTCTTACAGTGAAAAGGGGGAACTAGAGCTCTGGGATAGATTGCTGAATGTAGCTAAGATCAATGTTACCCCGGGATCCTCTTGTCACTGTATTGAACCTGGATGGTTCCGTTTTTGTTTTACTACACTGACTGAAAAGGACATTCCTGTAGTAATGGAACGGATTGGGAGAATTTCTGAGACAACAAGTTGATGTGGCGTCCATTATTTCTACAAATTTAGTTTGTTTATTGATTCTTTATTCTTGTGGTGAAACCAGTATCATCTCAGAAGGAATAATCACTCCTCAAAGGAATATTTATTTGTTTGTGTAATATATTGCTCAAGAGGACCGGCATTGGCCAAGTTGAAAGTCAAGTGTGTGCATAAATCCAGAGTCCATACATGAGCTGATGCAAGTTTGTTTGCTAAAAAAAAAGTGTCCTTTGTAATCTTAAATGAACGAAGACAATATTTGGGGAAGAAAAAAGCAAAGAGGATACAAATACTATGCAGTTTTTGTTTTTCCCTTGAAAACACTTGAAAACAATGGAATAAACAAATGCATTTTATTGTAATGTTACAAATTTTATATAAAAAAATGGTAATACAAAAATGAATGCTAAAGAATTTTCATCCTCTCCTTCCCCCTCTAGTAACCAGAGTCTATCTGGGTTTTCCTCCATGTATGCTCTATCTGATACTAACTTCCTGGAAAGAATTTGATAATTAAGCAATAATCTAATTCTGAGTTAATAAGATTCCAATCCATTTCTGATGGACTCAAGAACCTGAACAATCTCAGCCATGCTTGGTCTCCTTAAAGGATCCTCTGAAGTACAAATTAGCCCCAATTTCATAACCTGAATTAATTCATTCTCAGCAAAGCCAAGTAAATTCCTGTCAAAGCAATTTGAAGCTGAGCCAGTCTCCAACAAACCTCTTACATATTCACACAAAACCACAACCTCATTTGTGGTTGGACTTTCTACAGGCTTTCTCCCTGTAACAAGCTCCAAAAGAATGACCCCGAAACTGTAAACATCACACTTCTCACTCTGCCTAAAGCTTTGAGCCAACTCTGGCGCAACATACCCAACAGCATTGTGGAACTTGGTCAGACCGTAATTATCTAAAATTGGTAGCAACTTTCCTAATCCATAATCAGACAACTTGGCTTCGTACTTGTCGTCTAAGAGTATGTTAGAGGATTTAAGGTTGAGGTGAAGGATTGGAGGTCTACAGTCGTGGTGGAGATATGCAAGGGCTCTTGCAGTTCCGAGCGCAATTTGGAACCTTCTAGACCAATCTAATTCCCGATTGCCTCTACTGGTGCTGGTTCCGGGATAGCCAAGCCCATGTAGATTATCATAGAGATTCCCATTTGAAACAAACTCTGACAAAATCAACTGCATTGAAGAGGACCAGTAGTAACCTTGAAAGGTAACTAAATTATGGTGTCGAAGGTTGCCTAGTTGCCCGATTTCGTGTTCAAATTCTTCTTGATTTCTGATCCTTCCCAAAGTTTCAAGCTTCTTCACTGCAATTGAGATGCCACCTTCAAAGTCGGTTCTGTAGACTGTACCGATTGATCCGCCACCTATCAAAGACTCTTTGTCAAGCAATGCTTTTGTGCCTGCCTCCCAATCTTCATATTTTGATGGCAAACTTTTGCTGAAGAGAACCAGCTTTCCAATTATAACATTTGATTCTGTTGATCCTAGAGGCGTACTCTCAACAATCATAATCTGATCACTGTCTCTTTTTCTACGCCGGGCCCTAATACTCACGATGGTCACCAAACAAACTCCGGCAAGAATAACAGCTGCAGCAACAATGGCAACAATTGCAGAGACGGTGAGAAGTTTAGTTTTTCCAGGAGGCGAAGGTGACGATCTAGTTCCGTTTTCTGAGCAAGTAGTGTCCAAAGGAGCACCACAGAGAAAAGGATTATTGGAAAATGCAGGTGCACCAAAATGCTGTATGGTTGCAATATCAGGAATGACACCAGAGAGATTGTTGAATGAGAGATTAAAATGTTTCAAACTTTTTAAATCTCCAAGGGAAGCAGGGATTGAACCAGAAAACAAATTATGCGATAGATCTAAGTATTGGATCCTCCATAGAATTCCTAAGCTTGATGGGATGCTTCCCTTAAGCTGGTTATGATGTAGGTCAAGAGCTTCCAGATTTGTCATATTGTAAATGGCCGGCGGAACCTCACCCTCTAAGTTATTACCAGACACATCCCTGCAGCAACACGAAAGAATCAGACTTTTTATTCACATTTCAGAGGTTCAAGTTAATGTATATAATAGTTTGAGAAAGTTACAAAACTCACAGCTCAAGAAGAAACTTGCAATTTGTTATATCGTCCGGAATTTCGCCAATAAGGTTTAGGTTGTGCAAATCCAGCAATTCAAGCAGCTCAATGTCGCCAAACCCCTTGGGAATCGTTCCTCCTATCAAATTAATACCCAATTTGATAACCAATAGTCCTCGCAACTCCCGAATATCAACTGGGATACTCCCTTTCAACCTATTCAACTCCAATGACAAGAGCTTAAGATTCTTGCATCTAGTTATGCTGGAGGGAATCTCCCCATCCAAATCATTCCCTGAAGCATCAAAGATCTCTAATCTCTCACTACATACAGTGATATCCGGAATTTTTCCTTCAAACCCATTATAGGATATATTAAAATAAGTAAGATTTTGCATTCCAAGGATGCTGAATGGAGCCAAATCAGTAAACCTATTACTACCAAAATCCAAATGCATTAGACTCTTGCATGCAGAAATTTGCTCTGTCACACTACCTGATAAGGCATTGCTTCTCAATGATACATATGATAACATGGAAATGTCACATATTCTAGAAGGGACAAAACCACTTAGATTATTGAAAGAAAAATCAAAGCCTTCAAGATTGGAACAATTCACTAAAGATACAGGAATTGAACCAACAAGATTGTTATGAGAAAGAGAAACAAACTTGGTTTTATAACAGTACCTAAACAAAGCAGAAGGTATCTCTCCATTGAAACCATTCTTTGATAAATCTAGAAACCGAATGTTAGGCAAATCACCAATGAATTCAGGGATCGAACCAGATAAAGCATTGGAGCTGAAATTGATCTTCCACAAGGAGTGAAGATCAGCATAACCTTCTGGAATATTACCTGAGAATCGATTCCCAAACAATGTCAATATCCTCAACCTCTCCAAACCAGAGAGTGATGGTGACAACACTCCACCCAAGCTAGTGTTCCAAAGCACGATTCTTTCAACAAACCCTTCTGAGTTACAGAAAATACCTTTGAAACCTTGACATGGGTCTTCACTAGAAACCCATGAACTCAAACTGTTGTATGGATCTTCTGTGATGTTACCCTTGAATTGAAGTAAAATCTCTTTCTCATTTATTGGTGAGACAGTGGTAATAGACCAAAGTAAAAAGAGAATGGTGCAGAATAGAGCATGAGAAAGATGAATTTGATGATGTATTCTCATGCTCGAAACAATGTGATTACTCTTCAGACATTAGTAATCAATTTGGATGCGATTTTGAGATGTTGTTTCATCAGCTACAATGTTTGAGGTTTTTGTAAAATGTCGGTCCAATGAGAAACAAAACATCACGATTTTCACCAACATGGAGCATTCTCATTAAGAGGACAGAAAATGAAGGAGAGAGAAAATGAAAATGAAATGACAGCATGAACAAAGTGAAGTTCTTTTAACCGAAGTATCTACTACCAACTTGTTAGATCTCTACTTCATCTCCTTTTGGGTTGTTCTACCTCAAGCATCTACAAAAAATATTCTAGAATGCTTTCTGTGTTGAAAAAATTATTTGCCTTTTGTGGGGTTCAAATGGGTAGCATAAAAATGGAAGCTTGAAGTTGTCTTAGACGAAGAGAGAGAAACAATCCAAGGCAAGAACAAACGGGGGAAATAATAATAATAAAATAATAATAATAAAAGTTAAATAGGAGAGTATTTTTATTTCTTATAAAATTCCAAAATTTTATTTTAAAATTTTATAAAAAGAATTCTTCAACTCGCACTCTCAAAATATTTTTACTAAACAACAGTAGTTATTGCTATTAAATATGAGTTTTTAACATCTAAAGTTCAAAATAACATAAATATGAATTTAAAAATTGAATTTTAAATTTATTTTTTGTGTTGACTCCTATCCTAAAACCTAAAGTATATAGTTAAAGTTTGATAAAATTCTCACAAAAATCTTTGTTGAATTTAATTTATAGAGATTAAAACTGTTAACTGAAAATATTATAGGATCAAAGAAAAAATTAAAAGAATAAAAATCAAAATTTTAAACTTAATAATAATAATAATTATTATTATTATTCTGAAATTGAAGTAATGAAGTATCTGATGAGATGGTGGAAATGGTGGGTGTAATTTTGCTGGAAAGGAAGCAGGTGAGACAGTGAGAGGCAATTAAATAAAATTTCTTGTAGTAATAAGTTTTGTGAAGATAATAATAAATTCAGAGATTGCCAACAAGTGAAGGTTAGAAGCACGTGCATGAGAGAGTTGTTTCTTTTAAAAACTTTATGAAGCAATGATACCCTTTTAATTTAACTATGTAAACCCAAAATTGTGTATGTGACCATAAACATGAGTTACTTGTTGGTCTAAGGACACCTCAATGTAGTGTCCTCTGTTGTGTAGGACCAGCATTTATTCTTCCCTACCAACCAAGTCACTACCACCATCATTATCGTCAACAATATCTCAATTAGTATGCCAGAGAAGATAGGTAATGAGTTTGGAAATATTGGAAAGACCAAAATAAATTGAAGAAGAAGAACAAGAAAGTTGATTAAAGTGGAAATAAAAGTGTGTGTTTGTTTGTCTGTAGTACAGTTTTCGTTTGCTTTATTCAATCTATCCGTTTCTTTAGCTATACTTTTAGTTGGAAATTCTCTTAATTAATTGTCACTAATTAATCATATCAAAAAAATTAGTCAAAACTAAACATTTACGTTTTGTTCATTAAGATTTTGAAAGATCATTTTTTTAACATTGTATATAGTTATTAAATGTATATTATATACTTCTATTTTTTTTTTTAGCAAAGTTGATTACATCATCTTACCCTTTAGTTACTCAAATGAGAAGTTTTAAGAACATTATTTCAGTGTTGAAAATATATAATTAATGTTTTTGAACTAATTTAAGTTATTACAAAAATTATCTTGAGAATATTCTAACGGTTAATGGAGCTATCGCCGCAACGAGACATTGAATGGAAGAGTCGATAAATAAATAGTATCAGAAAGACTCAATAATTACAAGTAAAAAAGTGTTAACATATGATTGAACTCTAATATAAGTAAATATTATTAATTATTTTAAACATATCCTTAAATTAATTTATCAATGATATAAGTAGATAATCATTATAAATTAGAAGTAAGTTAGTAAATGTATTTTTTTTACATGAAATTAAGAAAACAAAATGCACTTAAGAATTCCATGTGTCTCTAGAAAAAAAATTGTCTCCAAAAAATGTATTTTCAGTTTTTAATATGATAATTTTTTTTTTGTATTTTCTAATTAATATTATGCACATAAATATTATACTTCATTCATCTCACAATAGTGTTATGTTGGTTTATTTTACACATTAAATAACTAT
>JBBPBP010009780.1:2038930-2049441 GCA_037974735.1 Cicer chorassanicum
ATATATATATATATATATATATATATATATATCTAACATGTTGTCCAATAATTAACTTTCAGATTAAAAAAAGAATAAAAAAACGAAAAGTTTGGAGAGTGGAAGTATGCAACATTTCATATTTTCTTGGAAGAAGATAATCATAAAGGTTATTGAAAGAAAATAGACTTATTAACCAACATAGAACAAATAAAATTGTGTGTTCGAGTAAATGAAACTTTGTTGAAAAAGACATCAAAAACACATATACAAAGTTGTTGGAAAACAAACTCAAATAACATTATTTTATTTTCATGTTTGAATATCTCTTAACTCTTAGTAATAGTATTTTTGTAAGACATAACTATTAAAACAAATAGTTTAGACATAACTATGTTTATAAACATTAAAGATTGACTAAGAAGAGCAATCACGTTTCTTTATGATTATAAAACAAATAGTTTAGAGTCCTATCTTTGAGTTGATTAGAAATTATGAATTGTTGTTTATATATTTCAACATGAGGACAATTTATTATAATATATTAAAACTGAACTCAAACACCATATGTTGATATGTCATCGGATTGAATGTCACGAAATCGAATTTGTGTCACTTTAACAAAAATTTGATGTGTTAATTTTCTTTCGCTATCTTTCATTTTCTACCAATTCTATACACCATCCACTATCTTATATAATATATCTCCTATTTAAATATTATTTCATAACGTCTACTTAAAATCTTTTAAATTAATCTACATTATTATTTCATAACGTTTGCCAAAATCTTCCAAATTAATCTCAGATTACTACTCAATACGTTTTTTTAGTGTGGATTAATCAACTTCACATTTTCGAGAATAATTTTTACCATCTTTCATTTGAGAAGGAATACCATATTTGTTGTAAATACAAGTACATATAGAATTTGTATTCCTATAAAAGTCTCATACTTTTAAATACGTATTTTTTCATAGTTAAAAATAATATCTCAACTCTTACAATAAAATTGATTAATAGAGTTAACAATATGAATTATGTAAAACATTTGTCATGACACTCATTCTTTGAAATAATGTAACATATCACAACTTGAAAGATTGACAGTAGAGATATCCATTTTCGGCTCTACCTGCCATTTATTTATTTGCTAGCAATTGTGTACATCTTGTTAGCAAAGATATGATATTAAACCTAATAACATGAGAAGTTTCTTACTGCAAAAAACTTCAATTTCTTCTGAATTAAAACTACTAAAATATATTTCGACTATTTATATGTGTCTTTTCAGATTTATATACGTACCTTCGCATTTTCAAGGTTTGTCATTGTTTCTACCACTTTTGTTTTTTTATTATCTCCCTTTGGTGTTTTTATTTTTTTTTATTTTTTTATTTTAATTTATGTACCACTAAACTCATTTATTTACGTCTCTAATTTCATGTTTGACTTTATATTAAGAAATAGTTTGAGGAACATTCACATCTACCATTTTATTAACAATGTGATGATTTGGACCATAATTGTAGATTTTTGCCTTAATTTGTTTTTCTTTTTTGCCATGTGATTTCAATATCATATTCTTCATGTTGTAATGATGCAAAACATTGGTTTTCTTTTGATTTGAAATATAATTAATCCAATCAACGATGTTATTTCTCTTATTAGAAACTGATTCACAAGGTTTTCAAAATAGTTAAAAGGGGGTATATTATTCATGTCATTGATTTTTGTTGTGAAGTACTTTAGAATGACAAAACTTATGATTATGATTTATGAGCACATCACAAAGATAAAAAAGACAAATATTACAAGAGGGATGAAATGTAACAACCATAGAGAGGTGCTAACACGAAGATACCATTTTTTTTCACAAATAATAATTTATTAAAAAAATAATGCAAGGATAAATATTTTTGTTAGTGATGAATTATTTAAAATTAGTATTTTTTTTTAATATTGTCGACATAAAAATGATAACAATTATAATACACTTATTATAATTTTTTACGGTATTTGTTTTGGAAATGAGTTGCTTAAGAAATCGTTTCGTTGGAGCGTACAATTCATATACAGAATTAATGTTTGTTACTAACCAATTAGTTATAATCAATATATTTTATGTTTTCCAAATAAAAATTAGAATAGTTAATTACAATATACTAATTATAATTATTATAAAATCAATGCATGGGAAAATGTTTTACAATAAATAATTAGTTAAAATTAATGATTTATTAATATGGTCAGAGTGGATAGTTCATATACGAGACAAATGTTTGACACTAATCGATTAATTAAATTTACTATTTTTTCTATATTTTCTAAATAAAAATTAAAGTAATTATAGTATACTCAATCTATAGTTTTAAGTTTACACATGACAAATATTATACCTAATAAGTTTGCACATTCATAATTTTTTTAAAATAATTATCATATATACAGGGTAAGTTGTACATATGAGATTAAATTATCATAAAAGCAATAAAGTTGTCACTCATGAGATTGAAATGAGATTAAATTATCATAAAAGCAACAAACTGTCACCCATAAAAATTTCAAAATCACTCTCATACATGTGATAAGTTGTCACTTATAAGATTGAATTATCATACACCATACAATATTTTATTGATAAAATTTCAAAATAATTATCATACACAAAATAAGTCGTCATTTATGAGATTGAACTATCATACACAAGACAAATATTCATTGATAAATATTTTAAAATAATCATCATACACGTGATAAGTTGTCACTGAATTAGATTGAATTATCATATACGAGACAAATTCTCACTAATAATTTTCTTTTAAATAATTGTCATGCACGGGTCAAGTTGTCACTTATGAAATTGAATTATGATACATAAGATAAGTTTTCACTAATAAAAATTTCAAAATAACTATCATACGCACGACAAGTTGTCAATGATAAAATTAAATATTTAATAATTTTTTGTTTGCAATACAATCTCAATTCAATACAATCTCTAAGTACTTATAAATAACACTAGAAAATTAAAGGATGTTATTCTATTATGGTAAACCCTCCATCCCACATAAAGTATATGTTTAGTATCACAATCATTCAGTATTACAGTCAACCATTGTAATTTTACCAAAACTACAACTTAGCAATATTTAAATTGCATTAGTTCATCGTGATTCTAACCAATATATTGTGATATTAAACATATAGAAAGAGTGGTGACCCGTGCATGTCCCTAGAAAGAAAATAAATAAGGGGGCAACTGACATGAACAGTTCATTACTCTCATTTATGGAGTCCTCGTCATATAACCAATTCATTTGTAATGGTATTGAAATCGAATCTGGACCTGTGTGTTTGTGTCCCTGTGGAAACAGTGGTGAATCAGAGTATTCATTATCACACAGAGACAATTGTTCAAGACATTGGATTTAAGCCGATTTAATATATATGTTGAGTAAGTGTCACTCCAAGTAAGTTATAACATTTGGACAAACGGTGAATACAATACAAAGAACAAATATATATTATTAAAAACAAACGCAAAATGCTCTGCTGAGCTGTGACTCACGGAATCTGAAATGAGGACCACATAATGTGCTTGCTTCAAAACAATATATACAAGATGAATGGCATATCTTGTATTCTATACATATAATATTATTCTTATTCAATACATTTTTCACTCTACACCTGCTTTTTATAAAAATAAAGAAGGTATGCATATCTTTTCTCTTTTATCCATTAAAGGGGTGTATTGCTACAATGAATGAGGTCTATGAATTAAATTCTATTTTTATATAATACTAGTGTGAGACCAATGTCATGTATAGAGAAATATCTTTAGGTCAATATGTACGTGACGGCGATACTCCACACAATCACCGTAAAAATATCATTCATATACAAAGTCAAGGAGATGAATGAAAAAACCAAAAAAAGAAGTGTATTTGTAGACAATCTAAAGAAGAATAAAGCAAAATTACTAACATTTGTCGTGTCAGTTTGTTCCTTGAAAAACCTTTCTCGCTGATACGAACATTGAACGGTCCATTCTCTCATAGACGAGGTTACTCAAGTAATAAGACCTCACCCAACTTTGCAGTGTGCATGTGCATCAATCAATTAATATATTAGGAGCTAATATGAGATAGTAGTGACTGCCTTGTGCAGCAAGGCAACGATGAAATTCGGTCTAAAGCTATTGAATATTATTTCAGTAGTTGTTCATCCTCTTTTTGCAACTCCTTGAGTTTCCTCTTAGCATAGACTGTGAAAAATATTATTGTAGATACAGATATGCAGAAGCCAACAACATTGAAAGCAATTTGCGGAGCAGATAGAGTGAGTGTTTTGTGTGAGATGTTAGCCAATGCTCGTATCAAAATTCCCCTGTAGAAGATATACACACGAGACAATGAGTTCAAGATAGCAGCACAAGATAACTTGCTTCAAGATTGAAGTGTAAAATTTAAGAAAGAAAATAGATCATCAAGTACTATTGATTTGTTAAAACGAACTTCAAAACTTGAAGATCGTAAGCAAATTCTTGAGTTTGGTCAAACATATAAGGGAATTTTTATAACTAAAGGCAGCAAAAAACACAACCAAAGGTGAGATCAACCTTCCACCCTATATGAACGAAACTAAAATAAATTTGAAGGATTATGACAATTTTACCATTTTATTATTAAAATTCACCAATTGACCAAATCATTGTTAGATAAATTTATTGATTTCTACTATACTAAATCATGAAAGCAACATATCGAGACAAAGAGAACAATACAAACATTGTCAAGCAAGATGGTGAGTCTGCAAGAGTCTCAATTATACCGGGTATTAATTTAAACAATAACACCTAACTAAAGTAATTATTTATCATTCAGTGATGTGAGTCATAATGCATACAATTATATATTTTTGAAACAGTTAAATTATGCAAAATATACCACGCTGAAGGCATAGCTAATAAAACCAATAACACAACATAAATTAGTAACACTAACTCCCCATTGAGTGAAAAATGGTTAATATAGTTTCTAACAGCTTTCACATATACATGCAATATTCAAGAAGTAAACCATCAATTAAAGTATGTAAACAACCAATCAACCAAAAGAGAGAGGGAAAGAGAGACTCTACGTGTAAATTGAAGCAATTACTTCTGGCATCATTCCTACCAAAGATCCACACAAGTAAGGACTATACTGGACATTTGTTGCCACAGAACAATAGTTGTAGATTATGTAAGGGAATGGAGAAATCCTGATTAAAGCAACTGCGCGAAACTGGTGAAACCAATTTCCTCCACCAGCAGCTCTTAAAACAGAAGCTTTCTTTGGATACTGATCTAACCACTCCTATAAAGAATCACAAAATGTTTGATCCTAATTAGCATATATGAGGTAAACATAAAAAAAGACAGATACCAACTTGGACTAAAGAGATAAGGCATGTACTGCAACTTGATGATGGAAGATTGAGCCAATGAAAAAAGGGAGTGAAACTCCCACAGCTGCTGCAGACATTACTAGCAAGAAACCGAAAAAATAACCAAATGTCATCCCAGCAACCCACATAGAAGGCGAGGATGGCAAAAGTATGGTAGGAAATAACGCTATCGAAGCAAACACTATAACAGCTAACTGTGAAGAGGTGAATGTGTCTTTCTGCCAATTTATTACCGGAATAAACACCTGAAAATAACAGTAATTTTTATGAGAATGAAACAGAAAGACAAAAAACAAACTATGCTCATGGACGAGCAACTCCTAAGGCATCAACAATCAAAACATGGCTAAGATAAGAGGGACAACCGTGTCAAATCTTAGAAATTTAAGAATGTTGTTGTGAACAATGAAAAAACATAGTATATGAATGCAATAAAAAAGAGAAAAAGCATCATCTACAACCTTCTTTTTTGGATAACAACAGGGCTGAGACCTAAAAAAAAGAAAACAACTACAGAGAAACTAAACGGAGGAAAGATACACCCCTAAAATATCATCTACAAACTTTTTACCTCTTACACTATATTGGCATTGTATTAATGATAATGATCATGAATATCAACATTAACAAAAATTTCCAAGGGAGGGTAAAGGGAATATCATAGATAAATCTACATTAATCAACGTTGGTTTAGTCTTTTACAAATGCATGAAAATATTATAATGAAGGAGAAATATAAAGAATTATTACAAACATTATAACACACAAATTGCAACACATGATTATAGGATATTGAAGAGATAAAAAAAAGACCTTTTGAATGAAAAACGGTCCAAGCCATTGGAAAATAACAAGACCCAAGAGACTAATGAAGAGAAGAGACACCCCCAATTTAATCCAATACCGCAAAGGTGGTGGCGTGGCATCGTGTGGGCCCTGTCTCAATTTAACGTAGTCACCACCACCACCACCGTCGTCGTTAACGTTGTTGCCGTGAGTATGATGGATTAATGGGTCTACCTCCTCCTCCGTTATGCGAGCATCGTCGTTAACGCTGTTATCCCCTGCATACGTCATCGAATTAATTCTCTAAAATAATTTCTTGGATGGTAAGGTTAGAAGAAATGGTTCATGATCATCAAATAACACAAAAGATGAATCAATTAAATTTATAGATTTGCGACTATGTGTTATGTAATTGTAATTGTTGCAAATTGCAATCCAAGGAAAGGAATTTCTTCACTCGCTAATAGAATGTGATGGGTTTGGTTAAGAGTTAATTTAATTTTAAGTGTATAATTTCTATATGTTAGTTTTAAATATGAAAAATGTTAACAAGTAACGAGTATCCTTAGACCTTGATTTGACAAAATTTCTATTTATGAAATATTTAATCTATGTCGAGACACTTTTAACGGTACTTTAAAATATTTATTAATAGAGATTTGACATTTGGAATTTATTCACACAAAAAAGATATTTGCACTAAAAATTAACCACAATTCCAAACCTAATCTTACGCTCAAATTCCAAAATATATTGGTAGTGATACTAACGCTTATCACATGAATTAGGACTTTGAAGGATAAAAATTTGAGAGGTTAATTTTAAAATGATATAAAATAAAATAATAAATGTATGTAGAATAAAAAATAAATATGTATGGTCATTAATTTACTTGATAAGAAGTTGGTTCACAATCATACTTTTGTTGTTAATATAAAAAAAAAAAAATATTGGTGAATAATATGTGTCGGCACTACTAGATTGTCCTCTTGAGTTCTCGAAACTAAACTAATCTAATTTTTTTAATAAAAAACTAATAAATATATATGAATATTTAAGAATAAATTAAAAGAAAATAAAAATGTTGAAAATTTTACATGATAAAAGACTGTCCAGTTATAAATTGATTTTTTTTACCATCGATTTTGAATTAGTACTTTACCAATTTACACTAAGATCAATCAATTTATTTATTTAAAAAAAAAGGTGATATATTAAGAAGTTTTGTTGGATTAATATACCAAACAATCAATTATTTGTTGCAATCTATCTTCTTCCCACTTAAAAGTTAAAGTTAAGATTGCTTGAAGAAACAAATCATCAGTTGATTGGTTCCTTAAAAATGTGGGAGATTATAGTTGTGTCCCTCACTATAAGCAAGTATTGGATTATTAAGAACAATGTTAGAACTAGGATATTGAGGATGAGTTAGTTTTTAAGAATAAAATTCATAATTAATAGAGTATCTGATTCTATCTATAATTTGTTAATTCAATGATCAAGAACTAATATCGTCCTACAAAAATGTCTTAGAGCTCTACATCCCTAATAAAACAAGTCCATATATTCATAGAAAAACTTACAACAAAGTCACGGTAAATATTTTAACGTAACCGTTATAGTTAATTTTATTTTGGAATACTCAATTTAATTAGATGTTAAAATATTTAAATATATTGTTATTAGTCTCAATTATGTGATCATTATTATTGGATTAATTGAAACTCTTGTTGTTTTGTGAAACACTTATGACAGTGGTTATGATAGTGGGTGAATGTAAAATGTTTTATTCGGATTTATAATAATAGATAAGTTAGTCCATTCATTTACTATAAAGAGAGGCTCCTATATTTTTTTTTTATTATATAAGTGTAGTTGTCTCATTAAAATTACTATTTTTTTCATCATTAGTGAAATAGAGATAATTTATGTTTTCATATATACTCACGAACCTTGAAAAATAAAAACAACCATTGTCATATACATGTTCATAATCTAAAATATTTAATCTCTATTAGCAAGAATTTAAATATTCTTTAACATTCTTCTTTGTAAAATAAAGAAAAAAAAAAAGAAATGAATGTTTTCTTATTTTATCGTATTTTAAAAGACGCGTAAGAACTTAGAAGAGAATAAAAAAACGATAATGAAAAGGTATAAAAAGTTATGTAATTTATATATTGCAATTAAGATAAGAAATTATATGTATTAAGTTTACTATTTCTTTCCACATTTCACGGTACATCACCACATGGAGCAAGAGTCCCCAAAAAGTTTACTATTTATCCAACCAAGTTGTGAACATTTGACTATTACCTCTACTTAAAGTTGCATTGGTTGACATATAAAGAGTGTTCACGGGTATGATTTTACTACTTTACTCATTCAACCCATCGCTCCAAATTCCAACCCAAAATATTTGGTTTATTTTTTCTTTTATATTTTTTTATCAAACTTTAATCGCCCAGCTAAACTTGAAATGCTTTGATTTATATTAACGGGTTATAAGAGTTCAAACAGGTGAAAGTAAGTGATAATTTTATTTTTATTTTTGTGGATATAGTTTCAGACTTTTAAATGTTAAATATATAATATAATGTTTCATTTTAGTTCAAATGAGTGTATATATTTAACTTGATAATCAATCATACTTAATGTAAATAAAGATAAGAGAAAAGATACTACACAACGATATATCCTGGTTCACCAAACTCTGGCTACGTCTAGTTCTCACCACTGTGAGATTTTCCACTAAGTGTTCACAACAGAGAACAATCTTGATTTACACCATTTCTTTAGACCAATCTTGATCTGATACACAACAAGTCCTTTCCACCCAGAAAGGTTTTCGAAATAATCACCTATCAGTATTTAGATAGAAGTATACACTTTATCTTTTAACCATAAAATGATTTCTTACAATCTTCTCAAACTATACTCAACACTTATAGTCTTGAGTTTTACACAATGATGATAAGATTGTTTGATAGAATCTGAGTTATCTCAACTCTTGTTTGAGATTCAATTCTTTACAAGAGATTCAATATAAATAAAACAAAGGATTAAAGTATAATCATAACCGACTCTTCTTGAGAATGAGAGAATTTCAAGTATGTGAATGTGAATGAATTGATGAGATTTGTTAGCACTTGAACTTCTGATTTTCCTTTGAATTTGGCCTTCCTTTTATAGGCTTTAGGAAGGTTGATGACAGCCAAAAGAGCCGTTGGAAAGTGCTCTGCTGTAATGTGTCAGATTTTGACCAAAGACTAGACTTTATTAAAAAAATGTTCATGTCTTTGAACATTATGTGTTCTGTTTCTGTGATGGGAATGGTTGGTCTGAAGCCTCTCATTCTTGGACAACTTTGATTGTGTTTAATGATCCTTTGATTCTCAGATATATGATTGATGAGATCAATTCAATATAGTGTTTTTATTCACATAAAACATACTGGAGAATGATGTTAATCTGTTGGAAAATAATTGTTGATCATTCTAGAGACTATTTGATCATTCTGGAGATTAATGATCATTCTAGAGATTGATGATCAATCTGGAGATTTAGTTTTGATCATTCTGGACGATTGTCTGGTCATTCTTAAAGCTGATCTGATGTGTACATATTCTTGGTAGTCAAGCAGAAGAAAAATCAGTCTTGCTTGAACTTGTTTGATCCATGACCTTTTTCCTTTGTATTTTGGATTGTTTCTTTGGCTGAAATAAATCATTTTTTTTCCTTGGAAAATACTGATAACACGAGTGTTAAAGCCATGATCAATATCTTTTTTTAATCAGTGGAGATTAATTGTAGCTGACTTGATCATTTTTGAAACTGGAGAACATTCTCCGTTTTTTCAGAATTTGTCAAGAACATTCTTTGTTTTTGTTTGTTCAGATTTTTGCTTTTCATGCTGATTTATTCTTTTCTTTACTTGGATCTTATCTTTGACTAATACACTCAAAAGCACATGTTAGATTAACATAACATTTAAAATCATAATTAATGTTCTTAATTAACCTTTGTTTATTTTCATCAAAACTTTAGTTGAGAGTTTGTCTAAACAATATCCTTACTAACATAAATTTCTTTAAAAATAACGATAACGAGATTTAGGGCTTGTTTGATTGTGTTTTACTTTTTAGTTTTTGAAAACTATTTTATAAATAAAATTTAGAAAACTGTTTTTAAAAAGAAAATTTAAAAAAAATCTGTTTGACAACTCTAATTTTTTAAAACAGTTTTTGACTAAAGAATTAAAAAAACTAAAAACTGAAAAGTAAAACATCATTT
>JBBPBP010009780.1:2054698-2091185 GCA_037974735.1 Cicer chorassanicum
TTTATATATATATGAATAAGAAGCTAAATAGAAGAATTCCGATCTCCTCTCAGAGCTTTTCTCTCTCCATGCAAGCTTTGTTAACAATTAAAATGGCTGCTCATGTGATTGTTAACAATTACCTCGTTTAAGTACTATCAATCCAACAGGAACATCAAGGCTGATCCACAATCACAAGATAAATTCTAATAATAAGAATTTTCAGTGAAAACAATGTGATTCTCAGAACTTGTCTTCAGTGAAAAGAATCCATGCAAATCAATTAAAATGATATTCTATGTTGATAGCGGGCAATCCAGTAAACACAAATAATATTCTATCTTTAAATATTGGGCAATGCTGTCAATTTCATATCATTGTCGTTATTTCTCTGAATAGAAAAAGGGTCCATAATAGTCCTAGTACGATTATCAATCATGTTTTCAATAGAAAAATGAAACAAACAAACGAACAATAATTGGTCAACAGTGTTTGAGTGGAATTTATAATCCCAGTTAATGTAGTGCAGTTACTCACTCAAGTTCAAAACATGTACTCAATTTCAAGCCGAGTGAATCAGTTGCACAATGTTAGTTGCTCAAAAGAAAATAGGTATGAAAAATGCAAATTGATAACACACGCTGTTTGATCACAAAAAGTTTGGCCAATTGTGTCTACGGCTCTGACTGCAACGCATACAGAAAACTTCTTTTTTAAACAATAATTTCAGCCATAAACTCATTTTACTATGTATTTATTTGCAGATATTATGCTCCTGCACTAGGATTTTTGATGTTTGCAGTTGGGGTAAATTCAAGTGAAAAGGACTTCCTTGAGGCCTTTAACAGGCCAGCAGAACTTGTCACTGCTTATGTTGGTCAGTTTGTGGTGAAGCCTCTTCTTGGATGTCTTCTTTGCATAATTTCAGTAAATATATTTGGTCTACCAACATCAATAGGTGATAATTGTTTCTCTTAATATCAGAAAAAAAAGGAGGTGATAGTGTGATGTAGTTTCTAATTTTGACAGTAAAATGAATCAGGCGCAGGAATTGTATTGCTGGCTTGTGTTAGTGGAGCTCAGCTCTCAAGTTATGCTACTTTTCTATCAGATCCAAATATGGCACCATTAAGCATAGTCATGACATCGTTATCATCTCAAGTTTTTTTTAATGAATAGGAATCAAATTTGGTACCCCATAGTTTACAACGTAGTATCGTTTAATTACCAATCACTTGAGCTAGAGCAGGTACTTTATTTTGATTTTTGATAATGTTTAGTCATTTGTGCAATGTGATACACACCTTTATAATCATCATATTTAATTCAAACTATACTAAAACTTCAATGGTCTTGTATAGCAATAAAAATAAATAAATTAAATCTGACATGTTACCTATTTGTTTCCGTTAGTGCCATTAGAGGAAGTTCGAGACACCATCCCTCACTCAAAAAATTTTCCATAAAAAAATTTCTAATGAAATTAATATTAAATTCTCTTTAATTTGTTATCCTATCAAATTAAAATTTTAATTTGTCTAATTCATTTAATCAATTTATTAGTAAAAAAAAATTCATTTCACCAGTTTATGAACTTTCATTTAACCAGTTCATTGAAATACACGTAGTTTAAGATTTTATCCAAATATAACATTTTAATTTATTTAATGAAGGTAATAGTGTATAATGGACTTGTACCAAAAATAAATAAATAATGAAATAAAATTAATAGAGCAATCAGCACAATTTTTTATTTTTCCAATATAATGTATAATTATTATCCACCAAAAATGGAATAATTATTGTTATCTGAAGTAGGAGGCTGAAAAAGCAAGAGAGTCTGTCTGTGTGTCTATATCTTCGAAGTAACCATGGCGGTGGCAACGTTGTACTTAGCAAAACCATGTTGTTGTTCTCCGAAAATCCCGTTTGTGTCTAATAATAATTCGAGAGTCAGTAGCAGTAGCAGTAGCAGGTTTGGGCGATTTGGAAGCATAAAGCCGAAAGCAGGTTTCTCTGAGTTCCTAAACATTGTAGAAAGCACTTCTTCATATATCCAACTCGAACTTCATGAACCTTCCAATGCCCTCTCTTTACCCACTTGGGCTGTTCACGTTTCCAGCGTCGTTGAATGGTACCAACTTCTATCTTATCCCTTCCATTTACCTTTTTATTAATCTTCATTTTTTGTTTTCTATTTTTAAGGATTATAGCTATGGCTTTGGTATGGCAATATGGGGAGAAATCAGGGTATCAAGCTTGGAAAGGCCTTTCTTGGGGTATGGTAAGTTTTATTGTTTTCTCACTCTTTTTCAAATGTAGGTTTACATAACTCTTATCCCTAGCTTAAGACATTGACTTATTTGAGATTATTCACCTAAGCATTTGTGAGAGTCTTTGAGACAGTTAATAAAAACAACTTAATCTTAAACATGGCTTAATTAAGCTAGGCTTAATATCTAATTGTTGTAGGTTCCTCTACTTGGTGGGGCATTTTGTGCATGCACATGGCATTTCTTTTATAACTCCGACTCCCTTGAGGTAACAAGGCCTTTCTTCCTCCATACAGAACATCTATTACTTTACTATACTAGAATTCTTTTAAGCCTTTGGAGCTTAAAAGTAAAGTTCTATGCTTTTATATTTTGCAAGTCTTGTTTAAAGACCATTTCAAAAGTCAGTATTGACTTTTGAGTGGACTATTCTTTGTCAAAACAATCTTACTAATAGTGCTTTGATATCATACTCTCAAGAAATTTGATTTATTACCTATTCCCAAGGCTTGGTATACTTTTGATGTAGCACCTGCCTCTGATCAATATCTCATCACATCAATTCCCTAAAGAGTAATCACTACATATACACTATCATGATAAGCAGATTGGTGGATGTTGGCCGGTTGATTCCACATAATCTTCAGAGCTTGGCACAATGCAAAGCCAAACATTAGGCTTTGGTAACCATCTCATTTGACTGAGTTGTGTAAGGCGGCAGGAGTTGAAACATGATATCTAGAATCTAGCCTGGCTAATGTTTAAAGTCATATTCCAATAGTCATCTTCCTCTCTTCTTTATCCATGACAATTCTGCCTTCATCAAGCTCGTCGTTACCACAATTACAAACCTCCAAATCATGTGTGAGTGCATTTTCTTCAACTTGAACCAAGTTGTCTTCACATGGAGTATCCAAATCCTAATATGTATTTTGATCTTTCTCCACAAAGTTACAAACCAATCATCATCCAACGAAATATCATTCACATTATACTCTTTTGCTTTCCTAAAATTGACATATACCAATGTGCTACTATTTATATTTGTGAAAATTCAGCAAGTATATATTTTTTTGGATTACTGAGTTGTCGTGTAAATTTTCTTGTTGTATACGAACAATTGAGAAATGATGCTTCCATCTTGTAATAAAAATCTCATTGAATGTGAAATAGAGGATGTAGAGATGTTACATATTATTGGAGATTTGTTAGATATAGTTGGAGTTGATTATAGATAGTTACAAGTTGATTAGAATTTATTGCAAGTTAGTTAAGATTTGTTAGTATGAAATGAATGAGGTTCTCTTATGAATTGTAGGTATTGGTAGCTCTTCAAGCGGCACTAACTGTTATAGGTAATATCACAATGTGCATAGCTGCATACCGGATATACAAATCATCCCGTGAAAGCTCTGAGAATTTTTGAAGTGTTTGCATGTGAGTATCCGGAAATAGCATTTACGCTTGAAAGAAGAGTCTATTGATTTGCAAAAGTATTCTAAGTGACAAAGATGGAATCTGTAAGAGACACTTTTGCTCCTTGATCTTGATCTCATCTGTGTAACTTTTGTATGTAGCTTTATTTTCACATGATACTGTCCCCACTAGAGAATTCAATTCCATACTGATTGATACATGGTAGTGACCTTTCCCTGTATTATTTTGTCAATAGAGTACTTTGTGTAGTATATTTAATAAGAATGCTTAAACCTTTTTTTTTTCATTTCGCATAATGCTATTTCTATTCTTCTTTTCTTATTATTTTACTCCTTACTCCCCTTTCATGCTTTTTTGGTAAATACTTCCCTTTCATATGAAGAAGACAAGGAGATAAATTCATTTTATTCTCCTCTGCCCCCCTTGAAAAATGGAAAGTGTGAGACAAAAGTATAGAAAACAAGATGTAAGAGCAATGTCATTGTTTAGCAAAAATGTCAATGTATATGGTGTAATGAGAAAATAACACTACATATGTGAATAGTGAAAATCAATATTGTTACATAATTATACTGTGCCTGTGAGCTAGAATGTTCGGACTATCAGATTTTATAAATCATGAACCACTTAAATTTACATGGTTTCTAAAAGCTAGGTGATAGGGATTTGGATTAACCAATAATTTTGTGTTTAGATTAGCTTATTGTATGCATGCTCAAAAGTCAAAATAATGCAATATGTAAAACTTCAAAATTTAATCAAAATCCAAAAAGACAATTCAACTGTCCTATCATTGAATTGTAGTTGAAATTCTAATATTAACAGGTAGAAAGAACTAAATAATTCTTATAGAATGAAGTGTTTAAAGTTGTGGCAATTAGCAACTATTTGAGTTCAGAGGTCCCACAGGTTTATTATAACAAGAAGCTTTTACTTGGTAGATATTGGTATATGATGTTAATTGGTAAAATGGGTGAATTACACCTTCTATGTTCATAAGGGTCCTTTGAGTAGAAATGAAACTCGGTATCACGATGTTTATAATACTCACATACAGCGCATCAACCAGTTGCGCTAGGCTAAATTGTTGCTTCTTGAGAAATATAGTTCAGAAGAGAATTACCAATTCTTTTCATGACCGAGATAAAAAACATTGTCCCATGAAGTTTGAAGAAAAAAGTTGAAGTACATTAGACAGTAAAACATGAAAGATTGAAGAGATTTATTTCTCACCACATTTACTTGGGTGAATCTAAATCAAGTATTGCATTTGAATCAATTAAGGGCCACTTTGTAACCTCTTTCTGTAATCCTGAAATTCATGCACGAGCATAAATAAAAGGTGTGGTCCATTATAATATAATTAATGATGTGAATCTTCACATGTCCTACTTCTTTTTTAAGTAAAGAAAAAGGTGTTCCATCTTATCTCCACAGAAAGTCTCTGCATTCCATTATCATCATGAAAGAGCTCATAGCTCACAAGTAACAACTCTGAATCAGAAGTTGCTTTGGCCACTGGCCTAATTTCCTGAAGAAAGCTACATGTTCATGCCACAGATTGTGGAATCATAACCGTCCCTTGTTATTTATTAATTATTAGTCATGCATGCATGTGCCCTTGTTTTTTATAATAGGCAAAAATGTTAGTAATTAGTTAGATTATGTTAGTTTCTGAGATCGAACTCGGGACCTCCTGCTTAAAACTCTTTCAGTGTCCTTTAACTCACCAACTAAGTTACCTTCGTAGGTCTGCATGTGCCCTTATTTTTTTGCATAATTGCATGTACCCTTGTTGATTCGAGATATTGGTTAACGATTTCATGCATAAAACTAGTGTCTCAACCCATAGTTTTTAAGAGTTCATGTTTATCTCGAGTGGATCATTTCTTCTTCTAATCATTTTTGGGTTTCCTACCTTTAAATAATGCAATTCAGTATCAAAAAAATTTTAAGAGTTGACCTCTTGCCTGCCCAAATAAATATATAACAACTTATCAAATTGAAGCTTTAGGAAATGATTTAATGTCATACTACTACCTCTTGTAGTTAAAGTGATTAAAGATACGGGGTTCCATCACTTGACATTCCAATATTTGGACGCTATTTTCTCCACACCAAACATAAATTTAGATATACACATTCGAAAAAATCACTAATTTTGTGTCTGTCTAAAGTGAATTTTCGAATAATTTATGTCATCCAAAAATGTATTTTAAAAAAATATGAGATATATTAGCGGCGAAAGTGAGAATAAAAGCGTCCTATTTTTTGAAAAAGGATTCTCTTGATTTTTTTTCTTTTTCATTTTTTTCAAGTTTCAAATCTCAACTCTTAACCTTTTTTCCATTTTTGTCAATTTTTAAAATCCTCCACTTTTTAATATTTCAAGGCTACCACATTATTTTTTCATGTTTTTTTTAACATGAGAAGATATTAAACCTATTTTTTTCTGCCTAAAAACCCTGAGCCACTCCATAGTCCACATATGCACAGAAAAAAGTCAACAACTAAGGAAAAAGAAAAGGGAAAGTGAGCAAAGAGAGAAATTTAGAGGATGTATAAAGATACAAAAAAGAAAAGTAGAAAGAGAAATTGGAAGAAGAAACATATAATAAGAAATGATAGTGTCATAACACATGAAAATAAGTAGACAAAGTCACATAACGCAAAAGAAAAATACATAAACTTAGGATAGTTCATTAAAAAAAAAAAATCAATGGATCTCAACAGAACATTAATAGAGTTTATCATGAAATTGTGGATTTCACATAAATTAGGTCAGGCATGATTACTCTTTGAGAGTACTCTTGAAGTTTGGTTGTATGAAAACATTGAAAAACTTAAGCCACTCATGCTACATTATGAGCTGGGAAATATGACAGGACCACACTTTCATTCTGAACATTAAACTTTTGAAACTATTTATTGATAAGTCTTCATCATGCAAGAAGAAAGTGTGTGAATCCAAGGAGGATCTCTCTCAACCTATAGTCATATAAGGCTTACATTGGTGGTGGAGCACACTCTCGTCCTTCTCTTCTCTCTTAAAATCTTCATCAAATTTATGTTGTCCTGTGCTTTTTCTTAGCCTTTCTTACTTGAGAAAAAGATAAAGTATAAAAGGTCCACTTAATTGATTATGTAGAGAGTGCCTTTAGTTTAGACATATCCATCCTACTGCCCAAACTAGGTAGCTATAGGGCCATCTCATTGGGTGCTCATTTTCTTCTTTGGTAGTTGGTCCTTGGTTAACATAGTGATTTATCATACTAGTACTCGATTGATAAGATATGCTAAATCTATAACCTTTATCTCAAAAAGAAAAAGGATATTAATTAGTTAGTGTAATAACCTTTGAAATTGGAGGTTCAAAGGAGGTAGAGGGGGAAAAAAAATAAAAAATAGGAAAAATTGTGAAGAGCTTTAATCTATGAATATTGGAATTCGGATACTTCAAAATGATGGATGGATATTTGTATTGAAAATGGATATTCTTAAGATACTTTCATATATATATTAGAAATATCTTTTAAAATTTTAAAATTATTTTTAAAAAATTGGTCATCTAATTCGTTTGAGATACATTATAGATACCATGATGACATGATTGAATATGTTGTTGTTGAAAGAAAATACACTTTCTCCCTTTTGCTTTTTGTTGATACAGTTTATGCGCGGACGACAACATTAAATGAATATTTTAATTTAGATAAAAATTTAACAATTGTTATATGACCACAAGTATCATTTATTTTTTAAAGTGTGATCATTATTATAGTTATATATTGGTGATGAATTATCAATATCTCTTTCATTATAATTATACATTAAAGATGAATGATCAATGTCTTAAATTATACATCTATTTATTTATATATATTATTTTGTATAAAATTTTGTTAATGAATCTTAGTCATGCCATATCTTGAATTCCAAAATTTCTTGTATGTGTCTCAAAAGAAATGGAGAATTACATTACTATAATTTTATGTGTATGAATTCAATTAATATTTAATACATGTCATATATTCTTTTTTTATTCAATATGTCGCATTCTAAAAATTTGTATTAATAATGAATTTAGATCCTCTTTTTTTTTTCCTCATATTTAGAGAGAAATATACACATAAACAATTTTGAAAATTTAATACACAACCAAAAATATGTGTAAATGATTCTCTCTCTCCTAACATGACAGAGAAAAATAAGATGATCTAAATTTAATATCAAATTAACCATACACATCAATGGGTTTAACTAGTTTAATAGAGTCTCTCGTTTTATAGACCTAAAATAAATTAAATATCTATTTTAATATTTAAAAAATTTAAGGATAAATGTGTTTAATGTAGTTTAATAGAGTCTCTCATTTCATATACGTAAAATAAATTAAATATCCATTTTATTATTTAAAAAATTTAAAAATAAAGTTTACCTATAGACAGTAAATACAAATTTAGACGAAGTTATCTAAGTGGATACTCAAAGTCAAATACGGTTTAATTTAATTTTAGTAACCCGGTGTTATTTCTTTTAGACGCATGTGTGTGACATTACTAGTACTCTGACAAGTTAATACCGAGTGACTTATTCGCTAATTAGCATGCCAGATGGACAAAATTATACGCTAAACGACACAAAAAGACAATTAACTACAACCTTAAACGCGGTACGTTGGATCTTGTTCCTTTTATCGTTTTCTTATTTCTTATCTATAAACAATAATGTTCAATACTATAAACAAAATAATTGTTCAACATAAAAACTTAGATAACTCATTCGCAGTAATCCAGGATTAGAATTTGGATTGAGCGGTTGGGGGAGTTGAAGTAAATTGAACGCTGCTTGCCCACTATTGATTACAGGTGTGAGAAGAAGAAGCAGACACTCCCTCCTCACTCTCACTATCACTAACCTTCACTTCTTTCTTTTTTCCTTTATTATTTGTAAACACATCTCCTCTAGCTTTTGAAAAAAGCACGATCATGCCCATTTGTTAGTGAGCTTTAATTTGAAAAAACAAGGGAGGTGCGTTTGTTTCTACTTCGAGATTATATTAAACAACCAAATCAATAACATTATTATAATAAGGCGGAAAAAAAAAACATTATTATTGTAATAAAAAAAATAGATGGGACCCACCCAACCCAAGGTGGACCATGAGGCTAGAAGTTACTTTTTCTAATTTAAATTTTAATTTAGATGCCCGCGACATAGGCAGAGCGACGACTACGTATATAATATAAGGAAAATAAAGTAAAATTGCAGCAAGTAAAAAAGAAAAGAAAATAAAAATACGCACTAGTGTAGAAGTCTGGTTGAGAAGAAAACCCAAATTTATGTGAGTCACATCTATAGCGGTTGCGGATTGAAGAAGTGGAGTGCAATTGCATATACTTACTTATTCAACAACTCTTGTCTGTGTGTTTCCTTAATGAGCCAGCAAACCAAAACCCTCTTTTCTTGAAATTTGAACAATGTCCACCTCTCAAGGTGCTAGTAATAGTAACACTTACGGTTATCGTAACGGTAACAGTAACAGAACCTCTCTTAAACCGTCAAATGTCAAGTCCAAGCCCACTCAACGCCGTAATACCACCGTCATCAAGGACCATACTACTGGTCAGTTCTTCCATTCTCCTCAATAATCGTCATTTACGCTTTAATTCCGTTATTTCCATTTTACTCCTAATTCCTAACATTCACTTGCTTATGCTATTGCTTTGTGTGAAGTTCCTGGAAGAGTTAGAGTGGCAGTTAGGTTGCGGCCGCGAATTGCGGAGGAGTCAGTGGCGGATGCTGATTTTGCTGACTGTGTTGAATTACAGCCAGAGGTATGCTAATTGCTAAATCGCTTCTGCTATTTCTTGTTTTTTTAGATTTAATTATTCTTCTCTATTTGTGTTGCAGCTCAAAAGGTTAAAACTTCGGAAGAACAATTGGGATGGAGAGACTTATGAATTTGATGAGGTGCTTACTGAATTTGCGTCGCAAAAACGTGTTTATGAAGTTGTTGCAAGGCCTGTTGTCGAGGTGTGTATTCGTTCACATTCATCACCCTAATTTTCATGATCAGGTTTCTTGACATGTAAGGGTGCATGAACAAGATGTTTTCCCATCTTTGTTGAAAATACTTTATTTTATTTTATAACAGCAAATTGTTCATTTATGCTTTTATTAATCAATTCATGTTCAACAATCAAAAGCTAGTTTGAGTGGAATGATGTGGGTTAACCGCATGTACTATTGCTCGGAATTTCCCTATTTTCCGGAGTTTGTCATTTCTCATTATTAGTTATTTCAAAATCAACGGGAAACACTCAATTATTTTTGTGCTTTTATCTCAATCAAAAACAAATATGAAATTGCGCAATCATGCTCTTTCTTATTGTGGAACTTCCTTTTATTACATGCCTTACTTTTACCTTCTGCAGAGTGTACTGGATGGTTACAATGGGACGATTATGGCATATGGACAGACTGGTACTGGGAAAACTTATACTCTTGGACGACTTGGGGAGGAAGACACAGCTGCACGTGGAATAATGGTACGAGCTATGGAAGACATTTTTGCCGATGTTTCCTTGGAAACTGATTCAGTCTCAGTCTCATATTTGCAGGTACTTAGAAATAAAAGAGATTTTGGTATGTCTTTCTAATTTAGTTCTACTGTCTGTGGGTATATTTAAACTTACTCTTCGATTCTAAGTATTTGTTATATTTTCTGGCAAACTATATTCAGACTTCATATGTTAATATGATGTTTCTTGCTTCCCATGTCCAGCTTTATATGGAGACTATACAGGATCTGCTTGACCCTGCCAATGATAACATAGCCATTGCAGAAGATCCCAAAACTGGTGATGTTTCACTACCTGGAGCTACCCTAATCGAGATTCGGGACCAGCAGAGTTTTGTGGAACTACTAAGATTAGGAGAGGCTCACCGCTTTGCTGCAAATACGAAATTGAATACCGAATCTTCTAGAAGTCATGCAATTCTGATGGTAAATGAATTGACATATCTTGTGAATGGAGCTTATATTCTTGTTCTTTTAGTAGTCACTGTTCATTGTTCAATATTTGTAATTTTAATGTTGTTGGTGGATTGACTGTACCTCTAACACAATAGGTGCATGTAAAGAGATCCGTCAAGGGAAGAGATGTTTCTCATTCAAATGAGAATGGCAATCATCCACAGATGATCAAATCGTTAAAGCCGCCTATTGTTCGGAAAGCCAAGTTGGTCGTTGTAGATCTTGCTGGTTCAGAGCGAATTGACAAATCAGGTTTGTAGATATAGTAAACTGGGTTTTGTAATCTCTCCATACTCATCTGTTTGTAGGGGCTTAATATTTTCAAAGACTTTGCTACAAGGAAACATTCCATAATCCATATTTCTCTCCCTGTGTTTTCCTTTCTTTAATTTTATAAATCTTGATATACAAATCCTTTGAGGCAACACACAGATTTTCTGAATGCTGGGCTATTATAAGTCAGTATTCCATGTTAACGGTAAATATTGGTCATTCAAGATGGGAGGATATACATTTTCTGTCTCTGATATTTTCTACTTGATGATAATGTTTCATTATTTGTTGCTTATTAGGAAGTGAAGGACATATGTTAGAGGAAGCCAAATCCATCAATTTGTCTTTGAGTGCATTGGGGAAATGTATTAATTCGCTTGCAGAGAATAGTGCACATGTGCCATTTCGTGACTCAAAGCTTACTAGATTGTTACGAGATTCATTTGGAGGTATGATTCTGTGAGTATATAAGAATTGCTATTTTCTCTTGTTCTTTTCTTTTTTTTTGGACTTAGCTTTTTTACTATAGAGCATCATATTCTCAACTATGGTATGTTTGCAGTGGATGTTGACATTGGTTTAACAAACTTGAGTCCCGTGTTAGTCACATGGTTCAGCATGCGGACCAAAACACTAACAAAATAGTTAATGTAGCGAAAATTCAATCTATAGATGGCAATCTCACGGAGAAGCTTAAGATACTAAATCTGACATTTAATGAAAAATTGCTTACCACTTTAAATGCTTTTATATACTTGGTATATACGTCTTTATAAAGGTTTTGTGCCGAAAGTCTCTGAAGTCACCTTTTTTTTTTGCATAATCATTGATATTAGAGGGAAATCTTGTGTTAGAAAATCAATAGATAAATTATTTCATTGTAGATTGGAGATATTATTATGAAATACATATTTTATTGAAATTGTCAAGCCTCTTTAATTTTTTTGAACCAAATCTGTGCAGTATGTGTTTGACTTCTAAAAGTTTTAACAGGTACAGCAAGAACCTCACTTGTCATAACTATTGGACCGTCACCACGGCATAGGGGAGAGACTACCAGTACTATAATGTTTGGACAGAGGGTGGGTTCCAAATTCAGTAGTTCACTTTTTTCTCCTTTCACTTTTTAGATTATTGCCGAAATCCCCAATGTTATTTTCATTGGTTCGCTTCACCTTTTGTTCTGTATTTTAAATTTAAGTTCATGTTGTTGCTAGTTCATTTTATGAGGATATTGCATAGAATGAGAAATGAAATAGTGTCCTGTAACCACTAACCATTATGCTCAATATTTGTGCATCTTGTAGGCTATGAAGGTAGAAAACATGATAAAGTTAAAGGAGGAATTTGATTACAAAAGCTTATCAAGAAGGCTAGACATAGAATTAGATAAACTCATTATGGAACATGAACGACAGCAGAAGGCATTTGAGGATGAGATTGAAAGGTTAGCGACTGAAGCACAGCAACGGATATCTGAGGCTGAAAGAAACTATGTAGATTCATTGGAGGTTGGTTCTACATCAATCTTTTATATTATGTCATATGTGTTGCAGTTTGTGTGAAATAGTTTCTTTGACAGCCATCGAATCACATAACTTTGGTACAGTATATCCATAATATGACACTTAACTGGCCTATTAGATGATATTTGTTCATTTTTTGCATGCCAGTTTAAGATGATTTAGTAGTATATGTAGCACGGCTTAAGTTCAATTAACAAAATACATGGTTGGTTTGGTGTTTATTTCCTGGTGAATATGTGTTGATACTCATTTTACTTTCTCAGAAGGAAAGATCAAAATATCAGAAAGACTATATGGAGTCAATTAAAAAGATTGAAGAGAAGGTTACGTTGAATCAACGGAAGAATGAGGAGCCTCATTTGAAGTCAAACGTAGAGGTACTAATTTTTATTATTAATATATTGTTTTAAGTTTTAACTTAAGTTTATCACAATAGGTGAAAAATAGAGTACATGACTAAGTCCTCTGGAAACATGAAGGAGAATGAGCATGCCTTTTTTTGTTTTGGGGGGTTCTGATTCAAAGTAATATCACGATAATAGACAACTATGTTTCTAATAGTGAATTATTTCCAATCAAATATTGACTGCTAGGTTCGCATTTTTTTAAATGACAAATGTTAGTAATTAGTTGGAAATCTTAGTGGCGGGAGTTGAACCCATAATCGCTTATCTGTCTAGCCCTTATATTCCTCCCCCAAACCACGTGATCACTCCTCATTGTCTTTTCCTAGATTCCCAAGGTATCTGCTGAGGAAATGGTTGATTTGAAGAAAATGCTTCAAAAAGAAACTCTTTTAAGAAAATCTGCTGAGGGGGAAACAAATAAGTTGAAGATTCAAGTGGCTGAATTAAAACAGTCAGAGGTATGTTTTTAGGTCTCCAATATATATGTTTCACTTTCATTTTATTTTTCATCATGGTATTTGAATTAGTTTTACATGGATACTGTGATAGGCATCAGCAAAGTCAGAGATATCAAAACTTCATAAGATTTTGGAAGATGAGGCTCATCAAAAAGATAAACTAGAAGGAGAAATAGCAATATTACAAAGTCAATTGTTGCAATTTAGTCTTGAAGCCGGTGAGGTAAGCTATACCTAAATTGCACAAATTTAGTTGGCTTTTGTCTAATAGGTTATTGTTAAAATGATGACCACTTAGCATTATATTTTTGTTTTCCTCATGTTTGTTGGTGTAGAAACTTAGACCTTTTTTTGGATTTAAATCATTTAACTAATTACTCAATTTGCACTTATTGGCAAGCATATTAATTTTGATTAACAAGGAAATGGCTGATCTCATTCCCAATGCCGAAAAATTCAAAATGCATATGATTTCATCTACCTTACTTTATTAACGAGATATTACGCTAATTTTTTAAAAGTAGAAATGACTTGACTCCAAGTTTGTGTTGAAATCCAGCAATTGAAGTAGCAAGTACGGTTTAAAAGATATTGATTTTATATTTTATTTTATCACAAAGGGTGATTAAATATTAAACAACAGTTGTATTTAATATCTTCTGTTCAGCTTGGGCTAGATATATTATGTCAAACATGTTTGTATTTGCTGTAGATGTCAATATTTTTCCGTGGAATCATATTTATGCCATCGGGAGACCATGGTATCTTCAAGTACTTGGCTTTGGGCTATTTATGTGGGTTGAAACCTGACGGCTTAACATGTTGGTTGCCTCATGTGTCATGACACGTAACTTATTTACTTTCACATGTCTGTGAACTGTGAAGACTAGTCAATGGTTTATGGTCCATCTAAGATGCAACGAATTAGCTGTATGTGTCTGATAGAACCCGTGAATTCAAGAAAACAAAATGTATATTATTTATTGTAAAAGGTTGAGCTTGAAGCTCTACAATGGTGGAAAATGCTAGAGAAAAATAAACCAGAGTTCTAAGAACTCCTAAACCAGAGAAGTCTCTCCTAACTGTTTCTAACAATATTTCTGAATGAATTCCTAACCACTCTTCCCTCCTTTTTATAAAAGAAATCTATAACAAAATTCCATAAAATCATGGAATATACTAACTAACTCTTATTGTCTAAACAACCTATCTATTGAGCTAAGGCCCAATGTTCAGTGTCCTTATGATATATAGCTAATGAAAATAGAGCCACTTTCGTTAATATTGCAGAAGTTGGTACTGTTGAATGTTAATGTAACTTGAGAAAAAAATTTAGTTTAGTTTTCCAAATCCCTTTTCCCTGTTTCTTTTCTTTACTCATATATGGAGGTGAAATTGGACTATTGGGCATCTTGAGTAAAATTTTGGGACATCAAGTGACGGCAAATGAGTTGTATTGTGACCGTCTAAGTGAAAATACATCAGCATTGTTATTCTTTACCATTTCTGATCATTATGTGTGCATTGCTCATGCATCTTCTTGTATGATTGTTTGCTGTAATCTTATTTGGTATTATCTGAATGACATTTATCCTATAGACAAGACGACAACTAAATGGGAGTGGATTTGAAAAAGAAGTGGGTTGTCGTGATTCTCTCACTTCTCAAGTTAAGCCTCAGCAGCAAGCTTCAGGAAATGGGGAGAAGCCTTCAATAGCCAAGCTCTTTGAGCAAGGTAGTAATTAGTATATGTTGCGTGTGTCAAAAACATGACATATATTTTATTAATAGCTTATCTGTCTATTTTGAAGTTATTTGTACCTGATAGAATAAATTTTCTTATAGTGGGATTGCAGAAGATTTTGTCATTGCTTGAAGCAGAAGATGCTGATGTGCGAATCCATGCTGTGAAAGTTGTAGCAAATCTAGCCGCTGAAGGTTGCTGTCTTATGTGCTTATATTAAATTCCTTATAGTGGCGGCGGAAAAGTGAAAAAAGAAACTCAAAATAATTATTTGAATTAAAGTTAATCAATCTCTGAAGAAAAGTGGTAGTTTAGTATTCTTAATCTTTGCTAATTATTTGATTTGAAGTCAATCAATCTGCGGAGAAAAGTCTTTGTTTAGTATTCTCTTCCATATTATTCCTATGATATATCTCATATATTTGGCTTGGTTTATGAAATACACTGATTCAAAGAAAGCACCGCCTTCTAGACTAAGTTTGCTAGAACTTCGTGTTGTAAGAACCATCAGCCCTAAACCTTATTCAACTTGATACAGAAACAAATCAGGGGAAGATTGTAGAAGCGGGGGGCCTTACTTCCTTGCTTATGCTGCTTAAGACCACACAAGACGAGACCATACATAGAGTTGCTGCAGGTGCTATTGCAAATTTGGCAATGAATGGTAAATTTATGCTTCCACTTTTTTGCAACTAATAACTTGATGAAATAAAAATGTCTATTGCTAAGATATCTTGTTTTTTCCTGGTCTCTGCATCCTTATTATGTATCTTCACAGAAACCAATCAAGAACTCATTATGGCCCAAGGGGGCATTAGTTTGCTGTCAATGACTGCAGCCAATGCTGAAGATCCTCAAACTCTTCGAATGATTGCTGGGGCCATTGCTAATCTCTGTGGCAATGGTAAACTACTTATCTGAATCTATTTTAGAAATTGTTTTAATTTTCTTCACTATAGATGCATTTTACTGCAATGTAGATAATGCATTTGATCCTGAGACTCATTTCATATAAAAGACCATTCTGGCAGGTGTAGGATAGGTGTAGTACATTGATCAGTGGAAACTGGTAGTAGTTCTAGACTTCTAATTTACGCATCATATACAAAATTGATTCTCTTGAAACAAAATAACCCGTCACCACTAAATGTTGTGTCCCTGCACCTAGATAAGCTACAGACAGAATTAAGGGGCGAAGGTGGTATCAAGGCACTGCTGGGAATGGTGAGATGCAGACATCCTGATGTGCATGCACAGGTTGCTCGAGGTATAGCAAATTTTGCGAAGTGTGAGTCAAGAGCATCTAGTCAAGGTAAACTTATTTGAGCAGCTTTGCAAGTCATATATTTTGATTGTGATTAAAATAAATAGTCAATTGAAATGACACTTATTCCTTTAAAATGATACAGATTGCATCCCTCTTTTTTCCATTATCTGTATAATTTGCTTTTCATAGTTAGCACAAGATATATTTTGGGTTTGCAATATTTTGCACATTCAACAGCATTTACTATTGCCTGGGTTTAAGTTTTGCCACATTGTATAGGGATAAAGAGTGGAAGATCTTTCCTTATTGACGATGGTGCCCTTCCATGGATTGTTCAAAATGCTAATATTGAAGCCTCGTCAATTAGGCGTCATATTGAGCTTGCACTCTGTCACTTAGCACAACACGGTAAGTAGTACTAAGCAAGCTCTATCTTTGAATTAGAAACTAAACTTTCTTTGGGGCATGTCCCTAAGACTCTCTGGTGAATGTATTCCAGAAATAAATGCAAAAGACATGATCAATGGGGGAGCATTATGGGAGCTAGTTCGTATCTCACGAGATTGTTCTAGAGAAGACATAAAGATTCTTGCACATCGAACATTAGCCTCCAGCCCCGCTTTCCAAGCTGAAATGAGGCGTTTGCGGCTGAGTCACTGAAGAAGGTAGACAAAGTAAAGCTAGCTGAAACATCCAAGGATGGCTTTCTTCAGTGTGCCAAGGATGGCTTTCTTCAGTTTTCTAGTTGAAACTATAAACTAGTATTCGTGGGTCCTTGTAAGTGGGTGGTTGATCCATCAATGAATGACCATAATTTAATCAAGTCAACATGGTGTCTCTCTGGTCCACTTCCTAGCTTCTGGCATGTAAATTGATTTGTATATGAAATAAATAGAGGTAAGAGTAGCAATAGTTTTGAATTTCTTCATTATAATAGTTTGTTGCCAATCATAACAGCAATAGTTAAATTTGTTGATTAGTGATGATTTGAATTGTTTCAACAATTGTTAGAAGGTGTGAACCCCGTGAACATTCAATTTTTTCATAATGAGTGTCCCCTACCAAGTTGCAAAAGGCAGTGTATTATTATTATTATCATAATTATTGATTGGCTTTGATAATTGGGATGACTTAAGTGGGCATGACCATAAAGACATATGCGCCTCAAACAACTTGGGACTGAAAAGATAAAGAAAAAGTAGTCCTTTTTAGTTAACAATAATGTACTATTATTATCTTTATTATTGGGTAATGATGCGCTGGGTGACTGCGCCTGCCTTAAATAATCAGATTGTCATATAAATATGATATTTTTTTGTTTTTGGTCTTATATAAATATGATATTTATCTAAATTACATTAGTGTTTTCATCTTTATTTAATTGGTCTTACCAAAACTAAATTTGGAGGGACTTTAGTTTAAGAGTTTAATTATTATATATTATTAGTGTAAAAAATTTTATACTGTTTGTATATCACAATCATTTATTGATATAATTTTAGAGATAGTTATAGTAAAAGTCAATTATCTTTAAGGATCTAACGATTGTGAATTACTGATAATATAAAAATTCTTTATAGTATATATCAATTAAATTAAATTAAATCTTTAATTTAATTGTTCAATCAGTAGTGGATAGTAGTGGATTGACGTAAAGATTGTTAAAAAAATATATATACATAATTTTTCTCTGTTAAATAAGCTAAGGTCAATGTTTATTGTCATTGACCGCATGTTAATATGTGGTCGTTATGGATAGCAATAAACTAAATCAATGGGAGCTAATTGAAAGTTTAGGTGTAATGTACTCTATATGTTCCATACGATATATTTAAAAGAATTCTTTTTCAAAAGAAGTCATTTTTTATTTTTAATATAGTTTTAATTGTTTTTTTAATTATAATTTCTGATTAATACTATTATGTGTATCACCCTCAAAGTAGTAGTCAATGAGGGGACAGATTAAGGTTATTAACCAGAACAAACAAAAACACCCATTTTAAAAGGAAACATCGCTTTCTAAATAATCACTTGCTATCACCTGCGTATGCATAAATTAATTGATTCCTGTAAATTATATTTTTGTCGTTATACATATATATTTTACATTGAAATTCTGCAAAAATAGTTGCTATGCAGGATTTAGGTAAGGTCCCGTGATATAGTATAATACGATATGGTCAAAATCTAATGCGGGAAGTGAGGCAGGTTTCACGTAGGCCATTGTCGGCTGCGTGTTTCATTACAAGTTTTAAAATATTGAATCATCAAGAATTCAAAGTCAGAGGCAGTTTCCGTTTGTTTTTTTCTACATCAACCTTAACTAGCTTGTAGCTTGTCCCCTCAACAAATTAAACATAGCTACCAATTAGTTTGAGATGCATGTAATTCATTAGTAGTAATAATCAATAGACCTCTTTTGATATTCGGGCACTGTTAAAATTATTGATGTGTTACTATTAAATTAATAGTATCTACAAGCATGCACCTGATCAGTTGGCCCAGTGAGAGATACCGAAAGACTTCCAAGTGTTCTAACTTAAATATTCAAAAAAAAAAAATTACGGTAACTATTAATTTATTAATATTTGTCTATAAAAAATAACAAATAATTTTTTAAAAAATTGCATAAATCTCTTCATTTGATTTATATATATATATATATATATATGTTTTGACTTAATTTATATTATAAAATGGTTCATATATTTCAAAAATAAATTTCTATCAATGTTAAAATGTGGTTTTTTATCACGTTGATATATCTACAAAGACTCAATCTGAAATCTTGCTTTATAGATCCGAATATAGTTTCACAATCAACGTAATCTTAGTGTATGCTTGACAGCGCCAAACGACTATAACAGTATTGATGAATTCAAATCCAAATTAACTATCCGTTCAATAAGTAACTTTTCAACGAATTTAAACAATTTATATTATAAAATAAACTTAATAAAAATAAGTTTTTGTCCTTAAGTCTAAACTCAACTAATAAAAATATTGATATTGTTAAATTATACATCATATTTCGAGTTCGAATTCGAGACATCACAATTGTACATATGAGTATATGATTTTATCTAACCATTTCATATACAGACAAAGAAAAATGATAAGTTATTTCTTTTTTCCTCTTAAAGAAATAAGTAATGAGTTTAATTTGTTTGCTCTATTAAAGTAAAAAAAATTAAATTATTAACAGATTACAATCAATCATATGTATGATTTTAGAAGTTATTAAGTTGAAATTTAAATATTTTAATGATCTAACAGTTATGGTCAAGTACACTGCACTACACATATAGAGCGAAGTATAATTTGGATGGAATTGGAAACTAACCACGAAAATAATGATAAAACATTAAATAAATGGCATCAACGGATAAGTTCATTCATCTTGTAATTTAGTTAGCTTGTCTTGAACTTGCGAGGGTCTACTATTGTGAGGTACTATTAAGTTTTTTTTATAGTTAATGTTAGTATGTTTTGTTGGGAAAATTATTTAGCCAAGTAAACTGCTAATTGTTTTCAATTTTTTATTCTCTTTTTACTTCAAAGAATTACGCTGAAAAGAAATTGGTAATCATGGAAGTTGAAGGGCAAAGGAAAAAATGCTTTTGGACATCAATTAGTGGATTGATATGAATAGATTGCTCATATGTGAGAGACGGAGTGATAAAGAAATACATTGGTATTATTCGTGCACACTCATTTCTCATTATAATTTCTTCGTGTTGGTTGTTAGTGGCGTTAAAAACACAGAACATAAGTGTAACCATCAAACTATCATGTTGTAGTGTGCTCTGTCTTAGACCTTAATGACCTTTGTGGACTCTAGTAAACCTGAGAAAAACTCGACTAGTTTATAGTCGTCTGCTTCGTATGCATTTGACCTTCCTTCGACTAAGGATAATCAACTACTCAAAATTCTACTGTTTGTCATTATCGACCAACCATCTATTTATTTTTAAGTGTAAATAATATGTTAGTATATTATTGGACCAGAGTTTCAACTCTTAAGTTAAACCAGTTGAGCTACTCAACTTCCGATGAACTATTAAGTTGTTCAAGCATGTATTTATATATTTTAAACTATAGACAACACCTCTTATATTTGAATTTGAACACTTCAAATTTTTATACACTCATTTAACACTTAATTTTTTTTTATCTTTCGCTTCATATCATAATACCAACAAATGGCATATGTCACGTTATTATCAATATTTTTTTGTTTCATAGTTTCAAATGGATGTTTATGTTTTCAACAAACATTTTTCAATAGGAAAATATATGAACTTTAAATATGAGAGGGAGACAGGGTACATGTAAGGCTGGGAAGTTTGTTGTCTTGGTTAACGTTGCCTTTTAATGGAAGTGTGGGTGACTGCCTCGAAAAAGAACTTCAATCAGACAGTGCATGTGTGAACCAATTGCCAAACTTCCATGTTTATCTTCTTCTTACATACTACTACTCTAAGTACAGTGTACTCAAATGAATGAAAAGGATAAATATATTAAAAATAATAAAACAATATTTTAATTTTTTCAATTTTTCTATAATTTATATATATATATATATATATATATATATATATATATATATATATATATATATATGGAGAGCTTAACTACTTTCTCCTTCAGCCCTATATAAAAGATTTAATTGTAATTAAGTAAATAGGAAAAAAGAATGTTTGTTGATTTAGTTAATTAATTATATTAATTTTACCCTTAAATAAGATAGAGTTTATTATTTTTCGATCCCTTTCATTTTCTCCAATCCTCAAAGAAGATAAATAATTTCTATTTTCCATTACAACTTTTATATTTTGGGCTAACAAAATGTAAAAAAAAAAAATAAAGCTATTTTGCTAAAAAAAACATTAATGCGATGAAAAAAAATCGAAATCTTATTCAAATAATACAGAAAATTCTCAAGAACATCCTCTCTCTATATAGTATATACATATAGACGGATGAAGGTAGTAAGACATTTAATATCTCACATTAAACCCTAAAGAAGATATATTTTGTGAATATCTTTTGAATTTTTATATAATAAGTATTTTTAATGAAAAACAATACTACCAGCAGTACTTCTTTTGACAAAACATTTTATATCATTATTAATTTTAATTAATTCTAAATTGAGTAATTAGACCTAGATCATACCCGTGCTCTTTAAATCGCAGAAGTTTTCATTTAGTAACCACCTTAAATAAGTGGAGCAACCACTCTATAACTGAATCCATCACCAAATGCAAAAGTGAAACCACATAAAATGAAGACGTTACCTTGAACTCAGAAAATATGAGAAGAAAAATAAGTAACTAACTTGTACTGTTTCATTCACCTCAAACTCTAATCATTTTATTCATCACCTCACCAAATACTATAGAATAGCATAAAATTAAATAAACAAACTCACCGAGGATAATAATGATACATCAATTTAATTACAGTCTCAACTCAAATTAAACATCAACTCACCTACCTAATTCATAATAATCAAAATGACACACAAAATCTAAAGAAAATTAAACAAATTTAAGTAGAAAACCTCTCATGATTGAATTCTCTCTAGTTTCCTTCCTTCTTGCAAAACTCCCTTCCCAATATATATGTTGCTAATAATTTTGAAACAAACAAACCATGCACTCACCTTCGAATAGTATCGTTGGATTGGAAATACAATTGTGAGGGAATGAATTCTCTCCGGTGGAAATTCTGTATAGTGAATTAAGTATCAGAGACACTCATTTATTTCTACTGCATGCAGTCAAAGTCAATGACGAGGTTTTCCATTGAACTTCTTCCGGTGAAAATTACACATGAGAGAATCCATTCAATTCCAGTATTCAATAAGGAGAACGACCGGTTGGCCAGAAAGTCTCGGAAGGCATCTGAACTGAACTGAGAATATTATGATTTGGATTAGGAGGAGGCATAGCTTGAAAAAGTGGAGCAGTTGCATCTCCTAATAGCTGTGTCTGTTGTTGCTGAACACCACCACCACCACTTGGCGAACCACCACCACCGCCACCTTGTAGTTGCATCGAATTAGAACCATCATCATCTTCCAAAGGAAGTCTCTCATAAGCAGCGTTACTAAAAGAAGCAGACATAATAACAACGGGTCCAGAAGCAATCAAAGCACCAACAACACTTCCTCCAACAACCTGACCTTGTCCGCCCGCCAAATATATCGTCAAACCCGAAGCAGCGGGCGGAGCAGGCGGAGGAAGAAACGATCCGGCTAGCGACAGAATCTCGAACCTTCCATGAAGAGTGACTACCGCTCCAGGCGAAGCTGGTTGCCTGAGTGTTACGTTGGTGACGGTTCCAGTACCACTCATGATGCAAACGCCTCTCTGACGACGTCTTGCAAAGTTGTTGACGCTTTCGACTATGTCGCAACCGTCAGCAACTTCCATGACGTGAGTCTTTAAGGCGTTTGCGCTGTCGCGTGTGATGATGATCGGCGGTTTTGGTTTGTTTTTGGATCCGGCTGGTCTTCCTCTTGGTCTTCTTGACATTTCATTAGAATTATCGCCGCCGGAACCACCACCTCCTCCTTCTTCCATGCCTAATTCAGTTTTGAACTTGTTTTCTTCACGGTTTGTGAGGTTGAGACCGCCACCGCTGCTGCTTCCGCTTTGTTCATCATGATCTTGTTGCTGTAAAGTGTGGAATTGAAGGTGTTGTTGTTGCTGTTGTTGTTGATGGTGAAGATGAAGATCTCTTGCTGTGTGGAAAGGTGGAGGAAGTGAATGTCCGTGTGCTGTTATCTGATCCATTAATTAATTCTTTTCTTGAATATCAATTATACTTAATTTGCAAGAAGAAGATGAAATTGGAATGAATCTGAATTGAAGATATATAAGAAAGTTAAGTTTGTTGCTAACTTGATCTCAGTTGCTAGCTGGCTAGCTGAATTGAATCTTCCTCTACGGCTTCCAGAGAGAGAGAGAGAGAAAGGGTGCAGTGATAATTGAAGTTCCTTTGAGAGAGAAATTATGATGAAAGGAAAAGAAAGTATATAGAATTAAGGGAAGTGAGAATGATTAGTGTTGGGGGTTTGAGTTAGGGTTAGATTTAGAAAAATAGATCCAAATCCAATGCTGGCTTCTGTAAGAGTAAGACTGCGTGTGTGTTTATGGGCGGTGTATGGGTCCCCACCTCTGCACTACACATATTTTTTATAAATTAAAACAAAAAAAATATTATTTGATGGACATCACATTTTCATATACATCTAAAGATAAAAAGAGATAAAAATGATAGATTTCATACGATCATAAATAGAAAGAAAAAATAGAGATAAAATAAAATATTGAATACATTTTTAAAAATTTAAAATGTATATGTATGATTGTTGTTTTATTTTATTTTTCTCAACATCCGTTCTTTTAATCAAACATAGTACTTATAATTTTTGGGCAAAAATTTGGTTCTCTAATTCACTTGTGCATTGTTATTAGTCAAATATGCTTAGCTATGTCATTATATAGTCTCTAATTCTATTAAAATTTACAAAAATATTATCAAAAGTATTTTTTTAGTATTTTAATTCTTAAATATATATTTTTAATTAATTTAAATTTTGAATAATGTATTTTGTTGTTTGTTAATTTAATCATAAAAGAAACCTTAATTCTAATGGATGTTTTTAAAATTTTAATACATCTAAATAGTATAATAACATTGTCTCACACATAGAAACAACCCCACTTTGGAGTTTGTGTAGGCATTAACCTCTAATCTTATTTGGTAGAAATTTTAGACTTATTAATATAGATCTACTTTTTAATCACTGTTCGCATATGTGTTTATTTTTTTTATACCTACCTCAACCCTAAATTCAACTTTTTGCGAAGTATAGATACTCATAATCTTTGTTCTTCTCATTTCTAAAGCATTGGCAATTTGGAAATTAATTTTCCGTTGGCTTGATTGGTTTTCAAAGGAATGGGGGTAGAGTAATGATGGGTGAAGAATTAATTATGACAAATTATTATGAATTCAAACATGCAATATTTCTCTCACGAGAGATGGACTTATGTTAGAGGTTGTATATATAGACAAGTGCATCTCCTAAATTTTGATTTCCCTCGTAAATGTATGAAGTGATGTCACAATATCATCTTTAAATGTATTAAAATAATAAAAATATTTATAAAAATATTTTTATTAGTCATTTTAATTTTTAAATATGTCTTAATTTGATTAATTTAATTTTTAAATATATATTTAGTTTAGCATATAAAATTATTTTAAAAAAATACTTAAAGATCTGTTTCTAATTTTGATAAATTCAGAAATTATATTTAAGAATAAAAATTACTATTTACTCCAATAATTCTATATACAAGTGACAATAACTAAAATTGACAAAATTCCTGTGTTTGTCCTACGCTCACCTTATTTCATATTTGCCCACTCCTTCATTAAAATTAATTTCTATTTTCTTTCTCTCTCTTTTTTAATTTCCAAACCAAACAGACAGTTAGACAAATTATCGATAGTATAGCGATAAGTACTTTTTTAAAGCAATTGCTTATGTATAGATGCTGCTTTTGAGTACCTAATTTGTCGTTTGTGAGAAAACATCCAGAATTACACAAACGGGAACTACGGTGGTTAGTGGCAAAGTTGATTTTTTATAAATTAAACATTAATTAATACTAGCTGGCTTGGAATAATTAAAACTTAGTTAAACTAAACTATAGTGTGATGCACACCCACGGAATAAGGAAAGAGAGAAAGAGAGTGTGTTAATTTGTGCTTCAATTTTCTATGAATGACCACATGCACCCACCTCTCTGCAAATTCCATCTTTAGCAACTTTAAGGTTGAGGTCCACAATCTCTAAACATTACACGTGTCTCTTCCCCCGCGTTTTTCGGGTCTATTTCTGTAGACTACTTTCATCCTAATAACCAGCTTGGACTCTAGTTAATTTGCCAAACTCATAATTCTTGATCCAGATTTAAACTTCAAAACTTAATTTAACCTTCATTTGAACACAAATATAAGCTAAAGTTAAATAAATATCTGATTAATTTGGATCAAATACATTTAAACTTTTGCTTATATTTATAAATTGTGGGAGTAGTACAATTTTTATCTCTAGTCAAGTTTAAAGGAGCCTTATCCAATGGTGTAGCCCATAATTGATATGGACCAAGACAGTTAAAGAGCTCATTGTTTTCTGAGTAAGGAATGGCAATAGAAAAAAATTGGGCCAAATATGTGGGTTGTAATTTCATGGGAAGTGGCACAGCTAGTGATCCACATGCTCCACACTTTGGTGCAATCGGGAGCTTTAAATACTTTAATTAAGAGATCTAGTGGAAGCAATCTCGAGTTTATTTTACTAGAAAAAAAATCGAGATTAACATAACATCGAACTTATGTTGCATTGCACTGCCACTACCGGAAAATAATTATAATACTAAGCCTTAATTAGGTACGAAAACGAAGATAACGTAGATAATACCATCTACAAGAAAAAGGTGGTCGTTAACGACAAAAACTTACAAAATTACTTGTGACTAGCATTACTACTCTTCTTCCCTTTTTTACCGTGTAAAAAAAAGAGAAATACTATCTCTTATTTAAATATAGAAATTTTTCGTTGAAAGTATATAAAAGTGTGTGTATTTAATTTTTTTAAAATTTAAATTATGTTTTTTTATCGTAAAATTTCATCTTTTGATTCTTTAATAAATATTTTTAAAATAATTGTTAACAAAATTTATAAAAAAAAAATATTTTTTTATTATAGAGATAATTGAATCAATAAAAATTAATATATTTAATTTATATTATAAGATAAAGATATCAAACTTTGTTTTTTATAAAAACCAACCGTAGTATCTAGCAATAAATCGGCCATAAACATGATAAGGTATTATGAATGAGTGTGTAGTGTCATTGTGATACATACATGCGTGATCAGTTGTGGCGGCTGCCTTCAATACAGTACTACTATAATTATATCGTGTGTGTTTTATTTACGATACATATATATATTATACGTTGATTTCATAAGTAATTTTGTAGTGAGTTAATGTATTTAATAAATCAATATTAGTGGTGGTTACCCCAAATTTCTCAATAATTTATTAAAAAATATTATTATTTTTTTAAGAGATATTTAAACTATAATTTAGTAGATTAACTTTAAACATGTGTAATTTGGACACTCAATTCAATTAGAGAGGATCCTAATTATTTTTATGAAATTCTATCGTAATTCATTGAATATTTCTTCATCTTCTACTTATTTTCTCCTTATTTTATCTCTAAAAATAGTAACTTTAGTTTTATGTAAAATTACCTATGAAAATTATGATCTGACATATGATTTTGAAGAAATTTTTACCTATAAATTTAATTTAGTGTATGGAAGTAGATAAATTGTATAAGAAAAAATTATTTATGTTAGAAAAATTTAAAAAAGAAATAATTATTAATTGTGAAAATCAAATTATATAAGTCTAGAGGATAATTGTCGTTGATGTGGTTTAATATATGTTGATCGGTTGTGATGAATTTCGACTAGACGTGACATGACATATGTTAATAAATATGCTAATTAATATGGATATTGTGGTGTATGTTGTTGTAATTTTAGATTATATACAATATTTTACTTTTTATTTATCCATTTAAATTTTAAAAATTTGGTCACTCCAATGTTTCAGTTCAAGCTCCGCCAATGTGACAATATGAACGATAATTTTCATCAATTCAACCATCAAATCAAAAGTTCTTAATGAGTAGATTAACTCTATTAGTTATTATAAAATTTTAGAACTATTTAATACTTTATTAAATAGTTTTAAATAAATCTATAATAAACTTTTAAAAAATATATGTAGATATCGATGGCTAGATTACATAGCTATGAATTTCGATTTATATAAAAAAAAATTATGTGTTCCATCATATATATATATATAGTATGTTAATAACCAACAGTTCGATTAGTGAAATTCATCGTTAATATTGACTTGTTAAACATAGTAACTCATTACATCATTACATAGTTACTCTTGGAGTCAACGGATCACCATATATAAAATTAAAATCAAGCCAATAGTTAAATGACATGTCATCTATAAATAAGTTTGATCATATTTTAAATTTAACAACACTAAATTTTTAAGTTTTATCATTTTGGTATATTTTTGAAATGACGTTTTTTGTTATGATTTTAATTAAAATTTCAATTTCCATTATGAAAATAATTTATTTAACTATTTTAGTCAAAATTGAATAGATATATGTATCAAAACTCTTAATTTAGTCAACTTTAATAGATATTATAGTATACACACCTTTTTTATGGTACACTGGAATTTGTAATATGGATTTAATAGTTATATATCGAAGGGGTAAAATAATTTTACATTGCACCCGATCATAATTTATCATCTTGCCATGAAGTTATATTTTTTAACCATTTTTTTAAATAATTACGACATTTTTTATTTTTTATTAAAGTTTATATTTGGTGACTTGTAATTCAAGTAATATAATAATTGTGTGTTATAACTAACTAACTAACTAACTAATCAATCAGTTAGTTAGGTGGTTAGATTTCAATTAGCATGTGTGCTAATTGAATAAGAATGACTCATGTATAAATAGGCTTAATACGCTATGAAATATACAAGCCTTATCATCATTCAAGTGTGTGCATTATTGATTTCCTGGCGTGCAAGCAAACACCAAAAGCTAACAAATTGGTATCCAGAACAAGGTTCGATCCTAATCAACATCAAAACACGAGTGAAGTAAGGATGAATCCAAATGGAAACATTGGCAATTTTCAATGACATATGCTACACTTTGAAGGAAAGGATTGGGATATATGGAGAATTCAAATTTGTGCCTTATTTGGATTCCAAGAAGTCTTGGAGGTTATAGAGAAAGGATTTGATGAACTGGGAGCAAATCCAACAGAAGCACAAAGAACAACTTATAAAGAAAATAAGAAGAAAGATTGCAATGTCACATTCATTCTTTATCAACGTCTTGACACAACCAATTTTGATAAGATTTCTTAAGCAAGAAGTGCAAAAGAAGCTTGAGATATTCTTGATAAATGCTATTCAGGTGGTACAAAGTTCAAGAAGGTGAAATTACAAACACTTTAGAGGCAATTCGAATTGCTGCTAATGGAGGAACAAGAAAAAGTGTTAGATTTGATTTCAAGATTGAGGAGCATCACGAATCAAATGGCTGGATGTGGTGAGAAGTTGTCAGAACAGAAGATGTGTGAGAAGATCCTAAGGTCCTTGCATTGCATGTTTACTACATTGTGTGTGCCATTGAAGAATCTAAATGTGTTTCAACTCTGAGTCTTGAAGAACTCCAAGGGACATTAGAAGCAAGAGAATTGAAAATGAGCGAAAGGAATGGAAGGAAGTCTGGAGATCAAGTATCGGCAGCTCAAATAAACAAGAAAGGTGATCAGAAAAAGAAGTGGAAGAAGAATAATAAAGATAAATTCAAGAAGTATGATGATAAATCTGAATCCTCATCAAAAGGAGGAGGTGGAATTGGTAAACCCAAAAGCAAATCAAAGTACTTTGACAAGAAGGTACAATGCCATAATTTTGAGAAGTTTGGTCACTTTGCTGATGAATGTTGGGCTGAAAAGGGCAAACAAAAAAAGAAGGATGAGGATAAGGCATGTGTTGCACAAGAACATGATTCAGATTTAGACACAGTCCTTTTGATGGCTACAACAAATAAAGAACCTTCTCAATCTCAATTATGGTTCCTTGATATTGGTTGCTCCAATCACGTGACCAGTCACAAAGAATGGTTGGTGGATATTGATACATCAAGAGAAAGTAAGATTGGATTTGTTGATGATAGAACATGATGGAACAATCTATTGAGCATATGTCAGCTGATTCAAAATGGGAAGGTGCTGGAAACATGATGATTATAAGAAAGAATTGAAAGACAATGGTAATTGAGAATGTGCTATATGTGTTAGGCATGAAGAACAACCTGTTGAGCATATGTCAACTGATTCAAAATGGGTTTCAAGTGATAATGAAGAATGATGCCCTAGAGATGTATGATAGGCAAAAGAGAATGATAGTGAAGATCCCTCTCTCAAAAAATCGAACATTTGTCATCAATATGCAGACTACAGATATTCAATGCTCGAAAGCAGTAAGCTCAGTGGATGAGAGCTGGTTGTGGCACTTAAGGTTTGACCATCTAAACTTTAGAAACCTGCAACAACTTGGCCCAAACAACATGATGAATGACATTCCTGTGATTAAGAGAAAGTATTAGGTGACTTGTAACTCAAGTAATGTAATAATTGTATGTTATAACTAACTAACCAATCAATTTATTAGGTGGTTAGATTTTCGTTAGCATGTGTGCTAATTGAATAAGTGACTCGTGTATAAATAGACTTAATAAACTATGAAATATACAAGTCTTATCATCATTCAAGTGTTTGCATTATTGATTTCTTGGTGTGCATGCAAACAACAAAAGCTAACGGTGTAAAATTAATTTACATTAATAATGCATTTTCTTTTTTCTCTTAAAATATTAATATTTTATGAGTTAAATTCTTATCCATCGTCAATGTAAAAAAAAGTATGAAATGTAGTTTAATCTGATCACTAAATACATCAACCTTTTCTTTATTACTTATTTTACGAAATATTTCCAACTAATAATTTGTAACTTTAGATAATATCATGTTAACAAAGACTTTAGGACATTTGTTAAAGAAATAAAAAAAATAACTTTGAATAAAAACTATACTTTTTATAATTCTAAAAAGTAAATTATATAAATTTCAATAACTTTTTAAAAACATTTATTAGTATTTTCCATTACAAAAAACTGAACTGAATTTATAAATAGACAACTCGACGGCATATCAAAAATAAAGCCGTTCTCCGTTGGGAGGATGGATGAAGTGTGAATTGGTTGGTGAGGTTTGGTACATAATGATAATAATGGAATGAAGAATAATACAGAGTGTATGAAATTAAATTGGTGGTGGAGAAGAAGAGGGTTGACCGCATAATAATAATAATAATAATTCAGAGAGTGATAAAAAAAAAAAAAGGGAGGAAAGCGTGGATGGCGCTGGCAGGCGGCAGAGAAGAGAGATGAGACAGTGGAAAGCGCCACATATATAACCGCGCGCGGCAGGAGCGGCGGAGAGTTAGCTGAAACACAGAAATATTAAAATGAATTAAGCAGAAGATGCCAGATGAGTAAGTAGGAGTATTTCACAACTCACAACACAACACAAACACAAACAACACTATGGTGCGTGCGTAAATTAAAACCCATGCATCCAAAGATGCTCTTTGTCGGCCTCTCCATTCAATGCATTCTTTAAGCTCCATGGTGGACCCCCTCTCTTTTTTATCCTTCACATTCACTCTTTATATGTCAGATTTTTTTATTTAGACGCGTGCTCCCTTCAAATCCAACTCTTATCCTCTAACCATTTCTCTCTTACCTACCCTCTCATGCACACAAATCACTTCAAAATACTTGTTATCATGCTACAAAATCACTAATATGAAAATTCATAATCTATTTTTTTTTTTCAATATTACTACGGGAACTTTGATTTACATTAATTTTTCAAACGAAAAAGTTATAACATTTCAAATCATCGGACAATATGCCAGATCAATCACAACATTTCATAGAGTTATTCCTTGGAAAATTTCACACCTCTAAGAAACAAAAAAAACTCCTTTATAGTAGAGTGTCACTCTTCATAGATTATGAATATACCATTTTATGTCCAATCTAATTATAAAATTGACTTGTAAAATAACATGTATCAATATTTATAAATTATTATAGAGTTTTATCTTGGGATTTGAATTTTTTCAATAAAGGTGATCTTTATAAATTGTTTCCCAAAATCTATCCCCACAAAAATATTTTTGATACGTGATTTCCTGAACATTTTTTTGCTCGTTGGATTTGAGAAAAATGCTTTTTTCTAGATTTTTTTTTCCATTTCTCAAAGATTTTGCCCCTACAACATTTGTACATTACTTGTAGCGAGGAGTATCTTGTTGGAGAAGTACCAACCGCTTGAGGTGAAGTTTTATGAAAGTTCTGCCCAATAACAATGGATTGTCTTCATAAGCCATTGAGGTGAGACAATTGTCCAGATAAAAGTCTTCAAGTAAATAATTGTCTATTTTCATATAAAAATGCATCATCCCTAGACTTCAATAATCTTACATTTGTTATTAACAAATTAAAATTTAAATTTAAATAATATTTTAATAAAGTAAACGAACGTTTTTATGTTCAACAGAGTAAACTAACAGTAAGCGTCTAAAAGTTGTCATATGGGCCGACTTAACAGTCCATTAATCTTGATGTGGGCCGCAGTTTGATCCAAAACATATCGTCTGTATTTGTGCTCACTACCTTTTATGTTAGAGAATTGTACTGTGCACCCCCACTTTTACCTTCCAACCGCCTATTTTTATTAAAGATCGTTTTGCCCTTTTTTATTTTGTATAAAACTATGAAAAAGTTTATCATTCTATTTTCTCACCCCCACTTTCCGAAATTACAAAATTATTTCTTAATAATCGTAAAATTACAAACTTTCGAAATAATAACAAAGTGAGTTTTTTGATAACTTCGAAACTTTTGTTAAATTTGAAACTTTCGAAATGTAATTATCCAGAAATATTTACCAATTTCGAAATTTTTGAAAAATACCAAACTTTCAAAATGATATTTTCCAAGAACATTTGTAACTTTCGAAACTTTGAATGAATGTGAAAGTTCTGAAGTGTAATATTCCAAAAAGTTTCGAAAGTTTCAATTTTTTAAAAAAATTACTGAAGTATGTTATAATTAAAAATATATTTATACAAAAAATAATTAAATTAATTATTAATTAAATTTATTACTATTTTTGAAATTAGGTATGAAATTTATTACTAAAAAAATGCATTTCGAATATTTCAATAAATCTCAAACTTTCGAATCTGGTTTTCGAAACTTTTCACAAACCGCAAACTTTCGAAGCCTAAACCCTCGAACCTTTCCAGCAATCTCAAACCTTCGAAACTTCAGATTTAGGGTTTCTGAATTTTAATTTCGAAACTTTCATATTTAACGTTTCGAAATTGTTCATTTCGAATATTTGAGATTGAATGAAAGTTTCGAAAGTTTACATTTCGAATATTTGATGTTCATGTAAATCTTCGAGGTTTTCAATTTTTTCTTACTTTTTGTATTTCGAAACTTTGTAACAACTTTGAAACGTTCGAAGATTGTAAAAATTCTAATTCGGAGAAATGAAATTTTCGAATGAAATGGGTGAAAAAAGAGAAGGTAAATTTTTTGGGGGATTTTATAGATAAATCAAGGGGCATTATGGACTTTTCCTTTGAAATAGGGGGTGGGAAGTACAGAAAGGAGGGTGCACGGTACAATTCTCTTTATGTTAACGTGCAAACTACAAACAAATTATTCTTTATGGAAGACCAATATCACTCAAGAATGATTAATTAAAGTTTTAACGTGCATAGGAAGATAAAATTCAGTGGTGTAGAACCTAAAATTTGATTTAAAAAAATCGAAAAATTAGGGATCGGATGAGAATTAATCAAAATATACATATTTGTTTAGCTTGGGCTTGAGCTATTTTTTAATCAAAGAACCAATATTTGACCCTAAAAAGACAAAGATGTTTTTTTTCTCACCATCAATATTCTCAAATACACAAAAATACACGTCTGAATTGATTAATTCGTAAAACACGCATCCGATGTATCAAAATTTGTGAAATTTAAAGGATTTTGAGAGATTTAATTCATTTAAAATTTGAAGACTTTTGAAAAGATTTAGAATTAAAAAAAGAAACTTTTAAAAGAATTTATATTATTTTCGACGGTAGCCAGTGATGTCCATATATATCCATGAAGAAGTCATTTGATGGACTCATATAACTAAGAGCGTACATGGGTGATCGGGTTGACCCGCCAACGCGATCACCCAACCCAACCCGGTGAAACCTGCTTATATTTGGTTTGGGTATGGGTTTAACAATTTGAACTCGTCGACCCGACCCAGTAACTAGTTATATATTTTTTTTTTTAATTTTGTTTGACAGCTCAGCAGTTCAATAGGGGTTCATTACTCTTCTTCTTTAAATTTTCAACTGCCCTCATCCACTTTCTGTGTCCACCTTCTTCCACACTTTTTGAAGTCGCGTCGCCTTCCATTTTCTACTTTTGTTCCGCAAGTGCTCATAACTGATTTTTATACGAATTAGTTATAATAAGATATTACTAATAATTGATTTTTATATGAATGCTGATGCAAGGTATTTATGCATCTAGCCTACATACTTAATTTTTCTCGCAATTTAGCGTTTAATTTGTTTTGGCCTTGTAATATCGTATATGCCTACTCATAAAATTCGTATCTAATTTTTGAATTGTCTCTTTCAAAAAAACAATTTAATTTTTGAGTTAAATACTATATATTTAAATGTTATATTTTGTTATAGTTTTACATAATAAAGTTATGAACGGAAATCTTATACTTATAATGAATTTAGTTTAAATTTTTTACATTTGTTAAATACAAATTTTTTTAGTTAAATATTATCCGTTTGAGTTAAATACTATTTATGAGCAAAAATGATGCTTATACAAATAGCTTATGATGAATTTAGTTTAAAATTTTTACATTTAAATCTATTAAACACTTTTTTTTTAGTATTTTATTAGAAAATAGTTAGTCTAACCATCATTAAATGAAGCACTGCTATTAAAAAAGTATGGTAGCTTAGTAAATTAAAATGGTTGGTGGGTTAGGTATAATGATGAAAGTAATGTGGTGGACCAAGAAGCAATGTTAGCTGTTTTCTTTTCACTTTTATTATTAATATTTGTTTTTGCAGATTCCCAATTGTTTCCTTCCAGACTTTGAGGAACTTGTTAAGTGCTTGTACTTGAAGTTGACATTGCTTACGATTGATGAATTTTTATATTTTGTTGATTTACATTTGTTGAATTTATTTATGTATTTGAAGATTGTTGGATTTATTTTTTTGTGTGAGAGGTTGATGATTTTTTTAAAGAATTAAATTATGTGATTGAAATTTTATAGTTTTTGAGACAGATTTAGAACTTAAAGATAATTGGGTCGATTTGGTTCTGGTTAAATGAAAAAAATACAGATTTAGAACTTAATCCAACCCAAAGATAATTGATCGGGTCGGATATCGGATTTTGTCAAAATCGACCTAACCCAACCCACGTACACCCCTACATATAACATATCACATTACTCCTTTTAAATTTGTTTTGCTTTTTTTTTTTTAAGTAAAGAAAAATAAGAGATTAAATGCACTTATGAACTTTTTTTGGGATAGGAATCGGCCCATTTAGCACATTAGGAACGGAGGGAGTAATTATATATTTTTAGACAACTTTTTGTATATTTTTTCCCATGGGTTTGAAAGTTGTTAAATATTAGATGTTTATTTTCAACCTAAAACTTTGTTGTTCTTGTTGGAACAATTGATCGGAATTATTGAAAATATAACTGATTTTCTAAGTTATAGGAATGGAAAGAAATATTGTAATTTTATTCGCACTTGAATGATTACAATTCGCCTCAAGTATTTAGTGTTGCCTTAACATTTAAGTTCTCTTATAACTAGTGAGTTACTAATCAACAAAAACTTTTCTAACTAATAATTAGTTTTTTTTACTCAACTAATAATTAGTAATATAAAAGTATCACAACTCAAACCTATTATGATTGTAAAATTGTATTGGAAATTTGGCAACAAGAAAAGATGGGTGCTTTGGGACGAATCTAAACGAGGAAAGGGAGCACTCTTTGTTTGGATTGTAGCATCTTTATCTTTATTATGATTGAAGCCAAATAATTGTGGGAATCGCCAATTGCTTTGCATATTGTTGTGAATGCAGCCAGCAGCTATAGCTAGCACAAGCTTACAAGTCCTTTCCATCATCTTTTGATTTTAGCTAGCTCCATCATTATTGAAAAGGTTGAGTCTCCTATAAAATTCATTGCCTCTTTATCATCTTGACAAAGTCAAGAGGAACACCACAATTCCCACTTAAACAATTTTATAGTATTATCAACTAAAAGTATTGGTGGACAACCCCATCATCTCTTTTTTCTCAATAATATAACCTTTCTATAACAAGCGTTTTATTTTTGGTATGTCACTTAATCATAATCATACAAATTGCAAAAGTTTTTTTCTCTCATCAAATAAAAAAAATATGGGAACCTCTTTTTCTTTCTTCTAGGAAAGAGTTTTAATTGGTAAGTTACTTTGATAGAAAGTTTGCATAGTGATCACGATTTTGGACCAGCACTTCCTCTCACATTCTCACCATGCATTACCCTTTCCCCATTTTGTCTCGTTATTCTCACAAACTACAACCTTCATACTTAATTGACTAAATAAATTTATATTTTGATGATATTTAATTTGTTAATAGTTTATATATTTTTCAACTTTACCTCATAGTTATCCAAAAAAAAGTTAAATAGATGATGGTATTACATGAAAAAGATAAATAATTATAGCAAAAGAAACAAAACATAATGTTTTACTGATATGTGTAAATACTCTTAACTAAAATGATAACCAAAATTTATAAGTTTTATTGATATATGTAAATACAGTTAAAAATTCGAAAGATATTTAATAAAATGTGGCAATGTTTTTTTAAGAGAACCTAGATTTAGAGTTGGAGGAACTAACAGTCATTAATCATTGTATTTTTTATGAAGTTAACATTTTCAGCATTTACTTATTGTTGAGTTTCTTTGAATTTTTTACTCAATTAGGTGGTTATACTCGAGTGATTAATAAATTTTAATTAAGTAGGAGATTTTTAAGAAAATTTAAATTTGAATTTGAATTCAACCAATTATTTGTCTGATTATACTTATCTCTCAGTCGAACTTCAAAATACCATATCTCTTTTTCCTTTGAAATTAGAAGGTTAAGACAAATTAAACAATGCATTCTT
>JBBPBP010009780.1:2093965-2116117 GCA_037974735.1 Cicer chorassanicum
TACTGTCAATTTTTTAGTGTTAAAATAACATTACTCTAAGATAAATACTTTATGTAAACGAAGGTTTTAATTATTGGTTGCAGTAAAAAAAAGTTTTAATTATTTGAGCATGTTTCTAAAACACTAAAAATATGAGAATTGATGACATTGAAGAATTATAAGGAAAAAAAACATTTAAAAATATATCTTAATTAAGATAATTTTTAAAATTAAGATCGTTAAACTCTTATTTTTTTACCAACTATATAACAAAATCTATTAAATAGTTTCGCTTTTTTTTTTTTACTAATCAAAATTATGAAAGGATGATTAATGATTTTACATTAAAAATTATAAGATTATTGATACACTATTAATTATATAGAATACCGGCTCCATTCAAAATTACACCAATCCGGCTGTATGAGAAGTAATTTAGTGGCATCTAAGTACGAAAAATAGCATCAATTCGGTAAAAGAAGTACAAAGGTTAATATAAATAATTATAATTAATAATATTGTTAGTATTTTAATGTGGGTGAGATTTGAACCACATTCACCGAGCCCACCTTAGTTGTTTATAGTACAGAGAGAATTTTCAATTATCTTTATATCCAGTGTGATCTATCATCTAAGTATCTAGTAGATATAGTGAAGGAATCTTTTCTTCTTTTAACAAAAAATTTCCACTTTTTATTCTTACGAATTTGTCTCTTTGGATTTAACAAAAATTTATTCTATATATACTGATCTATATATTTAGACCGTAATTACTATTAGATTAAAACCTTAATTTAGTTATTTTTTCGGTCTTTCATTATTTAAATAGGAATTCACTTTTAGATTAATTAAATAATATTAATAAATTTTAGTTAAGGATGAATTTTGGGAGAACTTACTTTTTCAAATACATGTCTAATTTTTTAATTTATTTTTTAGTTTTATTTGGCCTCCTAATTATTTTGTTTTGTTTTCATTTCTTAACTGTACTTCTATTATTTAAGTTAGTTCTTTTTATTAATTTTTGTCAAAAAAAAAATATTAAGATATGTACCAGCGTCATTTTAGGTTTATGCTCTGACATTCGTGACTTGACAATATATAAGTAGATGTTTTATATGTAGACCAAAATTAAGGTTTGCTTCATCTATTTCATTTTCTTCATCTCTTTAAAGTTTCAACTCCAACAAAAAATAATTATAGATAGAAAGAAAAAAAAAATAAACTATCAATTTAGTGTCTATATAATCATTCTTTCTTTATATTGGTCCCTAAATCAATCAGTTCGGTCAATGACTAATTTTTTATTTTTAGTTTTTAAACCATAATTTTATATTGTAGTTGGGGTCGCATATAAGACCATTGCGGGCTTGTGGCTATTGCGATGTGTACAACCCCACAACCAAAATACTACGGTTGTATCATGTAATGTGGTTCACAATCTTAAATGTCGCCTTAAACTATGAAAACAAATCAATATAATTTATAAAGTATCATAACAAACAATTTAGTTCATCAACTAAACGAGTAAACCAATGAGCGCATGAAACTAATGAATCAATACAATAACTATTCTTTCTGATATTTTTATTGACCAATCAATGCAATAACTATTCTTTCGAGTATTTTTATTGCGGTCAACATTCATTTTTACACCCACATTTCTATTTGAAATATAATGTTGGATTTTCGGGCTCCGTGTAATTCCGTGTAATTAATTTAGTTTACAAGTTTACGTAACACTTGTTAATTTATGGTTTTTCATTTTCCATACTGATTTAAGAAGGGTTTCATTGATTTATTTGTTTACATTATGTTTATCCACTAGCACTAGCCATAAGCTTTAGAGCTTGACAACAACAAAATAGTAGCTTTAATCATGTGTAAATATGAAAGAATAGTAAGTGTTATATTGGTTTTAACCGTTTACTAACTTGCATGTGCTAATTGATTTATTTGTTTAGTTAAGAGATTAAATTGTTGTTTTCCATGATACTTAAGAGACTATAATGATGTATTTATATGGTTTAATGACTTAATTACAAATAGTTAATTGACAAACATCCAGACATAAAAATTGACGAATGACTAAATAGTTGAATTGAATAATAATCTATGGACATTTTAATAAATTTTAGTAGTTTAGAAATCAATTTAATTAAAAGTGGTAATTTATGGATTAAATTAATGATTTATTGAAAGAAAAAAAGAATCAATAACAATAAATTTAACTATTTCCTAGAAAAAAATATCGACTTTATCATATCTCAAATTTTACTACTCCTTCTAAGCCAAAAAAAAAAAAGTCAAATTTTAGTCACTATTAGAAGTAAATTTTAACTATTTTAAAATTATTTAATATTATTATTATTATTTATATATCTTTAATTTAATTAAAAAACATTTAGTGAACTGTTATGAGTTGAATTTAACTTATACTTTACATAAAAATCTAAAAAAAAATAGTTGTGTTAGGAGTATTTTGCAAATGGTTTACTCAACCCACGGCTCTTGCAATAACCGAAGTGCGTAGTTACTATGATCTTCTATCATAATCTCATTTGTCATCACGCACTATAAATCCTTCAACCAACAGCCGTTTCTTCTATTGGCGCAAAAAAAGCATGCTTTCGTCCCTCCTTAAAATACTATAACTTCTTTAACATCACCAAACTCTTGCACCCTCAACCATTCTCACAACATTAACTCTTCAAAAACAAAAATGTCAACAACATGTAAATTACAAGACAACAACCTTAGCTCAAACCTTAAAACTAACAAACCACTTTCACCTCCTTCATTGTTACAAAATAAAGAATGCGAATCGAATCCAGTGAAGACTCTGTTATCAGAGGAGCTAAGAGTTCAAGGAAGATTAGCACTTCCAATGGTTGTAATGAACTTAGCTTGGTTTGCCAAAACAGCTATCACAACAGCATTTTTGGGTCGGCTTGGGGAGCTTAGCTTAGCCGGTGGCGCACTCGGCTTCACTTTTGCTAATGTTACCGGCTTCTCTGTCTTGAATGGTCTTTGTGGTGCCATGGAACCTATTTGTGGACAAGCTCATGGTGCTAAAAACGTGAAGCTTCTTCATAAGACACTTCTCATGACAATACTTTTGTTGTTATTGGTAACAATTCCTATAACTTTCATGTGGCTTCATATTGATAAAATTTTGATTCATTTTGGACAACAACAAGACATTTCAATTGTGGCTGGAACCTATGTTTATTATCTCATACCTGATTTGTTTGTTATCTCACTTTTGTGTCCCTTAAAAGCTTACTTGAGCTCTCAAAGCATCACTCTTCCTACCATGTTTAGTTCTGGTGTAGCACTTGCTTTTCATGTTCCTGTTAATATAATACTCTCAAAAACCATGGGTCTAAAAGGGGTTTCCATGGCTGTTTGGATAACTGATCTTATCGTTGTGGTTCTTCTGGCCATTTATGTTGTCATTTTGGAGAATCAAAAGGTAACAGCGTGGAAGGAAGGAGGGTGGTGGGATCAGAGTTTTATGGATTGGATTAGGCTAATCAAGCTTTGTGGAACTTGTTGCCTCAACTCATGTATGGAGTGGTGGTGCTATGAGATTCTAGTCTTGCTTACTGGACACTTGACAAACGCTAAGCAAGCGCTAGGAGTTTTAACAATCGTGTTAAACTTCGACTATTTGCTTTTCTCAGTGATGTTGTCGTTGGCCACTTGTGTTTCCACCCGTGTCTCTAATGAGCTCGGTGCCAACGAACCTGGTCGTGCTTACCGGTCAGCGTGCCTGTCTCTAGTGTTGGGTTTTATCGCAGGTTGCGCTGGCAGCTTGATGATGGTGGCTGCAAGGGGAATTTGGGGGCAACTTTTCAGCCATGATAGGGGAATTGTAAATGGAGTAAAAAAGACAATGTTGTTGATGGCTCTAGTGGAATTGTTTAATTTTCCATTGGCAGTTTGTGGAGGGATAGTTCGAGGGACGGCTAGACCCTGGTTAGGCATGTATGCCAATTTGGGTGGATTTTATTTCCTGGCACTGCCCCTTGGTGTTGTTTTTGCCTTCAAGCTTCGTCTTGGCCTAGTTGGACTCTTCTTTGGACTTTTAACTGGTATTGTTGCTTGTTTGTCACTATTATTAATATTTATTGCTAAGATAAAGTGGGTGGAAGAAGCTGCCAAGGCACAAAGACTAGCCAGTAACGACCAAGTTAAAGAAGTTCCCTATAATGATGCAGAAGTACACGGTGAGGCTCGTGAAAATAACAAAGTATAAAAAGTGTGTTCAAATTATCTCTATCTACTCATGCGTGTAGGTGTATCCAAACACTTGGCCAAGACAAATAAGACGTCTCAAATCATGCATAACAATTCCAGACAGAAAATCATACTGTGCAAAGGTTGAGTTGCTTGTCAAACTCATTCAGGGTTTCCGTGCACGGTTTATTCTTGAATATCACTAAAAGGCAACCCTGTCATGCCAGCCAAATGGGTTCTTTATCATTTTACATCACTACCTAATGCTTTTGCTTTCGCCAGTTTATTTCTTTCTAGTTTTCCTTCTTTTTTTCCTTTTTTTGGGGGGGTTTGAGGGAGGGGTTGAAGGGGGAAGGGTCATTTTACATTTGAAAATGTGAATTTTATATTCAAAATCAATGGCAGAACAGCCTGTTGGTCTATCTATTGTACAATCAATTGCATCAAGTATCAATGTGCACTAAAAGCAAAGAATTTGCTAAATCATCTTTAAGCAACCATCAATCGTCAATAACAGCAGATTTAGAAATTGAAGACTCTAGCTCTGTAGCTTTTTCGTCATTAAAGCCAAGGTTGGATAGTATCTTGTGACCCGGGGAATCCACATCAGACCAAATGCCCAGAACTATGTGTGCTGTGTTTACTTCCCCACCATCAACTGCAAATCACACAGAAATTTAGAAAAACGATTATTATTTTTGCACTGAACCATAGAACATTAGATAAGAATCATCAGTTTCAGAAGAAAAAGAGATGATGATGAATTACACTCCATTCACCAATTAAGTGAATGAAAAAATAGTACTCCTCCGCCCCAAAATAATTGACTCATTTGCAAAAATAATTTGTCCCAAAATGAATATCTCTTTCAATTTCTAATTCTTTTTTTTTTTTCAATTGTACCATTTCATTAATATTACTTGTATCATTTCCAATGCATTATCTCCCACTATACATTTATGACATTGATAATGCACTAATACTGATAATTTGGTAAAAGTGGTATTTTCTCTTTTTTATTTATACACTTTTTTTAATGTGTTAAATACGAAAATGGATCATTATTTTGGGACAGAAGGAGTATAAGAAAATATTCCTATATAAATTAGCGATGGCTGCCAGAGTCCATTCCTATATATATATTAAGAACAATTATGTTCAACAAAACAAAATTCAATCAACAGATAACTAATAAGGATAAAGGGCCTTTATCAAAAGATCATTCTAAGAAACAAAAAATCATCTAAACAATAGCAGGGAACATAATACCAAAAATGTGAAACAAAAACTTTTTCATATTCCTTATAGAACCAAAATGAATTGAATTTTACATTAAAAGCAAATAAATGCACATAACCAGACATATACCACTAAACCTTCCAATTTATTTACAGCTCCTGCTCTCTTCTTAATTACTCAAGGGCTTTATCTTGGAATTCATACGTTAGTAGTATACAATGATTTCTAAAAGCAGATTTGAGTATATTTAATCATTACAATTTGAATGAAAATTATAAACTAACTAAATCATCATCAACCTGAATGCAGGAACATTTAACAATTACTTTTTCCACAAGAAAAGCTTCAGGACCAAAACACGTAACTTCAATAGCACACATGACTAATACAAATACTCATAAGCCACAAGTTATTTAATTAAAAAAAGGTAACTAGAAATCTAAAATCATGGTTAGTAAATGCCGCTGAGCCATGAATTTATATAAAATGGAGTACCTCTCATTCTCACAACTTCAATCACATTTTATTTGGCAGTATCACATCCAAAAACAAAAATTCCCATAAAAATTAAGTTATTCGCCTATAAATTTTCATGTAGAACTACAAAATATGTCTTATTGGCATAAGCTTGATAATTAACTTTTCAATGCCAAGGACCTCAAATTTTGGGTTTCATTTATACTAACCATAGCATCATTCAATAAAAGAAAGGGGAAGCAAAAACTGTCAAATCTTATGCGTCTACACAACGCAATTAAAAAATCTGGACAGAACGAGACAGTCATAGAAAAATGTCAAAGAACTCAAAGCATAAATCCATAAGTCATATATAGGTTTTGTAAGCAGCATTCCACAGTTTGGAAATTGATGACAACCAATAGTAAATGAGAAAAATGGCAAGAACAAACCAGATTTTAATTTTTTATCAACAGCCCAATCAAGGGCCCTCTGAGCATCATCGGTCCTTGGAGGACGCTCGGGGGTTTCTGAATATATATCAGCTTCTCCAAGAATTTTCACAATTTCATCTCGCACCTTGAAAAGCGTAATGCCATGGGCTCGCAAAAACTTGTTAGCCAGATTAGTACCTAGAAACCCAAAGATAGATCAGGCTCAATGGGACAAACTTAAATATCCAAAACTTTCATTGTAAAGAAATGGGGTAACAACATAGGGGATATGTGTAATTAAAAGCCTCCCAAATATAATAATTGCAAAACTTTGCACGTCAAAATAACTATATAACAAAAGTAAAAAATTATAGCTTTTGAATTCATGAAATTTTTTATACTTTCCCCATTGAAAATGAAGTATTTGTTGCCTTTAATTAGCTGTTAGGAAAGGCAATCAACTCCTTACATAAGCCAAGAATTATTCTAGTTGTCGTGTAAGACTCTACAGAAAAGCAAAAGACAGAAATTCATCTATGATTATCAGCTAGGTAAATCTAGCTTCTAGAACATGGAGACATGGAAAATTAGGGATTTGTGAAAACATTTCTTATTTTCATTTTTCAAAATGTGTGTTAATTTAATAATTTTACTCGATAATAAAGATGTAAGAGACTTTTTAAATGAACGTCTGCATTTTTAGAAACTATGAAAATGTAAAAAAAAATACAATGTCCATTATTGCCATAAATGCATCTTCCTTAACTAGAATTTCATCTTATCTTCATGACAATGATTTACAAATTCTCTCATAGAGTTTCTCATCAAGGTAAAATAAACACATATTTTACTTCAAGAGTGTGTGGAACAACGGTACTCTGCATCATAGGCAAATTAAAATCCGTAATAATATCAAGTACTGCCTCAATTGCAGTTAGCTAAGTTCCCATCAAAACAATATTAACACGGTCCTCAATTTATGTTGTAGAGACAAACCAATACAAATTACACATGAAGATAAATTTGAATGATCTCAAGCAAATGACTAACCTTCAATAAGAACCCCCATGAGAAGGGCTTCGGTACCAGCAGTAGTAAACTTGAGTTTTCTCGCCTCCAATTCACCCATTGCAATCGATTTTATAGCCTTAGAAGACCATCTTGCTTTCACCAAACAAAATCAACAATCACAATTGAATCACAGTTGAATGAGAAAAAAAGGAAGTAGAATCGTGAGATACTAACTTGGGAATTTCTTGGCCTGGTGAAACACGCTCTGAATTTCTGAAAATGCAAAACCACAATTAACTAAAATTCCAAAATACAACAAAACAATGTCGAATTTGGGAATGGAAGAAGCATACGAGATGGGGAGACTGAAGGAAACGGATGCAGCGAAGGGGCGGCGCTGGAAAACGGACACATGAGATTTCACACTGATACTGCATGACTGAACCCTAATTTTGGTTCCTAGCCATGAACTGTTAGGGTTTGTTAGCTTCAATGTCTGAACCAAACGAATTGAAGGATCCGAACGCAGTACCAAGCTTGAGGAGCAATGGTAGTGCGTAGTAGCCATTTCCAAAATGTGATACTTTCGAATTGGATAGAGCGTTTTAAGAAGGAAATAGCATACGCCGTCGTATCATTGATGGGCTTTGTTGGGTTTAAAAGGTAATTGGGCTTAGGGAAGTTCTTTTTTATACCACATATTTATTTTCCCACCTCCATTATTTTTTACTCCTACACTTTTCAGCTTTCCCTATTTTTTATAGTTCCTACCTCATATCACCTTTCTAGTTTTTCCATAATACAATACACAATAAGTAGTGTTTTCCATTAAAATATGTTTTGAATTGGAGATTTAATTAAGAGTATGTTTGGATGAAGGAATTTTTTTATGAAATGTAATTTTTTAAGTTAATTCAAACATTTTAATACAAATTACTTTGTTTGGATAATAAATTTGGAGAATTTTCAAAATGAACTTCACGAGGAATTTTGTCAAAGTTAAATTTAGAGAATTTCAAATACTACATAAAATCTATGAATCTTAAAATCTCCCTTTACTTTTTCATATATGAATCATGAAATGGTCTCTATATATTTTTTGTTAATTTATAATGTTGACGCTGTATGTTTTATAATTTTCATATTAGTCACTAAGTTCATTTTTACTTGTTGTAAATCGATCCCTAAAAATTTGTAAAATAGTCACTCGACTTTTGAAAAAAATTGATTTTGGTCCAAAATTAATTTTCATTTTCTTCCAAAACAATCTAAAATTTATAACAATAACTCAATTTTTAAAGAACAATTCATTTGTCAAAACAATAAAGTTTAGAAATAAAAAGAATTCAATCGAAGCATTTGAATTGCCTATAATTCTAATTTCTCTAGAAAGTTCAATTACCTTATCCAAATACACTCTAAGGCTCTATTTGGAAGTTTGAAGAGGAGGAAATGGCTTTGATTACGGACAGTAGAGGAAAAAATAAATAAAATTTTCACATTTATTTAGAGAGTGTTCTTGTGGAGAATAATAAATGAATACTTATTATTAATATATTTTAATTAATATTAAGAGTATTATAACAGTATATATTGAATTTGAAGAGTTGATCAAAGTTCTCCAAAATTTTCATCCAATATAATTTTTGAGTTATCCAAATTAAAGAATTTTTGTACTACGAAGAAAAATAAACCTCCAAATTTTTTAATTTTTTCTTATTCATCATTCCTTTTTTTTTTTTTTCAAAATATTCTCTTTTTGTTATACTGAATACTTCTCTATTTATTGATCATCATCAAAGTGATGAAATATATTTTACATAATAATTTTTCCTAAAAACAAAAGGAGAAAGAAAGACACCTTATATACTACGGTTTGGAAACCTAATAAACTCTCCTCTAAACTCACAAACTTAAATGCTTAAACACTAAATAATAATTAACGGTTAAAACAAAAAATGTCCATAAAATTAGGAAGGTAGGTGGTGTGCCAAACATTACAAACAAAATCTATGACATTTGCTAGACAAGTACCAAAAAAATAAGTATTGGGAGAAGAATCGACAAAAGGAAAACACGGGTCCAACATCAAGTATAAGCTATGAATAAGATCAATTGTACCAATCCTCTTCTGAGTAAGATTGTGTTGTAACCGACGCTTATGAGCATAAAAAAAAACAAGTTACAATTAAGAAAAATTGTCAAGTAAGGAATAGAGATAAGATTACAAGAAAACTCGAGAATAAAGAGAACATCACACAAATTAAAATCAATAGTAAAATAGACAATTCCAGTAAGTTCAGTGACTATGGTACATCTATTAGGCAATTTAATATGAACATAATTAATACGTTTGAGGGATTGAAACAAAGATGCAGTAAAACAAACATGATTTGTTGATCTAATGTCTAATATCCAAGCAGTAACATTATTGATATTAAAGACATGGGGAAAAGAAAAAGAACCTGATTATGCAGAATTTACTAAATGGTTGACACTTGAAGAAGGGTGAAGTAAGGCAAGAAGAGCCTTTTGTTGTTCTTGTGTGAAATCAGAATGTAAATCACTAGAAAGCTCATCAAGAGATTGTGACTTTTGATTATCATCAATGTTAGAAAAATCAACAACACATACATTAGCAGAGTTGGGACCATTCTTGTGAAAGTGAAAGGGAAAACCATGTTTTCAAAAACAAACATTCATAGTATGCCGATGACGATTAAAATGAGTGCAATAGCAAGAACCATGACCACGACTGCCAGAAGAACAAGCACCATTTTCAATATGACCCTTGGACAAACCACCACCAGGATTATAAAATGGCAGCAATGGTAGGAGACTCCTCAGAATTAGGAAACAGACGTCTTTCGTGTTGTACTAAGATAGAATATACCTTGTTTATACTCGAGAGAGGATCCATTAATATCACTTGAGACCGAGCTGCAGAATATTTCTTGTTAAGGCCTTTGAGAAAATGAATTACATAATCCCCATCACGATATTCACGAATCTTAGAAATTAGGACACACAAACATTTCACATTACAAAAACAAGAAGGTAAAGGACGAGAATTTTCTAGCTCTTGCCACAATTTCTTTAATTAGGTATAGTAAGACGTAACTGAAGAATCACATGACGAAGACTATGCATTTCTTCTTGCAAATCGAAAATCCTAAAAACATCACCTTGATGATACCTTTCACGAAGTTCAACTCTTTCAGAAAGCAGAGTTCATCCACATGACGCTTTTGGCTATTTCACGTTCCAATGAGTTGGTGATCCAAGACATAAGCATAGTGTTGCAACGATCCCATGCAATTGAAAGATAATTAGCATTTGTAGGATGAGGAAGAACATCAATCACAAACCCTAATTTATTTTTCGATCTGGGAGCGACGAGCATGGAGCGCGACCTAGAATGGTAGTTGGTGGCGGAGAAATAAGGGCAACACTTGGATTGTCACTAGGATGCATGAAATAAAGATCTAACATATCATGTTGATAGTTGCGCTTCAGAGGCAAATTGAGTTTAGGAGGTGAAGGTTCTTGATATTCTGAGACATCCATGGAGGACGAAGAAGATTGTTCATAGTCGAAGGTCGTAGAGAAATAAAAACAAGGAAAATAAAAGAAATAGCAAATTTTGGAGAAAGAAACAAATTCAAGAAGAAAAAAATCAGTTGATTCTTTTTTTGTTAAACTGAATACTTTTCTATTTATTGCTCGTCAAACTCTCCTCTAAATTCAATAACTCAAATGTTTAATTATTAAATAATATCTAACTATTATTAAATTAGAAAGTCTAAAAAATTAGAAGATCTAACTCTAGAAAACATCCTAAGATAATATTTAGTTTACCATATACTCTATTGAGTCACAAACATGTAACGAGAAATTGTACTTAATAAAACAAGGTCGAGAAGACATGTGTATATATCCTAAATATATTTCCCCGTTTCAAAATAATGTTTCCTATTCTTCACTCATGCATTAGAGAAGAATAAGATTACTTAGAATATAAGAGTAGGTGGGAAAAGTGGATGACAAGCACTTGAAATTCGTGGTCTGCATTATGTCCAAAGTGACACTATTTATAGAAAAATAATGTCACTTGAGGAAGAGATGTAATTCTTGGTTCTGCCCTGTTTTGCGAACCAGTACATATAGATATAACGTTCAATATTTGAATGAATTGTTGTGATGGCCTAACGGTTAAGAGGCGCCTTTTCCCTGGGGAGTGATCTGGGTTCGAATCCAACAGATGCATCTTTTAATTTTAAAGCCAACCATTGCGCCTTTTCAAGGCGGAATTTATTCAAAAAGAAAGCCCAACCAGGAATCGAACACGAGACCTTATTATGACTGATAAAGAGCGCAACCACTAGACCAGCAACAATAACATGTCAATAATGACCAATTATGGATACATATATTATCCAATATTTTGGAAATATCTCACAATCCCCCACCATTTTCAAAATATTCTTAGTCCCATAATTTTGGAAATATCATGGTTTCAGATAATGGTATCTTACGATTTGAACCACTATTTAGTAAGCTATGGGTTCCACTTATCCCGAATAGATTGGTAGACAAGCTTTGAACCAATTATTCATTAGAACAAGTGTGCACAACTTACACATGAAATCTCGGTACTATCGAAAGAATTATAAAGAAGACACATTTGATAAGGCCTTGTGTCTTGTACCCTTTTGATGAGAATTTAAGAGTCAAGCCCTTTAACTCTTTGAAGCGGCCTCACTTCATCCTCACATAGGTAGACTATATCAGAAATACACCCATAATATGTATTTCAGCAAATTTATGCTATATGTCTATTAAGAGTAAAACTCAACCTTCCAACTTTATACTTATGGTCCAAGTACTTTCAACCTTTGGGATGTATCTATATTCAAGTACTTGCAATCATTCTAATAGTGTACTTTTATCATTGAACTCAAGACTTGATGTTACTCAAGTGTGAGTCGATTTTCCACCATTGATGATTAATTAGATATGGGCTTGAGTCCCATCCCCAATGATGTCTTCAACACCATGTCCCTTGTCAGACCTTTCGTCAAAGGATCTGCAAGATTCTTTTCTGTTCTTACAAACACTATGGATATTACTCCATTTAAAATTAAATCCTTTACATAGCTATGTCTTAGACCAATATGTCTAGATTTTCCATTATATACCTTGCTATATGCTTTCGATAGTGTGGATTGACTATCACAATGTATGGATACTGGTGCCATTGGCTTTGGCCAAATAGGTATCTCATACAACAAATTTCTTAGCCATTCTGCCTCTTTACTACCTGCAGCTAAGGCAATGAACTCTGCAGCCATGGTGGAGTCGGCAATGCAAGTTTGTTTCTTTGATCCCCAAGAAACTGCACCTCCACCAAGGTTGAAGATCCATCCACTTGTGGAAGCATGATCCTCAACATAAGTTACCCAACTGGCATCTGTATATCCTTCCAAAACTGAAGGATATCCACTATAGATTAAACTATAGTTAATTGTTCCTTTTAAATATTTTAATACTCTATTAACAGCTTGCCAATGTTCTTTACTTGGATTGCTAGTATACCGACTTAATCTGCCTACAGCATATGCTATATCAGGTCTGGTACAGGTCATGGCATACATCAAGCATCCGATTACCTTTGAATAATCTAGTTGTGCCACAGGGCATCCTTTATGTGGTTGTAAACTAACATTTTGATCAAATGGGGTAGAAACAGGATTGCAATTAAATTGATCAAATTTCTTTAGCACTTTCTCAATATAGTGAGATTGGGATAAACCAATTTTTACACCATCTCTAATGATTTTAATTCCTAAAATCACATCTGCTTCACCTAAATCTTTCATATCAAAATTTTTTGATAAGAAAGTTTTGGTTTTCTCTACCTCATCTAGATTGGTGCCAAAGATTAACATATCATCCACATATAAACAAATCATAACACCATTTCCATTATGAAATTTACTATAAATACACTTGTCAGATTCATTTATTTTGTATCCATTAGAAAGCAAAACTTTATCAAACTTTTGGTGCCATTGTTTCGGTGCTTGTTTTAACCCGTATAAAGATTTAGTCAATTTACACACTTTATGTTCTTGCCCTTTGATAACAAATCCTTCAGGTTGTTTCATATACACCTCTTCATCTAACTCTCCGTTTAGGAAAGCAGTTTTAACATCCATTTGATGGATTACAAACTTATAGATGGAAGCTAGTGCCAAAAGCACTCTTATGGATGCAATTCTTGCAACAGGTGCATAAGTATCAAAGTAGTCGATACCTTCTTTTTGTGTAAATCCTTTGGCAACAAGTCTAGCTTTGAATTTATCAATAGTACCATCAACTTTCATTTTCTTTTTAAAGATCCATTTACAACCTATTGGTTTGGATCCAGGTGGGAGGTCTACTAATTTCCAAGTTTTATTCCCCATAATTGAGTCCATTTCCTCTTGGATGGCTTCTTTCCAAAAGGCAGAGTCTTGAGACTTTATTGCCTCTTCATATGTGTCTGGGTCATTCTCTAAATTGTAGCAAATTGGTCCATAACTGTTAATGGAATCATTTGTACCTTCTACAAGGAACATAAAGAAGTCTTGTCCATAATTTTTCTCTTTTCTGGCTCTTTTACTTCTTCTTGGTTCTGAACATGTCAAAGTATCATTATTAGATACATTATTTTCTAGACTTTGTACACTAGAACTTACAATTTCCTTGGGATGTGGAATTGAGTTAAATCTATTTTCTTGAAAAATTGCATCTCTTGACTCAATCACTGTGTTAATAGGATATGAGTCATTAGATTCAACAACCATGAATCTATAGGCCTTGCTATTTTCAGCATAGCCCAGAAATACACTTTCAATTCCTCTTTCTCCCAATTTCTTTCTTTTTGGTTCAGGAATCTTAACAATTGCTCTACAGCCCCAAACTTTTATATAATTAAGATTGGGTTTTCTTTTCTTCCATAGTTCATATGGGGTTATCTTGTTCCTTTTATTCGGAACTCTATTTAGCAAATAACATGCAGTTAGCATGGCTTCACCCCAATAACCTTTAGATAAACCAGAATAGGATAACATGGCATTCACCATTTCTTCTAATACCCTATTTTTCCTTTCTGCAATTCCATTTTGTTGTGGGGAATATGGTGCAGTTGTTTGATGCATAATACCAGTGGACTCAAAATACTCAGGATGATAGAACTCTCCTCCCCTATCACTTCTAAAACACTTAATAAAAGTTTCATGTTGAAGTTCTACTTGTGCTTTAAATATTTTAAATTTGTCTAAAACTTCATTCTTAGAGTGCATTAAATAAACATAACAAAATCTAGAGTAATCATCAATAAAAGTGACAAAATACTTTTTACCACCTATTGTAGGCCAACCATGTAAATCGCATACATCAGAGTGAATTAAATCTAATACCTTAGAACTTCTTTCAACACTTTTAAAAGGTTGTCTTGTAATTTTAGTTAACATGCAAGTAGTACATGAATTTGAATTTTTGTCAAAATTCGGAATTAAATTTGATTTCATCATGTCATTCAATTTTCTAAAGTTAACATGTCCTAGTCGCATATGCCATAAATCATAAGACTCAGCAATATAAGCAGAAATCATATTATTATTATAGTTACTAATAACATTACATTTGAACATGTTCTCACAAAGGTAACCCTTCCCTACAAACATACCCCCTTTAGAGAGAATAAATTTATCTCCCTCAAATACACATTTGAAACCAAACTTATTAAGTAAAGGTACAGAAATCAAGTTCTTCCTAACATCAGGAACATAAAATACATCTTTAAGAGTAAGTATTTTTCCAGAAGTGAATTCAATCTCCACTGTTCCTTTTCCTTTGACTTGGACAGTTGAGGCATTTCCCATGTACAAAACACTGCCATCTTCTTCATCAATGGTCTTAAATAGTTCTTTGTTTTTGCACACATGGCGGGTAGCACCAGAGTCTATCCACCAAGATTCAACATCTTCAATCATGTTGAGTTCAGAAATGACAGCAACAAGATTATCTTTTGTTGCACTTGAATTCTTCTCCTTGTTCTTCCTTTTCAAGAACCTGCACTCATTTTTAAAGTGTCCTGGTTTTCCACAATGATAACAACTTCCTTTTCTTTTCTTTCTTTGTTCATTATTACCATTGTGTTTTTCATGAGATTTATCAAAGTCTCGATTTCTTTTCTTAAAAGTTTTGCTTGAATTTCCTTCCTCCATTACATGGACCTTTTCATGAGAAAATTGATTTTTAGTATCCTCTTGCTTACGGTACTCTTCTTCTAAACGAAGATGATTACCCAATTGCTCAAGAGATATGTCCTCTTTCTTATGTTTCATAGATTTTTTGAAATCTTTCCATGAAGGGGGAAGTTTGTCTATAATGGAGGATACAATAATGGTTTCATCCATGTGCATCTGATGTTGTTTGTAGTTATTAAGAATACGTTCAATTTCATGCATTTGTTCCATTACTGATTTATTATCAACCATTTTATAATTATTAAATTGAGAAACAAGAAACTTCTTACTTGTAGCGTCTTCTTGCATGTATCTTGACTCCAATTTCTCCCATAGTTCCTTTGCAGAGATGCTACTTTGATATATATCGAACAAGGAGTCAGACATTCCGTTGAGAATATGGCCCATGCATATGTAGTCATCATTGTCCCACTTCTGCCTTTCTCTTGTTTCTGCTAATGTTTCCACTTCCTTCTCTAGTGGTCTTGTGGTGTTCAGAACATATACTACCTTCAAAGTTGTAAGAAGGAATTTCATCTTTTTCTGCCAACGAATAAAGTTTCCTCCATCGAATTTCTCCAACTTCACAAAATTAGAAGTCATTTCTTTGAGTGATGCAGCCATTGATTTAAAATAAAATCGAACCTAAAGATTGTTGGATCTGTGTTGGTGACAATTGCTGCAAGACTTTAATAGTGAAGTTGTTGATGAAGAGTATCTGTAGCAAATTCCAAAGCGTGTTGTTACACTAGCCTTTAGGTTCGATTCGCCCCCACCAATCGGATGCAAATGAGATAACCAGCGAATCCCCTTCAGGGTACTTTGGAAAACCTTGATATAATTTGCACTATCACACCAAGCGTATCTTTCAATAGTATTTTACAAAATAATGTTTCCTATTCTTCACTCATGCATTAGAGAAGAATAAGATTACTTAGAATATAAGAGTAGGTGGGAAAAGTGGATGACAAGCACTTGAAATTCGTGGTCTGCATTATGTCCAAAGTGACACTATTTATAGAAAAATAATGTCACTTGAGGAAGAGATATAATTCTTGGTTCTGCCCTGTTTTGCGAACCAGTACATATAGATATAACGTTCAATATTTGAATGAATTGTTGTGATGGCCTAACGGTTAAGAGGCGCCTTTTCCTTGGGGAGTGATCTGGGTTTGAATCCAACAATGCATCTTTTTATTTTAAAGCCAACCATTGCGCCTTTTCAAGGCGGAATTTATTCAAAAAGAAAGCCCAACCAGGAATCGAACACGAGACCTTATTATGACTGATAAAGAGCGCAACCACTAGACCAGCAACAATAACATGTCAATAATGACCAATTATGGATACATATATTATCCAATATTTTGGAAATATCTCACATACAACACGTGTCAATCTTTTTATGATGTGAAGCAAACGGATGATAGGATGGACGTGAAATATTTAAAGGAATAGTACTCCAAATGAAAGTCAAATTAGGAAATTGGGGTAGGTTGTCGAGCAAGAAAGTGGGAAACCAAAACTTGTCTAAAACCAAGAAAAAGGCAAACAAAGATTTGCAAATAATCACATATTCTGATTTGGGGCTCTGGATTATTATTTTTTAATTGCATTTATTTATTGAAACATGTTGGTGCACGTTGAGCAAAACATGTATAGAGTGTCTCTCGGAAAGGCATGCGGCGCCGGTGTATTAACCTCATCCTCCAAATCCCGCCTCAAATGTTGAGAGCTGTGGATATTCTTTTATATGATAACTGAAATTATTAATTAGTTTAATTTCTGTATATACTCTATTGGTATAAAAAAACTTACACATTTAATAAATCATGACTAATTATGCAAATAAAGTTATATTTATTTTTATCAAAAATCAAATATTATTAATAATTTAACAATTATAACTAATCAATAATATAAACGTATATAAATTAAACTTTTTATTAATAATTTAGTAGTAATTATGTAAATTTTGTAAGATTAAATTCGCATTTCATTTTTAAAAAATTTATGATATCTCTTACCACTAACTAAGTACTATAATATGAGAGTTATAGTGAGTGTCACCAAACTCGAGAATGAATCCTCTCAGACCTCTCATATATAATTTATAAATAACGGAGTAATATGTGATCTTATATTATTCAAATAGAGAAAAGAATACATAAAAAAAGAAAAAAAAAATTTTTAAATGATAATCTATTATAGATTATCATTTACTCTTTCATTTATAAATTACACATGAAAGGATCAATTCTCCCAAACTCTATTTTCTTATCCACCTAACAAACACTTCATTTGTGCTGGTTGTAATAGCATTTGGATTTGCGGTATTCAAAATGGCCATCATTTATCATTCAAACACCCATTTGATCAAGATTAAATTATCTTAATTTAAATTTAATATTTTAAATAATAAAATAAAAATTAAATTCTTTGTATTTAAACCGTCCGATCAATATCAATCCGCCACAAACATTCTAAATGCAATAAACGCAGGAATATCGACTATAAATCCATTTCCTTCGAACTAACGGCTCTTAAACAAAAAATCTAAATATACCGTTAGATATTGCATGCGGTAAGTGTAACCAACACTAACGACACGCCGTTTGTCCGGTGATATAGGTTGGGCTTGGGCGCAATTGAAGTTGGAGGGAAAAACAATATAGCCAACGGAAAACGTGTTTTCTGACAGACCAGCATGTGATACGTGTCTATCCTACCTCTCACAAAGAAAAACAAATCTAAATTTATATTGTCAATTTAAAAACTTACCATTATATCATTGAAAAAAAAATACTATTTTTCTCAAGGGGATTAAAAAATAGTACGTCGTATTGTAATATGCGGATAAACGTGAGAATATCCTCTGCTCAATGACATAATTAAGTGGTTTGAATAGCATGTTGTGTTTAGTAAAAAAAATGAATAACATGCTGTGTCGTGGATTTTTTTTAAATAATAATAGTGAATATTCATTTTAATTCGATAAAAATATGAGATCGCTGTCAGAAGTATAAATTACAATTTTTAGTTTTTATTTTAAAAATAAGTTGAGTTTATTTACTTTGTAACATAATATTCATCTAGGAGTGATAAGATGACTTTGTCTATGTGCTTTTGGAAGGAACATTAAAGTTAGTTAGAATGATAAGGAATGGTTTCAACTTCTGACATCAACAAAATAACAATTAATTAATATTTGTTACGTATAAAAAAAACTCAAAACATTTATCTGGGTTTTTACGTGATGTATGACGTTTTAATTCAATGTTTCACTGTATTGTGTCACTTTCTAATTTTAAATACAAGCAACGAATATTCTAAGTTTAGTGATATAAAATTAATAGAAGCAAAATTCAATTAATTCTACTGATCTATTTAATAATCCTTTCTAAGATAATATGGTTATATTATCTATCTCGTCCTAATCTCTCTTACCGAAAAACTCGAGAGGATTTATTTTTCATTTTTCTATTAAATAAATTTTCATGGATTTAACGAACTAACCTCAAGCCTCCAAAAACACCCCACAACTCCGAAACATACGCACTACAGATCCCCAAGAATTTGGAGAAGCCGCATAGCCATTCTTTGTCTTTTCATGTTAGTCTTTGACTTTCAAAAACTATTTCAAAATAAATGTTAGTCAACAAAGATATTATTAGATTAAATCATTAACGTAATTGCTTTGTTTAAAACGTTTCGCGACAAACCATCAACACGAAATATTCAGGATAAAACAGCTCAATCAAACTATATTGAAATTATACACTCCTATGGCACAAAAATCGTTCTAAAATGACAATGGTAGTAAAACTACTAAAAAATCGAATGGACTATGGTACAAAAACTGTTCGGATAGTGTAGTATTAAGACCACTCAAAAATCGAATGACATAAAGAAAAGAGAGAAGGGGGAGAAAAGAGAAAATTGAGAATTATATCCAATTTTGATGTGGTTTTCACAAGAGTTTGACACTCTATATATAATAATGGAAACAAACTCATATATATTAAATATCCAACATTAAACTTTAGTATTTATAGAGTTGAAAATTATTCAATATATGAGAGTTTTCTGATGTGAGACTTCAACAAATTTTAAATTTACACGCTACCATATTTTCTATAATCCAAGTATTTTTCTTAGGACGCCACCATAACCCGCACTTTCTCACCCCTTTGCTTGAGTCGTATGTGTTTAACTTAACCTACCATATTCTCTATAATCCAAGTGTTTTTCTTAGGACGCCTCCATAACCCGCTTTCTCACCCCTTTGCTTGAGTCGTATGTGTTTAACTTAACCTACCATATTCTCTATAATCCAAATGTTTTTCTTAGGACGCCACCATAATCCGCTTTCTCACCCCTTTGCTTGAGTTGTCTGAGCTTAACTTAACCCACCGGGCGCCCCCAACCCACCCCGCCAATGAAGGGCAAATGCATTTAGTTTTTATCACACCAAAAAATTGAATAAGATTACATATCTTTATCTATGAAAGCTGATTAAAATCCTTAGATAATGTCTTGTTATTCATTAAATCCTCAAATAATGTTTTCTTATTCAAAACACACAATGTTTGACCAATATATTTTTTAATACACATTATTTTAATATATTCTTTTAATTGATTGTAATTTATAAATTAAACGTTCTACTAATAAATTATGTTGGTCACAAATAAATTACGTTTGACAACAGAAAACTGTAAGTAAAAAAATATATATTAAAAAATATGTTGGTAATATTTTATTTATAATCTTATATGTAATTGTGTTGTTTTATTTATATATAATTTTATATGCAATTGTGTTGCTTCATTATGCAATGTTTGTTTCAATTTGCATTGTCTTAACATTAACTTTTAGTTTTGAAAGTGATTCGATACAAAAAAATATCAACAAATGAATGTTTATTGTGGAGTCTTGATAAATTAAAAAATAGACTGAGTCACTTAATTGTCATAATTCATGCCAAGTTACCAAATGTAATGCAGTTATTCGAAATTACAAAGGCTAATTGACGGTTCAACAAAATGGACGCACGTGAAATGCATGAAAACATGGTTAAATGAAGGTGAACTAATGAACATGAGCAAAATGACGTGGATTTAACGACAAACAAGTGAAAATGACTTCGATTTGAAAATGGTTTGAAACACAAAAGACTCGAATTGAAATGACAAGAAATTTAGATTTAAATGAATTTTAAAAAAGTTGACAAAAAAAAAATAATCATAACATAACTATCTTAAATAAACTAATTATGATTGCATGTGTATCATTGTTGCAAAAATAACTTCAAGAAGAAAGTACAATGAAAATGGCCGATCTACGAACATAAAACTTCGAGTGAGTGATGAAAGGTGGTTTCTTCTCTTTCCACTCCAATGTTATCAAAATTCTTTAATATATGTATGCAATTTTTTTCCTCTTTTTTCTCAAACTTGCGGAGAAAAGACCAGAGAAATTTTATTGTTTTATTTTTCCTTTTTTGCCCTTGATTTTTACTTTATAAATCAAGGTGACATAAATTTGTTAACCTTGAGTTTGTGTTGTGGTGTCTAAGACTTGCTCAAGTTTTGGAGAGGTTGGAACTGGTGTGGACAGTGGGAGTGTATCAACCCATTTCTTGTGATTTTCTTTTTGTTTTGGAAAATTTATTTTAATTAATATAAATTAAACTCGAATAAAATAATTAAATTAATTAATTTTAATTAATCCAATTAATTAATTTAATTACTAGTAAAAATTAAATTAGTTTTTATGGAGGTTTCTCTAGTTCAAGAACATTTTAGTAATGTAAAAAATAATCAGCATTTCTTTCTTTTTTTTCTTTTTCACATCTTTCTCTTATAAGAAACAAAATGTCAAATATACAATATTTTTCATCTATTTCTGTCTACTCACACTCCATCTCACCCATTTTTTTTTTTTTTTCTATCTTTCTTCTCACAACCATCCATGTTGGATTGCACACCGCCAAGGACAAAGGACATGTGTAGTCTCTGTTTGCTACTTGATTAAAAACATACTATAATTTTTGTCAAGATTAAAGGTCTAATAATAAAATAAAATAGATAGACACCAATTTTGATATTTAAATGTACGAATTCTCTCACAATAATTTTTGAACTTATGAAAATCATAACATATATCTAAATATATATTTTGTTAGTTATTTTGATGATTGTTTTTGTCTTTAGTTAATTAACTCAACATTAAATATGTTTTTGTTAAATAATCCAATTATTTAATAACTAATAAAAAATATATTTGAAAATGTATTTGCAATTTCAATACAATTAAGAGTATAATATCGGTGTCTCATACATTTAGAGATAAAATAGTTATTTATCATAAAAAATATTATTCTATATCTTTAACTATAAACATTCATTATATTTTTCACATATATTTAAAAAAATGGTAGTAAATTTTAATGTGTCTTTTTATATAAAAAACTTATTCCTTGATACTTTTTAATT
>JBBPBP010009780.1:2124877-2147587 GCA_037974735.1 Cicer chorassanicum
TCTGTGGATAAAGAAAAACTTTTAAATTTTTAACAAAAAAAATGTATTTGTTAGAGAACGTGGAGTTGAAGATGATGAGGAGAAAAATAAATGATAAAATAATAAAAATAAGATATAAGATATGAGAAGGAAGAGATTTAGATTTAAAAAAGAAAAGATTAGTGAGATTAATAGAATATATAATATCTGATGTATATCATGATCGCGCCGTGAAAGCCAATTGTAGATGATAATTTATATAAAAAAGATGTACATGATACTTTTGTTTTTCTGACAAAAAGAAAATGTACACGAGAGGATGATCAGAGCTTATCTTTCTTTTATCCTATCAAAATATATTATTTTTCTTGTGATTATTTTACAAATGTGATTTTTTAACCAAAATGTTACGAACAATATAATTGGTCTTATTGAAAAAAAAATGCTTTAATTATTGCTTGCTATTTAACGTTTAAGCGTGAAATTAATTGTCCTCAAATAAAAAAGTCAGTCATAACCATCATCAAATGGATGATGTATTTTACATTCTTATATCTACACTATTTATTTCATAGACATTGGTTCCCATAGGTTGTGTATTAATAATATTTATTCTTTTTGGGTCTTATATACCAATTTTTTCACCATAAATTATTTTCACTAAAATAAATCTTAAACTTTGAATTAGTATAAATTGACAACAAAATTATTTCCACTTTACTGTATTTTATTTATAATAATAATATAGACAATTCTAATATAATTTAGACAACAAAATATATTCTTATATCGATTATGTAAAAATAATTTAATGAATAATTAAATTTATAATGGTAATTTGTGTAAAAAGGTTTTAAAAAAATTATGGATATGTGATTAGAAGATAAAGATAAAAAAAATGTTCAATGAATATAGATTTTTTTTTAATATACATGTATAACAATCCTTCAAAGAATACGTGATTGACATTTGAATGATTAGTGTGCTTACTTTTTATCATCATACTATCATGAAAGAAGATATATCTATTAATGTTTATTGTGAGAATCATATATTATAAGATCATAATTTTCTTGAATGTAAATCTTTAATTTAAAACTATAACTTACATACTTAGAGGTTAACGTACGTGACCTGTTAAAAAAAACTGGCCGTAATTTTCTCTTCAGTTTTTTCACTTCACGTTACCCTTTCACAGGATTAAGGATACGTGAGTTTTTGTCTCCCAAAAGTGTCCATTCACACCTTGAAATTGAAACAACGAACGAATGGTTTGCTTGTCACAAAGAAATGACATGAATCCAACAAGTGAACAACATCCTCAAAGAAATGTAGAACCAATTCCCACATACATACGCCTAAAAATAAGAGATGGAAGGTTTTGAGCAGAGAAAGAACTTCCTTGACTCCAAGTTCTTCAATTTCTCACTTGCCTTCAAACCTGCACCATCTCAATAACTGTGTCATGGAAAGAAAAAAAAAAGACAAATACAAATGAGAAAAATTGACATTTCATTGTTGATTAGTATGACACCTTGAGATGTTTCAAGAATTAAATTTAATAATCTATCTTTATTGACCAAGAAAAGCTCTAACTTAGCGAAAGACTTTGTTGCTCAATTTGCTTTATGATGTAGGAATTATATATGAAAATCTTAAATATAAACAAGAGTTTATATCTATTTGACTTAATACAGCAGGGATTAAAACACCTAAAAACTTTACTAAAAAAGTGACATGAAAAAAGTAATTAGGACATAATAATAAATAAATAAAAATATAGAAGATGGGGATTTTAAGGTTAAAGATGCTTACTTTGGAGGGTGTAAGGTGAGTAGTGAAGTTCGTAGCGGTTTGGATCAATTTCCTTCAATAAAGGCCTCCTTTTTTCCTTATCATAAGTTACCAATGCTACCTTAACTAAATTGCTAACGGTATCTTCAGGGGACATCAACACTTGTATTGCACCCAAACTATTCTCAATTGTCACGTTTAGTAGAAGTTTCGATGGTTTAAGAGGAGACTCATTGGTAACCATTCTTTGCAACGGAAACTTTTCTGTTTGAGAAGTAGAAACGGTTCCACCCATTAGGAGAGTTTTTTTTTTTTGGAGTTGAGTTCACGGCTTTTTTCTCACTTGAAGTTTCATGAGATTATTGTTTGCGTGTAAGAATAATAATAATAATAATAATAATAATAATAATAATAATAATAATAATAATAATAATAATAATAATAATAATAATAATAATGTTATGGGTGTGAGAATTGTTATTTTTGAAGGTTTGAAATTGAAAGTGAAATGTGTGTGGGGCTGAAGGAAGCTTCTTGGAAAGTGCCAGAGTTTAACCTAAATTTGGATTTTAGAGGTTGATTTTGAGACAGAGAGTATCAGGATACAGAGAAGCATGTTGTTGTAAGATCGCGAATGGACGTGACGAATATTAGCCTCATCTCAATCAAAACATTGCGGTTTTTTATTTTCATCGCATATTATTTTTATTATTTTGTTATGGGACTTAATTTCTCTTAAAGATTTTCCTATATTTTATACATAAATACATAAATTTTAAATTTAAACATTTTTTTTAAAGACAACGTAATTAAATAAATAAATAATTGACATATATAGTAGACAAATTCAACGGAAATTATAAATTTTGATTTTGCTTGTTTGCATTTTTTTTTATAACAATGGTCTAATTATTATTTCTTAAACAAATTAATGTACCTACTCAACAATGTAATGTAAAAGTGGCTTACAAGATTTAAGGTTTAATGATTTTTAAGATTTAAGGTTTAATGATTTTTTTATACAAAAGTGAGTCTATTAATAATACCCTATATCTATAATAATGTAAAATAAAAGAAAGAACGTGAAGGGACGTAAATATCCGCATTAGAAAGATGAAGAGAGTTGGTTCAAACTTCAAACGGATTAATTCTCAACTTACATGGTAAGATCAAAATCATCAAATTAATTTTCTCAACAAAAATTAAAATTTTCAAATTAAAGTAGTTGATTTAATTGAAATTGATGATCAAAGATGAATGTTATCTTTATTTTTTTTTAAGATGAGTATTGTCATTTCTATATATAAAATTAAATAAACATATACTTTTATGTCATTTTATAGGTATAAAAACTAAACTAAAAATAATTTTCAAATTATCAATTATCATCTATCATCTAATCTATAGTTTGATTTTACTAAATAGGACCATAACTTAATATAGAAGAGTAGTTCATTGCTCACCTTATAAGAAGTGCTTTTACATATTCCAGTAACACAACATTATTGGTCAATTAATCAATTTCTATTTTCATATAATTTGTCTTTGTTGTCTTTATCCTTTAATTTATGCAAATTTAGTTAAGTTTTCAACTTTCAATAATAGAACTCTTTGGAGTATTCTACAAACTCATTACTGGGAAACAAAGTGCATTTCTACGTTCAATGTACTGATTTTAATAACCATTATTGGCGAAATCAGTTGAATCCCCAACTGAAATTTCTTATACTACTACTACTACTACAATATCAAGTAGAATTTAGCAATTTTCTAAATTAACGTTTTTTAAATGAAAAAATATTTTGGAAAGAAACACCCATATATATAAGATTAATGACAATTGTTATTTTGTTTATTTATAATTTACTATGAAATGTATATACAACTTTATTTTGACAAAACATTTATGTATGTATAATTTTACAATTTCATATTACAAACTCGAATTCAAATAACAGTACGTGTGAATGAAATATTCAATCATATGTGTATTGTAGTTGACTTTTAGAACATTTGCTAACATTTATCTTGTCTTAAATATGTATCTCTACATATTAGTGTAACATTTAATTGGAAAAATTGCGTAAAGTTACATGCAAATCAATAGACCAGGTAGAGAAGAATTGAAAGGCAACAAATAAAAAATAAAAAATGGTTGGTTTTGTGTGTCGTGAGGGTGAAGCACCCCATAATGTTGCAGGATATATACTTGGTTCGTTGTCATTGCGAGCAAACAACAATCTTCCAAAGTCTATGTGCTCTTCTTACAATTTTGTTAATTTTTCTGGCAATGAAAGACGGGAGTACCCCTGGAGGATTGTGATTGCTTTCCGAACGAAACGAATTCAATGTAGATTCACCATTACTTTTCCGTAGATAAAAACTTCTACTACTTAGATCACCAATTACTTCTGATTTATCCAAACCTTATAACGAAATTAAAAAAGTGGTAGGTCAAATAAATATATTAAATTAAATAATACTGGTTAAGCCCTGCCTTTTAGCAAAACAAAAAAAGCTGTTCTTATTTTTCTTGAAAGTAGCATTTTATAATTAGCTCCATTGATATGAATATTTCTCTTGTGCCCCATGAAAAGGACTCTTCTCATGCGTATGAAGAAAGTTGATTTAGTTTTTTTTTCCCTTCTATTTTATAATTTTCTCTAGTTAGTCCATACTCCATTGATATATACTAGTACTACTATTACATTAGATTTGTTATCTTCAAGTGAAATATAAGAAAAGTTAACATTTTGTTACTATCAAATTAAATTATTAATAATTAAATGACATATTATTTATAAATGAGTTTGACCATATTATAAATTAAATATTTCAAAATTTTAAGTTTTACCTATAGTGTATTTTAAAATGAAATTTTTTATTATAATTTTAATTAAAATTTAAATTATAAAAACAATTTATTTAATTACTGAAATCAAAATTGAATAGATAAATATATTAAAATTTTTAATTTAATCAACTTTAATAAATACTATAATAATATCCACATAAATAAATTAAAAAGTTTATAAATTAAAGTATTATAATTTCGATATACACATTTTTTAAATGGTACCATAAAAATTGTTGATTCACTTTACCTTGGAGACTGAAATAGGAAAGATGCAATTGAAATGAAGATGCCAAATTAGATTCGATGAAAGGGCTCCTGCCTTCTTCCCTATATTTATCTACCACATGCCTTACTACATCCTCCACTGTGGACCCCAGTTTGACCATGGTTCGGATTGGTCCTGAACTTCCTTCAACCGTCACATTAACCACCACCTTAGCTTCCTTGTCGTAGTACCTTTTCATCTAATACAGAGGAATACGTGATTTCCTAATTAAATTATTATTATTGCAGAGAACTTGATGTAGAGTTGTTGTTATTTGTGGTTGAATTTTTAACAAGTTTAATAGTAATTAATTATAAGTCATGCTTGTTACGTCATTACATCTAAGTCGGATTTACCGTTATAAAATGCTAACACGTGCTATGCCTCAAAGGTATTTATTAAAACATTAAAAATAAAAATTTAATTTTAAAAGTGATGTATTTAGTTACTTGAAATTTTAATATTTCACATAATATTCTATTTTTATTTTCTTTTTGTGGTTTTTAAAAAATATCTTAAAAATATTTGTTAACATGACTCTTTTTTGTTTAGTTTATAAAAGTGTGAGATTAATATTTTTAAATTTTACCTCAACCGAAAAAAATATAATATTATTAAATTAAATATCATATCTTTTATATATATATATATATATATGAATTTATGATAATATTTATAATCTGAAAAATATATTGTGAAATCAATGAAAAACAATTTTTTAAATTTGGAAAACTATATATAAATTTGGTTAATCAAACTCTGTTTTCACCCCTGTTTTAATTTTCACTTGATAAAGAAATAAAACAATAATAAAACATAATGTTGAACAAAACTTGAAGGTATCTTTCAGTTAGGGAACGCATCATTATCATAATGAAATATACTAATAAAGTCGGTTAAGCTATTCGAAACTTCGTTTGTTGGTTCACGCAACCTCTCAAATTGCCTCTAATGAAAGAAAACTATCCCATGCCACGTGCAAGCAAGCAAAAACCCCGACGGTGTACGCAAAAAAAAAAATCGTAAAAAAAAAAATCAAGCAGAGAAAAATATTTCCTCTGTAATTTAAGAAACTCAAATTGATCTCAATTATCAAACAAATTGCCTTGCTGTAACTTCAGTAAAAGACTAATAGACATGCATGCCTTAATTGGGAAAAGTAACATCAATAAATTAATAGTGATAAATAATTAACACGTTTTGAATAAGTAGCGTTGAGTGTAAGTAACTAACCTCGTTAGAGAAAATCTTTGGAGAGGAAGCAAAAAGAGAAGGGGAAGATTCAAAGGCATTTGAAAACGTTTGAGGTCGGAAAAGTGTCCCTCCGATTCTGAAAGAATGGTTATGGCCAACGAGATCAACATCTTCTTCATGATTATCTCCTTGTGAAAGCAGAGGAGCTGATGAGCATCGCTTCAAGATTTTGACGAACTTTGACTTGTTTTTCGTCCTACGTCGAGGCGATGGTAGCGGATACGACAGTTTTTTTCTCCGGGATGGGATCGCCGGTGATATTGAACTTTGCGACATACAATATATATAATTGAGTTTGATCAGTGTATAGAACTTATTGGGAAATAAATTTAAGGCTTCAATTGAGAAGATAAATTATGAAGAGTTTATTTGATGGATGGTGCGGAATGAATTTATTATCAAACCCTCTTTTTAATTCTGATGTAACAATTTTATATAAGTATGAAAGGAATAATAACGGTTCATTCCATGCCAATTCTTCTTACCTTAAATTTTTATTTACATAAAAAAATATGAAAAGAATAACAACTATTTTTGTTTATTAAGAATATCCTTATTATACCATTTTTTTATTCAACATTTTTATTAAAAACATCAATCCACCATATTCTTTATATTAATTTAAAATTTTAAATATGTTTTTTCTGTCAAATGTCATATAGTAAAGAAATGAGGTAAATATCAAAGAAGTTGGTACAATTGGTAAAAATTTAACAAATTTCAAAAGGACTTAAATTGTTTAAAACTGATTTTATTAAAATGTGATTTGAATTATCTCAAATTAATGGTTTAGATAATTAATGTTTATAACAGTGTGATTTCTCTAATAAAATGTTCGTACCCTTAAAATTTTACTATCAATATGAGGATTTAGTTGGTAAGTAGATTTTTCTTGAGAGATCACATACTAGTCTGAATTTTGATTTCATAAAAAACAAGGGGAAAAAAATTAAATAAGAAGTAGGGTCAGTTTAACAAGGATTGAGGAGACAACTCCTTAATATAAGAAAGTTGCATAAAGGCACAGTTAAATACCTTTCTCTGCGAACTCTAATAAATGCCCGTCTAGCTCAGTTGGTAGAGCGCAAGGCTCTTAACCTTGTGGTCGTGGGTTCGAGCCTCACGGTGGGCGATTTTTTTTTTTATTTAATTTTTAATTTTTAATTTTTACATCCATCGATACCGGACTGAAGCCCCAGTTTATTTTGGGCCTCAAATATAACAATTTCATAAAATAAAAAACTTTATACACGTGTCAAACACATAGTGGAAGTGCGTATATTGGTTCGAAACCACACACTGAACGTTAAACGGTTGAAATTCCCTCCAAGGCGCACGTTAGCTAGCTACACGAGTTATTTCGTTCATGGCTTACTCACCGTCACCATCATCGCCAATGTCAGTGAACCCGGGCCGTATTCGGACCCTCAAAGAAGGTTCAGGAAAAACCGGTCCGGTCGTTTATTGGATGTTCAGAGATCAACGGCTGAAAGACAATTGGGCTCTCATCCACGCCGTTGATCAAGCCAACAAATCAAATGTTCCAGTTGCCGTTGTTTTCAATCTTTTCGATCACTTCATCGGTGCAAAGTCTCGTCATTTTGGGTTCATGCTCAAAGGATTGCGCCAATTATCTCACCAATTGCAACACACTCTTCAAATACCCTTTTTCTTGTTTCGGGTATAGTATAATATAGTTTTATTTTCTAAATGTTTTTCAAAGTTCAAATTTTAAAGATGTTATTTTTAAATTTAATCGGTAATTTTTTTATTGTAGGGTGAAGCAGAGGAAACTGTATCGAAATTTGTTAGAGAATGTGGTGCTTCATTGTTGGTGACAGACATGTCACCATTACGAGAAATGAAGAAATGTAAAGCTGAGATTTGTGAGAAGGTAAGCGATTTGGTTACTGTTCATGAAGTGGATGCTCACAACGTTGTGCCACTTTGGGTAGCTTCTGATAAATTGGAGTATAGTGCTAGGACAATAAGGGGAAAGATAAACAAAAAGCTTTCTGAGTATCTCGTTGATTTTCCTAATATTGAACCGCCAAATAGGAAATGGGTCATTTCTGAAGATCACTACATTGATTGGGATGATATCATTGCTCAAGTGTTAAGGTTTGAAAATTTGAGTTATATGTGTTTATTGTGAGTTATGTAGTATAGACACTTCAGATTAAAAGCGTGTCTGATGTCTGACACACACTGAGACATGTAGTTTTATGCAATTCTATTGTTATAAGTGCCTACTTGTCATAGTTGTGTCTGCTGTTTGTGCTTGGTTCATGTGGTTATATATGATAATGTCATTATTATTGGATTTATTTTACCTTTTTCTAATCTAGGAATGGAGCTGAGGTACCTGAAGTTGATTGGTGTGAGCCTGGGGAAATTGCTGCAATGGAAGTATTGATGGGAAGTAAAAATGGATTCTTGACTAAAAGATTGAGAAATTATTCAACAGATCGCAACAACCCATGTAAACCAACTGCACTTTCCGGTTTATCTCCCTATTTGCATTTTGGACTGATATCTGCTCAAAGATGTGCTTTAGAAGCTCGTAAGCTACGAGTTTCACATCCTCAGGTAAGGTTGTTTTACTTGGTGTATGGTTGGTTGTATTGATAGTATCGTGACAAAAATTTATTTTAGTTAAAAGTGATGTAAAATAGTTTATGTTTGGATGCATTTCTAAAAATGTGATTTTTATGAATTCATGTTTGGATATTGATCAAAGTTGCTTTTAAGTGTGTAATTTACCAAAAAGAGTTTAACATGTATATGAAAAATTGCAAAATGTTAGAATTGATTCAACATCAACATGGAAGCTATAAACAGTTGCCATCAAAACTGCTTCTCATTAATGAAATCAAATGCCATAAAAATCTGGTCTAACGTAGTCAATTTGGAGAGTTAAGGTTGACCATTGCAAACTCAAGCTGGAGAGTTACTGCTGTGGAACCAAATAAGCATGATCTAAAGTTTCTGTTGCTTGATCCCCCCCCACCCCCAAAATAAAGTGGTGATAAAATATCTTATGTTGAGCTTAACTTTTTCTATTCTTCAATGTTGGTGTAAAGGCGGTTGATGCTTTCTTGGAAGAGTTGATTGTGCGGAGAGAACTTGCTGATAACTTTTGCTTCTATCAGCCTCATTATGATTCATTACAAGGAGCATGGGAGTGGGCTCGGAAGACTTTACTCGATCATGCCTCTGATAAGCGACAACATAATTACACGTGAGTCACATTTTTGTTTTGTTTTCTAGCTCTAATGTTTACTTGTAAGCTCATGTAGTTTTTTGTTTTTTCAGAAGGGAGCAATTGGAGAAGGCACAGACTGCTGATCGTGTAAGCTAATCTTTCATGGATAGTAATAATTTCCCATATTAAAACTACCTAGCTCACTGTCAAACTCAAAATTCTAAGCTCCTATATTAATGCATCACTACACATAGGCTCTTTATATAACATTTTCTTTTTTTTGTTATTGCTTTATTTGGCATTTTCCCTAAAAAGCATTGTGTATTTCTTTTTATTTTTGGGTACATATCAGCTCTGGAATGCTTCTCAACTGGAGATGGTTCACTATGGTAAAATGCATGGTTTTATGCGGTTAGTTACTTCTTGATAAGTCATCGTCTCCTATTTGTTGCTTTCTGAAGAATCTTATGTTGTGCAATCTAATTTAAAGTTTATTACATATGTCATGCCATTATGCAATGAATCCATCAAAATAGTTTATTTCACCTTATAGTTCTACTTGGTCTTCATAGGATCTCTTTCTTTATAGAGTAAGAAAACAAGTGAGCCATACATATTAAAGAAATATGTTCTCAATTAGAAATTTTGTTGTGCAGAATGTATTGGGCAAAGAAGATACTGGAATGGACAAGTGGACCTGAAGAAGCCCTTGAGATATGTATATATTTAAATAACAAGGTATATACTTCCAACCATTGGTAGATGTAGAGAAGAAATCTAATTACAAATTCAGTTCATAAGATGAAGGTTATTACTATTTGTATAAATGACAATAACTTCACCTGCCTGCAGTATGAAATGGATGGGAGGGATCCAAGTGGTTATGTTGGCTGTATGTGGTCTATATGTGGTGTACATGATCAGGTTCGCATACTTCGTTCTTGTCTGCTATTGCTACACAACTTAATTTAAATGTTGAGGAAGAATGGAGTATAGTTGTCTTAAGTGCTTTTGGTGCCTCTAGGTTATGGTAGTTCCATTTTATTGGGAACTGATTTGAGTTTTTCTTCTAAATCAAGTAGAAGTGTAATTTTTCTTCAAGATTTCTCAGTATTTGGCATTTGTGTTTCTATTCATTTCAGGGTTGGCGAGAGCGTCCCATTTTTGGGAAAATTCGATACATGAATTACGAAGGATGCAAAAGAAAATTTGATGTTGACAGATACATTGCATATGTTAATAAAATAGTAGGTGATGTCAGGAAGAGAAAGGCAGAGAACTTGCTGTCTCAAAAGGAGAAAGTACTCCGCAGTTGCAATCCTGAGGACTGATGAAGCATGTGTACTATTAGTTTTCTAGGCATCTTTTTTGTTTAAGTAGTGTAGCCTAGTAATTTGCCATTGTTTGGCTGATGATGTTTGATATAGGAATAGGTATGCGTTCCTTGAGTATTTTGAATACTTTTCATTAGATGTACACGTTGCGGTTCACTGACCAAACTGAGACTGCTTGTGCTCCAAGTTGGTCACATAGACATTGACATTAAAAAGAGGATACGAAACTGTTGAGTGCTAGTTCATTTTCAATACAGAAAAGCAATTAAGCTATTATGAACGTAATTTTTACAGTAAGAACATCAGTTTCCTTCGTTGGGCGTGGCAAAGCTTGACTGATTTTCATTTTTTTGAGGAGACCTATAGAAAAGTATTTCCCTTGGTCACTTATACTACTACTACTTCATAAACTTTTGTGGTGGCAGTTTCAAATCTGTTTTTGATCAAATGTGAGTAGCATATATAAAAAGCGCCTTAGCAATTGCAGCACAGTAGACACTCAGTATTACATTAGTTAGCAAACGTTGTATACTTATTTAAATATATAATAAAATTGATGGTACAATTAGCATATTGGTATATATATGTATAAAGAAAAACTTAAGAGTAGTCATAACCTCCAACTGTCATGGAGAAAATATGCTCTTGTCTGGGATAGTGGACTCCAGCAATATTCTCTTATATCTTTTCAATACAACTTTCTGTTTATCACTTTGCTGTTGGATTGTAGAAGGGGGAACGAAGGAATTTGCAACATGGTCCTATAATGTGTCATAAATGTTTCAAATTGGTGCCATGTTTTATGCGGTCTTTCTTCTAATCAAAATATGTCCAATTGAATCATCCGTAGCTTAACAATGTAAAAGTGTCTATTTTTTTTCAGCAGTGTAAATAGTGCCTATATTTTGGTACAAAGTATTAGCTTCATAATTTCGATATTCAGATCCAAGAGTCTGTTAATTCTTGGAAAACTACATACGTTATTCTGGTTAGTAATTAATGAAGATTTCCTAGCCATGTAGGGTATATCAATAGGTAACTCGGTTGAACCACAAGGGGTTGAATATCCAAATGAACTGCAATGATGAGATGATTGAACTACATAATTACAAGAAATATTTTACAAGTACGCAGAAGCTCATGTTCGATATCATATCTGGATATCATCTAATGTAAGTTCATGTGTCGTTAGCATCTTCAATTTCTGCAAAACAAGAAAAATTGAACACAATGATGGTTACCTCCAAATTGCAATTCTGGTTAAGGCACCCAATTGGCACTGAAAAAGGTAGAAAGTTCAATACCGTGATAAATTGTGCAGGATCATCAAGACTCGAGGAACCTAGAATAATTTCCCTATTCAGCTTTCTAGTAAGCTTGTGGCAAACCCTTAGCTGAAGATTAAAGCATTGTATAAGAACAAACGATAAAATATAATTGAAAGACAATTTACAATCTCAACTCATTGAAAATTTATTCGAACCTCTGATCGGGTTGCACCACCAACAATGAATACAAATATTCGTCGTCCTCTCTTGAAATCACTAGAAGCATGTCTAAGCACCGAATCACTGCATGCCATCAAGAAAATATAAAAATTGTTTGCCACTATGGGAGAGTATTCAAACACAGTTCAGAGACTGTGTAAATTTTTTGCATATACATCCAATCCTATCTCATCATGTAAATATTGATGAAAATAATTTACAAAATAATATAACAAAGTGACTTCATGATAACATATAATTGTATGCATGTAAATATGTGTAATTTCCTTTGCACGTTCGTGCATAGTCTTTAAACTCAACAAATAGATTACAGTTCGCTACAAACTATCAGGGTCTGGCCCAAAGGTATATCTACACCCAATAGAAATTCTAAGATAAAGCCATTCTAAATTAAATTAAATTTACTAAACTATTACAATTTTATTTCAACTACATCTCATTAGTTAAGCTTAATATATAATAGAAAAAGTTTGCTAATGAGATAAGTAAGATAATTCCAATTAGAAAAGGAGAGACCCATGACAGGATGAGGAACCCATTTATATTAAGAAAATTCTTACCCTTATATATATTTTTTGAAAATATAAATTTTTGTTTTTGTGAAAATGGAGGCAATCAGGTTTGAACCTAGGATCTCATGCATACTACTCAAATCTCTCACCACTAGACCAATCCTAGAGGCTTTCTTACCCTTAATATTACTTGCTAGTTAATAAGCAACTCCCTTTCAGATTAACTTTTGCTCTAAGAGAACATTAACCACTAGAAATACCTTTTTGGCCTAAAACAAAGCCTTCACTTGCTTTGCTGTGGGAAGTTATCTACTAGTACATAATAACAAACAAACTTGTGCAAGTCTACCTAACTCAAAAGTGAAAGGTATAGAACATAATACCTTGAGTACCCATCATCAGAACCTCGCGGTCGTGCCCAAGTTGGTGTGCGTCTTGATCTCATTGAATGAGGATTTTGATTCACAGTCCCAACAAAAGGTGAGCTGTGAAAAGTTGGACTTGGATCATTCAAACATGGATAATCTTCCTTAGACAATTGATTTCTCGTGAGTTTTTCAATGAGTTCCTGAATATTCATCCATTCATCATATATGTGGCTTTAGAACTTTTACGGCTAAATATACAATCATAAATATATTCATCTTTTAAATTAAAAATTGTTCGCCATATGAAAAAAATGAATTTGGCCTTTATTTGCCTGATATTCCAATGATGCTAAAAGACAGAATAACTAATAACTGTTTGCTTTTCAACATATTTTCAAAGAGAATCATAGTTAAATTTTATTCTAATGCTCTCCTCTTAGTAAAATTACATAAGTGGATACATGTTTTATGTGAGAAAATCATATCAAGCATTAATTAAAGTAATTTGTACCTCTATTATGGGATAAAAGCGTGATAGCTGCCATTTCTCTTCTTCCCCAGGACGTTCTTTCCTTGCAGCACGCTTTTTCTGACAATTTTAAAACAACACTTGTCAGAAATAATGTAAAAAAAAATCATATATTTAAAACTAGAAATTACCTTTACCTTAGGAATTTCAAACTTAAGACCGAAAGCACCGGTCAAACGTTTTTTGGTATTTGGTTGTCCCCCAAGCATTCTCAAATTATTGACAATATTCATATCCTCATTTGTTAATCGTGCTACCTGAAAAGTACTTGAAACGTAAAAACTGGATAACATCATTACAGGTGTTGGCAATCATTGCAAATTATTATTCTTCAAAATGAACAGCAAGTGAAAATTAATTTGGCACCCAATAAGAAAGAAACCGTACCTTCATCAAATTCAGACCCTTCTCTCCCTCAAATTTCTCAGGATAAACAGCTGCAAGAATCATTAACAAGCGCAATTTATTTTCACGGGTTGTATCCTGCGTAAAAGTGGGTATGTGTATGAAATTTAACATACGAAACAGTGAAAAACTTGAACGCCTAATTCCAAAATTCATATTTTCACTAAAAGTTTTCTAATTTTGACATGTGCATTGATTAGATGTTAAAGAACACCATTTCCTTTCCTACATTAAGAATATCTTACTTCTTTCATAGTCAAAAATTTGATCACATCTTTCATTGCTGCATCTCCAAAAACAATATCTTGCTCCAGCTGGCCCAGTTCCCGTAGTCCTGACTCCCTAATGATTCTGTTAATATTTCCTGCAAGCTGGAATAAGAATCCCGTCATTTGTAAAGATATGTCAACTCGCACCTATGATTGTAATCACACACAGTACCATTATTAAATAAATTAATCTCCAAGCCCTGTATGATTTAGGATTTTAAAATAGGCTTCTGTCATGTGAAACTACAACGAGTCCCCATAGTTGCAAAATATTTTTCAACTGGGTCCTGTAGGCCATTAAGATCAAACAATAGAGTGGATTTAGAAACCCTGAATTTTAGTTTCTTTTTTGAAAATTGAAATATTGGACCCATTTATACTTTTTAAACTGTAGGGACTAGCAAATTAATTTAACGTTATTAAACTTGTTGAATGACAGAAATGAGAGAGAGAGAGAGAGACATGATGAAACCGTTTGTTTGAACTACACAACAAAGTTCTTTTTATATAGGCTCAAGGCAATAAATACAAAAATAAATATAGGAGATACTATCCTTATTTACATGATATGATAGGCAATAAATACAAAGATCATAAATGTATTTTCAAGAAAAGTCATCAACACCCAATTATACTCAAGTTTTAATTGTGAAAAAGAACTGATGTAGCACTTTTTGTTTTTTCAATAACTAAGGTAGCAGTTAACATGTGGAGACAATGGGGCATAACAGTCTGTTTTGTTCCATTCTCTAGGATTTGTTATGCTCTATTTTATTCCACGATTGTAGATGGATCCAAATATCCAAAATGTACCAGTATTATTACATTGTGTTTTGTTTCTACATTAAATATACACCAAAACATTGAACAAAACCCATATGTTCTATTTTATCTTGTTGTAAACTGTCTACCAAAAGTCATCTAACTGCAGAAATATCTAAAACACTTGTGCGCAAAAGTTCACTAATTCAGTCATCCATCAGTGAAAACCATGACGGAATCAATCGTATTAATTGGGATAAAAGATAACATCTATAAGTTCATTTTTATTAAACAGCGAGATGGTAAGAAGGGAAACGGCCCTATGAGGCAATGAAAGATATGGCATGACCATATTACAAAAAGATTTTTCTTTGAGGACAAATGAAAACTGTTGAAAAGGCCTATTCCTCAAAACGTAGATAGCACATGTATTTGTGCAATGCAAAACTAATCTTTAAAAGGAAAAAAAATAGTTGTATGAAGATAGCATTTCAACAAAACTAACCTCTACATGGAGGGAGAGCTTGTCAATTTGTTCGCTGTATTGTGGAAGTGCTTGAACCATCTTCTGTAAGTCCCTTGTCGACATTTCAGCACTATTTCTGTAAATACAATACAAATCCAAGCTTCGTTAAATTATGTAAGTGAAGCTTATTATGAACTCTAGATAATTAGATAAATAAATATTTCGATAAAACTACAAATCCAAGCTTCGTTAAATTATGAAAAGGCCATATATAGACAACATATATAGTTTGAAAATGTTGAGTCATGGGTTTGAAGATTAAAGGATGAGAGAAATAATAAGAGCTCGAATATTACTGATAATAACTTTGAATATTATTGATAATAATTTGATATCTAGCCGTTGCAAAATGGATGGAAAAACTCAGACGATTATCACATCTCCGAATACACCATGATGGCAAAGTGCCAACTTTTACATCAGTGGGGAATGAATTCAAGTCAAACCATAGGATACATCAAATCATACAATTTATAAAAAAAATTAAAAAAAGGAAATATTTAATTTCTGATAATGACTAAACCGTTAAATCAGTTTGTTCACCATCAATTAAATCCCAAGAAGATTACTACTCACCTCGAACCATGTTGAATTTGTGCAGCTTTGTTCTTTGAAATGAAGCTAGTCATCTTCTCATGTAGTCGTTCACTAGCCTGACATGATCATCGATATCAAAAGGTATTCATGTTGTTTAAGTCTAGGATAGTAAAAGCACAAAAGCAGGAGTTCTTAAGCCCTAACTCAACTGACAAATGCCGATATTGTTAGGTTGGACGTCTTGTCCCAGGTTTGAACCAGGGACCTCACAGTTGTGAGTTAATTATGGTGAAATTTACCATATCTTCTAAAATAAAAAAATAAAAAAACGCATAAAAGCAGGACCTACATCAGCAATGTGTGCATGTCGAAGCTCGAGCCATACAGGATCGTGATCCTCCAAAAGAACTTCTTTTCTCTCTGGTAGACCTCCAGCCTTGCCAGGAACCTTAAAAATATATACCGCAAATTCATGTTTATAAACACGAGACTGGACCCAAAAATTCAAAGACAGAAAGGAAAACTGTTGAAATTACTTCGTGAACATATTTATTTCCCTCCAAATTCAGCAAATCATGACACATGGCATCGTATGTCCACTCATGTATTACAGGAGCAATCTACAAAATCAGAATAATATCCTCATTGTAAGCAACATTGCAGTATGATAAAATGATTTTACAAGTAAATGACCAACAAATGGATCAAAGAAACCTGATCAATAGATCTGTCAATAATGAGCAACTCGCAGGTCTCAGTTAGAGGAAAATTAGGTATGGTTTTTTTGTATTTCACAAGACAGTCCCAGACTCCAGCAGCAAGCTTTGTAGGAATAAGATCACGGAAAGTAGTCATTGTGGTTGCATCTAGAGACTTGGCAGCCCGAAAGCGGACAGAAGGAAATTCCTAAAAAATATTTATATGCTTCAGAAAATTTCTCAATCATCTGTTTTACACAAGTACGGCATTGACTACAATATTTCAGTATTCTTGTCATAAAGAGCACCATCTACATACTCTTAATGAAGCAAAAACTGTAGCAATTCGTGTTGCCATCACATTCAAACATGCAACACTTTTGCGATTGTTCTCTTCGTCTCCAAATAGCTCCTCTATTGCTCTCTCATTATTTGTGATGAAACCCTGCATTGATACGACCAGATACATGCCTCAAAGTTGAAAGCACAAAGTAATGAGATAATGACGAGATTAGAAACTAATAAAAAAATTCTAATGAGCGCAATTATAAATTGATACGTATTTAACATTTCTCAAGGGAAGAATCTCAACAAGCAGGTTTCATGACATTTGGGTTCCTAATAAGATTTTGTAGAAGACACGCATGAAAACGGGTATGCCATGGCCACCCAAAACTTTGTATTAATTCATTTTTTTAATATAATTGGTTGTGTCTTTGGCTATTGGTCCCCTATTGAGCCTTTGACTTTGTGTCTCTGGTTATTGGCCCCCTAATGGAAAATTCCCTGTTCTGCCACTGCACAATAATGATCAAAATTGCCAATTTGCAAAGATGTAATTTCTAATCCACATGTTTTCTGGCTGTTCACTTTTTAAAAAGTGCTTCAATGTATCCCACAATAAAGCTTCTAACTCAGCAGGCTCAGCAATATGCAATTAAGCATAGTATATTTGTGCCGTTTATCAGTGAATTAAAGCACACCCATTGTATATAGAGAGTGTTTTCTTCAACAGTTACTAGATTATGATTAATTTAAATGGAAGAAATCCTGATTCATCACTTGACATATACATGCACGGGTAGGTGGAACTGGATCAACACAGAACCTCATCATGTCATAAGTTTTGAAATTTTTTAACAACCAAAAAGGAACAAAATTAATTATAGTCCTATTGAACAAAAGTAATATATAACGGATGAAAAGTATACAACCATATACCTGGCTGTCTATGGCGAAAAACTCCAAATTCATCTGCATGGTGTCATCCAAATAAGGGGGGAAATCACAATCGGCAATAAATAAGTAAATATAAGAATTTCAGCACAATCTTGTTTCTAATTAATAAAATATCTTCACCTCTCTCAATGCACCTAATCGATTCAACACCCTTGGATCTTTTTTAATTTCCAAAATTAATTCTCTGGAAATAGGTGAACTAAAGAAAACAAATGCCCTACATGAACACAGAAAAAAACAAAAAAAAAAAGAGCTTGAAATCAAATAAGTAGTAGCCAGGATGAATGTCATAAAGAAGATACTTTAATGGTTACCACATACTTCCTGTATAAGGGTGCCCTTCCAGCCATGTCTGACAAAAACATAATTACACTGCAAACAAAATGGAGAAAAAATTTACTAAATAAGGATGAGTCTGAAAAAACTCAACAGTTTAGATTAGCTAAATTCTACATCAAAGCTAAGTGAAAATATCTTACAGACAAAAGGATGTGGCATAATTATCATTCAGTAATTTACATTACAAATAAATAATTAGAAGGAAGAGAGATTTGGAAACAAAGTAATGCATGATCATGTTATTTGTAGAGAATCAAAAGGAAGATTCAAACCAAAAATGATAAAAGTAAAAAGCAAGACATAACTTGTGACATATTTGGAAGTAAACATAAGGTTAGAAGTAAAAGGGAAACTAAATGGCAGAGAACCTAAGAGAATAATGGACAAAGTTGGAACAAATTATACCTTTTGATATTCAAAACTTAAAAATGACTTCATACTTTTATTTGCAACTAAGAGACAGGAAATTATACATTCAAAAATGTTTTGTAAAAAATGTGTTCATTGGGACATTAGTCACATACTTCACAGAAAAGGGCAGAACAATAGGAACAGGAAAGAAAATCAGATGTGTTACTTCTCTCTGGTTGGCTGGATGAAATATATAGCATCCATTGTTGGCAATGGTTGCCTTCGTTTGTATATGTCTTCAACCACTACAAAAAGAGCACCAAAATATCAAACCATAAACGAAATAGAACTAAAAAAGGGATGTCCAACAAATGAGGATGAGACGTTAAGAGAGGGTCAGAGACTTGGATGTAAATAAACTTACTAATAGAAGTGTTAATTAGCTGATACAATACACCACAAATTGCAAAAACCAAACAGAAAAACAAATATTAATTTTTTTTACTGGATTAAACCAATTTTTAGTTTCTATTTTGAAAACCGATCTATTACCAATTGAACCATAAGTTGTATGCAAATTGTTAGAGTATCTGAAAAATATCTTATACACCATTATTTTATTATAAAATATGTCCGAGTATCTTAGATTATCTTTCAGGATTAATTTTTAAATTTCCTTATATGGCATGGTTGTTTCCTTATTTAATTAGGATTAGAAGTCTGGTATAAATATAAGTTAGGATTAGTGTTTTCTCTTTTATACTAAGATATATCATTATTCAGAGCAATATCAATTTGATTTTATTATTCTAAGTATGTTGTTTCCTTAATTTATACAAAAAAGACTAACCCTATAACTTCAAAATATATAAATATTGTTATTTATATATCAAATTACCAAACAACTCGTGCTTTCTATTTTTATATTCTTTTAGTTTTTGCGAGAAAAGCTTAAAATTTTACAAAGGATATAAAATAGACACATGTAATTTTTGTACTCTGTCATTATTATCAATGACAGTTGATTATTAATCACGAATCTTTGAGAAAATGTTCATATTTCTTATGCTTGCTGATGTTGAAGTGTCTTCACAATGCAAATGTCAGTTAATCTTTTGTTTTTTTTAACTCATTTATTCCTTTATCCTTAATCTCTAAGTTACATCTTATTTTTAATGCCGTTTATATATAACTTCATTTTATATTCAAAATATTAGTTGTACTTAAGAGTAGGCAAAAAAGAGAATAAAATATCATTGACAAATCCAAAAACTAAACCACAATCAAAGCAAGCAAGTTAAATTGTGACTTAAAATGTTGCTGCTGGCATGGTGTATGTCCTTTTTCAGTAACCCCAATGGATAAAACAAGCTTTAAATGAGGCTTTTTCTCACTTCTAAATCTAAAATGAGCTACATTTACTGCTGCCTAATACCCACTATTAAAAAAAAAATTGAACTACTTTAAATAGAAGACAACACAAAACTACTTGGATGGAAAAATAAGAAAATTGAAGGGATCAGATTAGATAACATTTTTCTTCAAAACCAACCCAATTTTATGTTGAGCGGACAGCCTATTTCTGTAAATAGACCCCATGACAACTATACAAAACAGAGACCTTATATTGTGCATTGGCTCGCCCTATACAAGCAATAAAACTAATTTTACAAAATTCATAACAAATGATTCGTAAATATTAGTTGAAAGAAAGGGGAGACTTGACACAATAGTTGGAGTTCCTGTCTTGTGACTGGATGTTATGAGTTGAAGTAGTGCAACAAGTCTCTTGTAAATGTAGAATAAGACTATTTATAATAGATCTAACTCTTCTCTAGACCCACTACTTGAGTTCATTATTGATAGTTGAGAAAATATTTCTTTTGATGGAACAAGTAGACTAATAAAAATGCTAATTTAACAAGGACACATAATTAAACACAGTCACTAAAATTTGTCATTTAATTTTTGTGATCCTTACATGAAACACCTTCGTCAGTGATATCAGCCATCTTGCATGAGTGAGACATTATCTTTATAGTAAGTTTGTCCATTATTAGTACCTAAAGGCAAGCAAACCATGAACCAGCATAAGATGGTAATCAATAAATTCAACTTTTATGCTATACTTTTTTATTTTTAAATTCACCTTCAACACTTCACTCATATATACAAAAAAAAGTATTTAGACTCAGGCTGGCACAACATGCATGCATATCTATCGCCACTTTTTTTATTGAAAAACATATCTACCAGCATTTAGTGTGCATAAACCAGTCCATAGTGCATACTATTAAACATATCTAGAGACAAAAAGATCTTGATGATGAAATGAATAAAGCAAGTAATTAAAACACGAGAATTATCTAATTGTCAGTGAACTACAAACTTTAGGTGAGACAGACAAAAGGATAACTCATTCTATTTCTCTATATCTAGTGTTAAGCTAAAAAAATCAACACATAATTAATTTAACTAATAGCATCAAATACCTTCCAAGTTGATTTGGAATCCCCTGTTTTTGTTGACCTTAGCATTTCATGTAATAATCCTGAAGACAATATCAGCACACACAAATCAAAAGAACTTACTCAATCAAAAACTATTCAATGTTGAAATGAAAAGAAAAGAAAAAAAACTCAGAAAAAATGCAGTACCAGCAATGGTAGCAAAAAGTTGAAAAATATCATCTTAACTTAAATAATAATTCAAATCTTGTCTAGGAAGATTAATTGATTCCATGGAAGAAAAATCATGATTAAAAGTAAAACCTCATCATTCATTACTCTAAAAGTATCAGCTTAAAAAATTACACTCGAAACCAAGTACAATAGCGATTGCGTGAATTTAAAGCTCTAATAATAGCGAAATGAATTAGGAATTGAATGAAGATGAATTCGGAGAAGAAGAAAGAAGGGGCTTACGGTCGCGAGTAATTTGCTTGAAATTTTGGTAATCCGCGGCGCCATAAGAGGAGGAGGAATCAGAATCTGACATTGACATGATGCTGTGCTGCCCTCTCTCTCACGCTTGTTTTGCTTTGCTTTGCTTTGATTGATCGCTTTAGAGACGACGAGCACAGCCCTCACAACGATTGAGCGTATGCAAGAACAAGGATGAACAAAACAAAAACAAAATTGCTTTCTTCCAAGTTTCAGTTTTATTAATTGATTGTTTGATTTGATTTGAATTGAATTGAATTTTTCTTTTTGACACGATTATTCAATTTGAATTGAAATTGGGAATTGCTGTTACTATTGGGAATCGCGATGCAATAATTTATTTGTTTAATTTTATTTAAATAAAAAGGCATTGATCGAGATAGATGACGTGTTGAAATGTTTATTTTTTGACAATTCTCGAATTAAGTGCGTTTTGATGTTAGACATTCATACAACACGGGTCTAATGTGTCTCACAACTCGGACCAGTGTTCAAACAACATTTTTCGAAAGTTTTCCATTTCAACACTTGGAAAACACTAAATCTACTTATAAAGTTGTATAATATTTTATAAAAAGAAAATATATCTGTCATTTAATAAGTTTATTTTGAAAAGATGAATTAAATACAATCAAAACCTTTAAAATAATATTAGAATCATTTAATAAGTTTATTTTGAAAAGATGAGTTAAATACAATCTACCTTTAAAATAATATTAGAATCTCTTGAATAGACTATTCATCATTTACTATAGTAAAGTTCCATAGTGTTTGATTAGGTGTAACGAAGAATATTGAAAAGTAAATTTTATATTGATAAGAGATAGAATTTTAAAATTTTCGTAAAGAAAGATATCTTTTTTATTTTACAAGTAGTTTTATTTTGTCAATAAAAAAATTAAATTTGTAAGGATGAATTATATTTAATATAAAAAGACTAAGAAGACTCGTAAAAACAGTTTAATTTATAGATTTAATTTATATACATAGTTTGAATATAAAAATATACATTTTATATATGCATCAAATCATATATT
>JBBPBP010009780.1:2147701-2158217 GCA_037974735.1 Cicer chorassanicum
AAGTGTAAAAAAAGCAGTTACTATTTAATTACAATATTTTACTCCTAGAAAAGATAACTAAGGATATAAATAATAAAATTATTATTATAATTAAAATAGTCTCCAATTCTTTTGTCAAGATTTTTTTTAAAGTTTCGTTTAAGACCTTAGTTTCAGATGTGACAATACATCATTAGATACATTTATAAAACTTTTTCATGCTAACGAAATAAAAGTTTAATTACAGTTTTAATTCATTTATTTTTACTGATTTGTGAACACTCTATTTAAAAAGTCGAAATTTTGGGTTTTTTCTCTGATTTTTAAACTAAAAATGATTATGCGAAATATTTTAAATAATGTAATATATGATACGATGATATAAAATGATTAATATCTATGAAATTGAAATAAAACGCCGTAAAAATATAGATTTCAACTTCAAAATGTTTTCATATTTTTAATTTAATTAATAACATATGAATAATTAATGCATCTGGATGATTTATATCATAGAAATGTATGTTATGTCATTAAAAATACGTCAAATTGTCATTTTTTTTAGTTCAAAAAGCTGAGAAAGGAACCAAAACTGTCGAATTTCAAAATAGAAATATCAAGTCTATCAATTGATAATAATAGATGTATCAAAACTGCAATTAAGTCTAAAATAAATCTTTACGGTAATAATGAAAGTGTGTTCTAATTTTTTTTTTCCAAATAAAAACTAGATAAAAATAACTAATGAAACTTATATATTAATATTTTAATCATACATTTGAAAATTTCTTGTAGATACACATATTTACTTAAAATGTATTTAGGATGTGTTTAATTCTACAATGTATCTATTAGAAACACAGTGATTCACCGTAATTATAACATAAATTAACTTGGATACCTAACATAACCTTAAAATAGCCGTTTACATTATTACATCCATGGTTGTGGAGAACTACATGGAGAATGAAGTATTGACCTAGGCCTTCACTTTGTTAAGGTTGTGGCTAAATGAGTGAAAACATTATTATATCCATGGTAATGGTGAAAAAGAAGAAGTATTGTCTTTGGGTCTCACTTTGATAAGGTTGTGGTTAAATGAGTGAGAATTTGTGTTATGGAGACACCGCAAAAAACTATAACAATATGATGATTTTTAGTATTGTACGTAGAAATTTCAATGCTTGTGTATAACAAATTCTAGATTGATTTATCACTACTAATATATAATTATTTAATTTAAATAGTGTTAGATTCAACTGTGAGTGGTTAAGTCTCACATCAATTATGAATGAGCTAAATATCATATATATAATAGAGGTGACTCATATACTCACTGCTTTAAGGTTTTAAGTTGAGATTTGATGTCAAAGTTTTTTGTGGATCTTGAAGCATTTGGTCGGTTATTGCTCCCGACACTCCCCGAACTCTCCAACAAATGGTATTAGAGCAATGGTTCGACTTGTGGGGGAGCGAGTGTGTGATTCTAGTTTGGATCAAGTATAGTGATATGGGTCACACTTGAGGGAAAGATTGTTGAGTTTTCAAGTATGAGTGTTTAGTCTCACCTCAACATGAATGGAGGAAATGTTGAATATATAAGATATGTGACTTATATACATAATGCCTCAAGGTTTTGGATGGAGATGTGGTGTCAAAGTATCTTGTAGATCCTGAAATATTTGACTTCATGCGCTCTCCAAACTTCCCAACAAGTAGGATGACCGACAAATCCCCTTCAAAATATTTTAGAAATCTTGATGTGATTTTCACAAGTACTACAAACTTATCTTTCAAAGAGTATTTTATACAAAAAAATATTTTCTACTTTTCTTCTCATACATTAGAGAAGAGTGATTATTTATAGAAAAAAAATAGGAGAAAATGACTTAGAACAATTACTAATTTTGTGTATGCAACACCTATTTATAATACAAAGTCACACCGCATCATGTGTTAAAAGTAACCTTCATCGAGGGATACAATTATATATGATCAACTTTTTTAATCAAAAGTTGTATTTTCACTTACTACTGTGTCTTAAACATATAACAACACATATTTAATTAAATCTATGAAGAGACACAACATTTAGAGTCTAAAATCTATGAGAAATACTTCTCAAACATTATTTCGTGTGCCTAAAAGGCACTCGACGCTCCAGGATAGCACCTAGTGCAGGCGCCCAAATAAGGCAACATGAACACCAACACTTAACGTTCAACGCTTGGAGTGCGAACCCAACTAACGTCCAACTTTTCACTGTTCCTTATATTTTTGTGTCGTATAATCAATCTTAAGTCGTTCAATGTGTAATCATATGAATTATTTGAACATAACCATTGACTGAAGAAGCAAAACCTAGTTAACGTTTTACAGTGTGTTTTCAGGACAAATATAGATGCTGTTATTAAGGAGTGCTCATAAAGCTACAATTAGACTTGCAATGCTTTTAAGGAGTACTCATAAACATTGATACTACTCTTAAGAAGAATTCATTAACCTACAAATGGTTTTATCTTCGTAAAAATAAATAAAACAACATATTTGTGATACAGTAAGGTCAAGCTCTTCCGCATTAACATCCTTTTAACCTATACTCCTAATCATATTCATACCATATTTACAGAGAAAAAAAAAGGAAAAAATGGTTTTGGAATTAAAGTTGAGATATATACATATTTTCATCTTCGAATAAAGTGCACATCCCCTGAGCGTTGATCAACATGCTTAATCCATCTATTGGAAATAGCATGTCCTTTATGATTCATCGCCGAAACAGAGTTATCACAACCGCTAGCCGAAAAGTGCGCCATATGAATTCCCTTCCCCACCGGAAGAAACACCGATCGAACAAGTCGTCTCGATCCACGCGCCACCACGCTCCTCCATATAAAACCAGAATCCATCTTCGAAATAAAATTCGCATTCTTACATATCAACACAGCACCTTTACCACTCAATTTAGCGAGCCTCAACACTCTCGGAAAATCCTTCCGACGAGAATCAACAACCAAAAAATCTACGCCGATTAAACCGTCCATAATTTCCTCCGGTTCCCCAACCATAATTTCCGGCGACATACCCGCTTCCCCCATGCTTTTTGCATACTCTGCTCTCGACCGTTCATCAGGTACTATGCACACGTGTCTTCCACACGTTTGACGACTCGCTATGGCTAAACCCACACTCGTTGGGATAACTCCGCCACGTGACCATGTTTCCACTATAAGCTGCGCGTTCCATCCCGCTGCCATAGCAGATACTAGCTCCGCCACTCCAGATTCATTGAAAATCTCACACTGCACAAAATTTATCGGATACAATATTACTCACACTAATCGGTTACACTAATTGTTTGATACACTAACAAATTTTAACTAATACTAAACAACTATATAAATTATAAAAAAAAAATGAAGATGAATTGTTTTAATAAACGATGCTTACAGCTTGAACTGTGTGGATGTATGCGTTACTTGCTCTATCTGGGGACCAAACTAGTTTCATTTCTTTCATGCTATGTTATAAAGTTTATTTCTGTTGCGTTTGAGAAAATTGGTGTTTGTGTGTTGTGTTGGTAGTTGGAGTGTAGAAGGGGAAAGGGGAGCTGTGGGTTTCATTTATGGGTGAAAGGAAGGGACAAGACCATTGACTTTTTGTCTTTCGGCTACGCTATTCTAACGTATTGGATTACGATAGCGGTGGGTTTTTCTCACTTTTTCAGTAATGGTGTTGTTCACATTTTGACATTTTCTCGGTGCTTTCTTCGTCAGAGTCTGTATTAAAAATTATAAAATACTCCTATAAGATGTGACTATTTACCAGAATGGCACTACTTTTTCCAATTTTCATACGTTCTCTGTTGCTTGTTTTGGATTTTAGTGGAGTAGTTGTTCTGTTCATAACTTTTCTTTCTTCTTGTTGCAAATTGAAGACTCGTGGACCAACAAAATATCATTAAAATATCTTCGTGTCACAAAATATCAAACCTTAATACCTAATTTTATTTTATATTTTATCTTATGACTACGACCGCTATTATTATTTTGTTTTTTCTTCATAACAAACAATAAATTCTTGTTTGCTTGCTTTTGATTATAGTACAAGTTTAGTCCTTTTTAAAAACAAATATTGTGACTGTTGCCACTTTCACAGTTTAATCATTTTTAATAAAAAAACCTTGTATAAACATTACTAATTTGTTCAAAAATTAAATTAAATGTTTTTAGCAAAATGAGATTGAAACTTGAAAATTATTTTAGTTTTGATGACTTGAATGCAAATAAGCATCTGGACAAGTTAATTGGTTCTTCATTGCAACACGTTTTTCGTGACAAATAGTCACATCTTAGGAGTGGAGGATGCAATTTGTGACAAATAGTAAGACTATGACATAAAAGAACTTTGTGACAAATAGTCAAATAGAAACCGTTTTAAGAGTGATCGTAAAGAAATAGATTGGTCTTGGGGATTCTGAGATGTGAGATCACCGCGTTCGTAATTAATAATTGAGAAATGCTAATAAATATATTTGGAACACTCAGTTAAGAATTAAAATGAAGAATTAATGAATGTGGTCCAAAAAGTGGCAAGTAGCGTCTTTTGTCACCAAGAAACAATTACCCCCTCCCTTTCTCAATATAGTCAATGTTTGCTTGGATTCCACGAAGCCATCTTCGTGGTCTCATCCATTATGTTAATTAATGTCAGCACTTAGGTTCATCTTAATCTTAAAAATTGACTAGTTGGAACCGTCACTAAGCGGGATTTTGTTGAAATTAACAGACTTAATTTGTCGACATGTGTAGCCCAGGTGGGAAACAAGAACATACATACTAGTGCTTTCCGACGCCGAAGCACCAAATTACTAGCCACAAGCTTCACCCGTACTCGTACTACATAAGGTACAGTGTGTTCGTTCACATGATGATGCGCTAAAAAAGCATATACTACTACTTCTTTTTGAAGATGGACGTGTTATGTTATCTATTGTTTGCATGTAATGTAATTGTAAACGAGTTAAATCGACGCCTAAATCCAAATTAAATAAGAAAACGCACAGCCAATGTCGACTGACTCATGAGGTGTCACTTTAAAATGCAGTATAGGAGTGTACACACCTGGGTGGAAGTGGAAGGTGTACAGATGTACGATCCTCATACTAGTATAAATAATTTTGATGTAGAGACCATAGAATGTACTATACTGTATAATATACGGGGGAGAATCACGTGACACAAACAAGAAAAATTCAGACTCATCCCTCCCTCGTATTTTGTAGTTAAAGAATGATAATTTAACGTAGTTCAATGTTATGATATAGAAGTATTTATATATATATATATATATATATATATTATTTATATATTTTAATTAAATTATAAAAATAAATGATTTTAGATGTTAAAATCAAAAGTTTTGAAGAAATTAATAACAATTTTATGAATATTAATCATTCAATATTATTTTATATATACCATGTCGTTTAAAATATAACACGTTACAGTCTTTAAATTAAAAATTTGACTTTAAAATAAAAAATATAGATTTAAAAATAGGATGATTAATTTCACGTATCAATAAAAGTAGGTAGACATAAATTGCAATTAACCTAAAAAATGAAATAAAAAATTCAATTATCCAGAAAAACCATAAAATATTAATATTTTAAGAATACAAAATACCTACTCAAATAAGTCTTATTTTAATTTTGAAATTGTTAAAAAAAATTACTTGAATTTCCTAAAATATTAAATTTTTTAATAATGTTTTCCAACTACAAAAATGTTCAATTTAGACACAAAAAATTGTTTCCCAGCTAGTTAATATGTATAATAATTTGTTAACATAATATTTTATCTTATGCGATCTCTTAACTTAATTTTAATATCAATCTTTAATTTTTTTTTTTATTATTTGATCTTTTATTTAACTTTTAAGTAAGAATTTGATAAAAAAATTAATTAAAATTTTAAACAAAATCTATAAAATTAATTACCATCTTCATCATAATATATATTTTATCAAATTCATAATTCAAATATTTAAATAAACTTATATTTTATTATTTATTTGATAAATTTTAATTTGGAGATGAAAATATGAGAAAACTAATCACATAATCTTGATCGCCATTGTTTTTCGTAGATTCAATTGCTCCTCAAGAACATGCAATTGAACATTTACAATGAGCTAGGGGTCTATAATTCTCCAATTCATCCCATAAAACCTTCATTAGTGTAAAGAACTCAGAAACATCAAAATTACCTTGGAGGAATTTGTAGAGTTCGCCTCATCCACATAGCCAATTATTCAACAACATCAAATAAGAGGATCCAAATCCACAATCAACAAGTATAAATTGTAAAAGTTTTTATATGTCTGACTAGAAGGCTAGCAGTGAGATTTACAATTATTTGGCAATGACTAACTTAGATAACTTTATGTGCTCATGAAAATAAATTAAAGTCATGGATGAAACCCAACAGTTAGTAAACATTTCAACATTTCCTAACACCAAATAGAAATTAGTACATCCTTATGAATGATCAGGAAATACAGTTAGCTCCTGAATCACATCCACCATGCTCGGTCTTTCGTCGGGGCTCTCATGGATACACTGCATTGCAAGCTTTGTAAGCGTCGTTGCTTCAGATATCGAACATCTTCCTCTAAGATCTGTGTCAATGCAATCATCAAATTTGAAAGACTCAAATGCTATCCTTATTGAACCACCTATTGCTTTCTTGCCTGATAGAACTTGAAGTACTATAACCCCGAACGCGTATATATCACTCTTCTCAGTAAAGCGCCCTGTAGTTATGTATTCGGGAGCTAGGTATCCCATGGCAGCACTTACTTTTAGAGCTGAGAAAACAACATCATCTGCAAGAAGCTTAGGAAGTCCAGCTTCCATGATCAATGGATTAAACTCTTTGTCTAGGTGAACATTCTCTACTGAAATATTCTGGTGTACTATTGTAGGTTTGCTTCCTTCATTGCTGTGCAGATATCCTATACCTGATCATCATAAAGGAATAGCAGGTATCAAACACAGAAAACATTCATTCAGCTTTATTGATCTTAAGAAGTATAAAACAGTCACAATCAAATTTGATTTGTTCCAAAGCATTTATCACTTAAGAACATATGAAAAACTCACTATGTTTGGAGTGAAATTTTCAGGTAACAGGAGAATGTTGGAAAACTAAGAAGTATATATCTAGATTATTTGTCAGCTATTCAACGTTAGAATGCAAGATCAAAGTTGTCAGATCACGGTCATAGTCTACTATGAGTCCTTTAATTGATTGTTAATTAGGTTTAATAGGGGAACGTTTTCAAACTGTATGATAAAAACAATCGGTAGTTTTTTTCAATAATATATCTCAACCTACACTATATTGTTGGAAACTTTTTCATTTGTATCATATATTTCTTAAGTGAATATCAGCAATTAGGAACAACAATTTACCTTTTGCAATGCCCTTGATGATAGAAACCCTCTTGGACCAATCAAGCACATGGCCACTTGTATCTTCTATGTCAAGATATTGAGACAAATTACCCATTGGGGCAAAGTCATAGATAAGGTAACATTCACCTCTACTACTTGAGCAACAAAAACCTCTTAGTCTAACAACATTTTCATGTCTCAATGAGGTTAATAAGCTCAATCCCTTTGCAAATTCGGCTTCCTCGGTTTTGCAGCATGTCATGTTAATGCTTCTAATAGCCACAAGAGAACCATCTCTGAGAACTCCTTTATACATTGCTGAGAATTTGCTTTTACACAATAAATTGGCTTCCGAAAGATACTGCGTCGCAGATTCAACTTCATCTACATTGAACCTAAATTGGTTTAAATATTCATTGGCTAATCCATCTGCATTTTGATCATTAGGCAATGGATAGCAACCATTATAATAGTCAAGATTAACAAAGGTTGATGGACTTTTTCTGTATAACTCTTTAGGCTGCTGAGGACTAAATTTCCCTTCAGAAGAGTTTGATGTAATTCTCTGCTTTCGACGGCGATATCTGACGAGTTTAAACAATCCAAAACCAATGAATGTGAGTGTGATGGCTATAACACTTACTGTGATGACACTTAAAGGAAAACTTCTTGATTTTGAGCAATGTGTCTGGTTGCAATGTACTTGGATATTTGCAGGCTCCGGCCGAGGCGTTGCAGTATTGTTAATATTTTTGAGGTGGTCTTGATTTGTGGTATCGACATCGCTTGCGTTTAAATCTGGATCGTTCTCGCAAGCTCTGGAATTAGAAAGCCCTACTCCACATAAACCTGGATTGTTTCTCCCTTGGAATCCTTCACCAAGTCTCTTCAATGCTTCATTTTTATTTTCAAAATGTTGGTTAGGATTTAAAGTATAATGCATAGAGAAATGCCAACAAAATATGGAAGTGGAGTAAGGCATTAGGTTAAAACTTAAATAATACTTAACTAGCCGAATTTGATTTAATTCATATACACTATCATTGTAAAGATTTTTTTTACTGTCAACAGTGTATCAGAAGTAAACTCGTCAGGATTTAAGGGGGGAGAGCCTAGAGGCATACCAGAAGGAACAAATCCTGATAAAGAATTATTTTGAATATCAAGAACTTCCAAATGTGCAATAGTGGCTAGTGTTGCTGGTATAGAACCCGTGAAGTTGTTGAAGCTCAAATTTAGCCTGCTAAGATTCTCCAAGTTCCCCAAACTAAGAGGAATTTGACCAGTTAACTTGTTATATTGCAAAGCAAGAGTAGTTAATTGCTTCAAGGAGCCCATCTGTGTAGGTATATTCCCCACCAATTGATTATCTCCCAATTGGAGTACTGTTAAAACAAAATAAAAATTGAGCTTGGGATCAACATACACATAATTCACAGTTGTAAAAGTAGCATTTCCACGTGTCATTAGATGCAGGAGAACTTTTTTCACTTTAATGAAAAGGTGTTAACTATAAAGTGGAAACTATGTGAGATATCTTCTTCATCTTTATTAGTTTTTATTTTCTTTTCAAATTAGCATATCACTTTAGGCGACTATAAAGACTAATTATCGGATATAACTGATATCTATTTAAGGGATTAACATCTTCAACATATATTTTTACAAAAACACCTTAAATAATCAAACCCTTGATCAAATGCTTAAAGAACTCAATTATTAATAACTTACTAAAAGACTATGGTATATATTTAGTAAAAAAAAGAGACTATATATATATTGTATACATAATTAAATACCTTGTAGACTAGCCATGTTGCCAACCTCATGAGGAATTGTTCCAGATAAACTATTCACATCAAGATAAAGATCAATCAATTCAGTGAGATTTGAAATCTGAGACGGTATCTCACCAGAAAGATTATTGTAATGCAAGTATAATCCAGACAAGCATTTGAGTTCAGACACAGCTGGAGAAATCCAACCTGAAAGACCCTTTCCTTGCAAAGAGATATTTGCCACTTTCCAATGTTCATTACACGCAATTCCTTCAAAAGAACCACTGCATGGATCACCATCACTGATCCATGAGGTAAGGATCTTTCCTTCTGGATCTAGAGATGATTTTAAGTCAATTAGAGCCCTTAGTTCTGCATTTCCATTAACTGTTTGTTGAGTTGAAAATGTAAATAGTAGAAACAGAGATAGGATGAGATGGATGGAATTCATTTCTGGAACAGAAGCTAAAAAAAGAGAGACATGTGTTTGAGTTTTTATGTTAAATTGTATTAAATAATATAACTTTGGTTTTGGGTTATTTTGTAACATATTTTTGATTAGTGCGTAGTTTGAATTTTCTTTGAGACTTTAATTTAATAATTAATTAATGGTGTTGGATTTTGTAATAGTATGTAGATAGATTGCATAGAGAAAGAAGGAAAGTGGAAGGGTTTTTCAAAGATGGACGAATGATTAATTGGTTGAACTTAACTTTACGAGTTGATGACAGACAGAGATAGGTTGGCTCACATTGCATATATGACTAGATGTAGTGACTCTTGACTTTGAGTAGGTTTTGGGGGGAGATGGATTTTAATATCATGATTATGACATTGCAGGTGCCACTATTTGCGGAAAATATTGGTGGAATTAGTTAATGGAATGATGATTTATGTCATTTTGTGGGCCTACATCTTTGACCTATTTGATTTTCATTTTCAATAAATTAATTCACTTTCTAGTGATTCTACCAAAAAAAAAAAAAGAGATAACTTTCTAGTGAGCTAGAAAAAGACAACTTTTGTTTATAGTAGAAATGAAACTAGTTAGCTACTACTAGTACAAGTTGTTAATACTATTTTCATACTTTTATTTCATACTTATTATGATTATGAAAATAAATCCAAAAATTAATCACTATAATTAGCCCATCAAAAAGACTTTATTGAATAATAATAATTAGTGCCTTTGATTGAAATCATAGTTTATCGATGAAATTTCAAATTACAAGTTAGTTGATATATATTTTTTTTCAATCGGACTCTCTCCTTTTATTTTCTGATTTAAAATTAATTTTTA
>JBBPBP010009780.1:2158669-2181655 GCA_037974735.1 Cicer chorassanicum
TTTAAACGTTATATTTTTTGAGACTTCGATTTTATCCTATTTGTCTGTCTTGTTATATTTATAGATATTTTATTATTTTATATTATTAATTTGGATTACGTGAGTATGTTATCAAATTCATCTTTTCAATTTTAGCGATTTTGAATTTTATTGTTCTCAATCGATTTTAAAGATAAAATTGTATGTGAAAAAAAAAACAAAATTTTAAAATTTCAAAGAGTTATATACCTCTAGTATTAAGATAAAAAATATACTTCTAATATTATATTAAAAAATATTTGATGTATATCCAATGAGACGAGATATATACATTGTGATAAATACATAGAATAATGCAATATACGTGATATGTTTATGATATAATTGAAAGATATATATGTTTATAAAATGTATGAAAATTTGAAGTATATAATATATAACTGTTCTATTATATTTTTACTTTTAATTTCTTGACAAATGCAGCAACATTTGCCATAATTAATTTGTGTATAACTTTATTCGGTTTTGGAGGAATCAAGCATAAACTGAGCCCAGTTGCAGTGCAGAGATTTAAGTAACTTCAGTTCCCAATAGTCCGACATTTAACTTGCTCGCAGAAATAATTGATGATCAGCCTAGTCCGTGCACCCGTCCCCACACCCACACTACACCCCAACTTCCTTCTTCTTAATGGGCTTAGGCCCAAATAATCGACCCACTAAACTGAATAATTGCGTCCAACAACGTCAGAACGACGTCGTTAAACTAAAAAAAAAAAAAAAAAAACTAGCATGCGAGTTGATGCTACCATTATCATCGATCTGAGGAGAGGGTGAAAAAGAGGGAGAAGGAAGAAAACATTTTCAAATTTCATCCTGTTGAAAAAATATAAGCGATAGAAGAAAACGCCTAAACCCGAATCCGAATCAAAATGGGTAAGGATCTAAGCGACGATCAAATTTCTTCAATGAAAGAAGCATTCACTTTGTTCGATACCGACGGCGACGGTAAGATCGCTCCATCGGAACTTGGAATCCTTATGCGGTCTCTCGGCGGTAACCCGACCCAAGCTCAACTCAAATCCATCGTAGCCGAAGAAAACCTAACCGCGCCGTTCGATTTCTCTCGGTTTCTGGATCTCATGTCCAAACACATGAAACCTGAGCCGTTCGATCGCCAACTACGCGACGCTTTCAAGGTTCTTGATAAGGATTCTACCGGCTTTGTCTCCGTCACCGAGCTTCGTCATATTCTCACCAGCATCGGCGAGAAACTCGAGCCTGCTGAGTTTGATGAGTGGATCAGGGAAGTCGATGTTGGTTCCGATGGCAAGATCCGTTACGAAGATTTCATCGCTAGAATGGTCGCTAAGTGAAGCTAGATCATGCAAATCGAATCGGTTTAAAAGCTTTTTCTTCTTCTTTCTCTAGTGTTTCGTTATTTCATATGTGATGCTTGCTTTTTTTTCTTTCTTCATTCTGGTTTCTTCAAGTGGATTGATCAATTAACCTAGTTATGCTTATTACATCTGTTTCTATTTTTACCTGAAACAATTTCATGTTATGTATCTAACCTTGAGTGTGGTTTTAGGAAACGTTTGGATAATCAAATTGGCTATTTGTTTGGGTTGATTTGTATGATGGGATTTGATTGTTAATGAGGTATTCTATATATGCTGTAATTGAGACCGATTCAGGGTTGGGAAAATATGTGTATCTAATCCTTTGTTGCTTTTTGCATCAAATTGTGTGTTCAATTTTTGAGTGTTATGCAAAGGAAGTAGATGATTGTGGTGGATTTTTACTTAATAATCAAACCCTATTTAGTGTGGAATTGGGTATTATGTAAAATCTCGGCTCGCCCGTACGTTTTGTAGTTGCATCTGAATTTTCTTGCTGAAGTAAGAAGAGATGCATATAATTCAATGTAGAAAAGATATTATTGATCAGGAAATGAAAGAATACAATATTTTATTGAAGTAGATTTGTAACTCGGGATTTGCTATTCACAAAAATGATATGTATTATTGTTTGCTCGATAGCAATTGAATGTTGATTGTACAAATGTGTTTCACTGGTGCTAGGTGTAACATATATAGAAGGAAGCGGTTTGGTTTGAATAACCCTTCAATATGATGATTAGAAGGATTTTGCTTGAATTGAATACATGCTTGATGTAGTCTTTTTTTGTTTTTTGTAATTTCACAGTATTATGTAGGTTCTACATATGAAACTTTGTCTTTGGTTACTGACATATTTAACAAACTTTGTTTATGTGGCTTTTCGAAGAACTGTTTCTAAACGTTTAAGTTCAGGTTAGGAAGGAAGTAAGCCGTTCTGTTCTGTTCTGTTCTGTAACAAGCTTTAAGTGATGATCTGTGAATCTTTAGTCAAATGTAAAAAAAGGGACTATTCCTATATAATGCTTACAGAAATATATTGACGCACTGCTAGAGTGTCGTACATTATTCCAATGGTGTAAAGAATAAGAGTGAATATTCTGACTCTCAATAGATATCAACTAGACCTAGATCTGAACAATCACTACGAGTCTACGACAGTTAATTGAGATAGCGAGAGGCAGAAGGATTGGAGGGGACACGAGTACGGCATGATGTAATTTATTTGATGGCCTCAACAAAATAAATTATGTTTTCTGAGAATAAAAGAAAATTATAAAATCTTTTTTATGTTGTATATGTTTTTCCCTGACACCAAGTCTTTGGTTCCACATCTAGCATTGTACAAGACTTTTGTAGCGAATGTTAGGCAATGAGGGTTGATATGTTCCTAAAGTTGTGTTTTTGCATGTGTTATTGTGTGCATGTGATTGCAAGTGGTAATTGTTCTAGTTCCTCAAGTGTTTGCATGTTCTGGTTCCTCAAGTGTTTACATGTTCTGTAAATGTATGTAATGAGGCAATAAAATATTGGATGATGCAGAAGAGAACTCATTGTAAGATGTAGAACCTCTGTTGAAAATGCGGGACTCTGTCTCATGCATAACAAATGTGCAACTCTTGCCCCTATATCATTATTCGCTATGTAGGACACTCTTGCTTGATGTCATGTTTGTGAATTATGGATGTGGATATTTAAATCCTCTATATATTGTAGTGATAACTTCTTAAGTATTGAATTGTTGTCCATGAGTGGATAACATTCGTTGTGATACCCTAGAACTTTTGACGAGTCCTGGAATATCGCTATCAGGTCAAAGATAAAGTAGAATTGAAACTGCTTGAATGGAAAATATTGATTGTCAAATGTAGACAATTAAACCCATCATCTTAGAGTCTTTCCAAACATTTCTTAATGAGGCTCATCCACTGATCAGAAATGCAGATGAACTATGAATTAATAATTGATTATTTTTCCTTGCACGTGACCCACAGGTATCTGCGCACTTGTGTGTTTATTCCCGTTAAGTTTCTCATTAGGTGTTTTATCTAGTGCTATGGTCTTGTGATTTCTTTCTGATGTTGCCGTGTCATGTTATGTGATGTGTTTTTGTCTACCTGCACTATGTAGACATTGCATTGCCCTGCATAACAATTTACGACTTTCGTTCAATGCTCTGGCGTGCAGAGTGTTGAACCCTAAGATTTCAAAAAGTTGTAGAATTAGTTCTGTAGCATATTCACCTTTGTACAAGTGCATTCTTACCACGGCCATTTGCTAGTAGACGAGTAACCAGGTTTCGGGTCTCTTGTCACTAGGTTTACCTACATCAGATTCATTACCATGTTTCTTTTTCTTTTGGAAGAGACCCAAAGATTATTACATGCCAAACTTAATGCTAATGTTTTTTAGTAAGATGAGTGTTAAAAACACTTTCTTTCTAACACTCATTTTAACGTTCATTCTTTTTAGTGAATGAAAGTCACGAGTTTCACTACTTAATGTGAGACTCATTTTTGAAGTGTGAGATTCACATTGATTTTATTTAATAAGAGAGTGAATGTTAAAAAGAGAATGTTCTTAGCATGTTTAGTTCACCAAGCTAAAATTGAAGCGTTTTAAACCTACGAATTTTAGTAGGAAAGTCTCGGCAAATTTAAGGCATATGAACGCTTACATATGTTAAATTTAATGTTCGATTAAGTGAAGATGGAAGAAGATCAAACAATTTTGAAGATCACAAGATAGTTTCTTCTTCCACTCCATGTTCTTAAAAACCTCTAAAATACACATTCGAATTGGTTAATGCAAAGAACTCTTTGATAAGAATACTAGTCCAATTAAAACAACTTATGCTCTTAGCTATAAATGTCCAATGTTTTTTTAACGAGACTATGAAGGTCCAATGTTTGTTTCATAGTTACATGTCCATTGTTTATATTCACTACAAAATTTGTAGGGGTGCGATATATCCTTGCTTTAGTGCAACACATGAAAATTCTAATAGCAAGTTAATGTAATGGACGGCCCCTTTCATAAATAGTATTTTAATATTTTGTTGGGCATTGACCATATTCTGATTACCCTTTGTTCGAATTCGAGATTACGGTAGTCTATTTTTTCTGAAAATATGAGAATTTAGAGTTTAGAAATAAATAAAAAAAAATCACTTCATAACGTGTATTTTTGACGAAAATTACAACATATATAATCTTATTTTCTAAAAGGAGAATGCTGAAGATTACAGAGAAATTTGACAAGAATAAATTGGATTTGATTAACTATCTATCCATGATTTCCACCAAAAACACTATTAACTCTTTCAAGATTTATTTTTAAAACAAGTTCCACAGTATAATAAAAAACAGGATATATCGTTATTATGAATTTTTTGATCAATAATTTTTTTTAATTTATTCATGTACGTATTATTATAGTATCTATTAAAATTAATGAAATTAAGAGTTTTAATACATAAATGACATGTCATTCAATTATTTGTGATTTAGTTTTGATAATATTTACATTTAATTTTTCAATGTACAGTAAAAATTTCTTCTTTTTAAAAATTCCACATTCGTATTCTTGCGTTTTGCAGTCACGCTTTCTAAGATAATTAGTAATTAAATTTTTTTTACTAGCAATAAATTTTTTTTTTTATAAAATTTAAAAATATTAGGTATTGGGTTGTGAATAAGGGTATAATGTGATTTACTATGAGCTTTACCGGACTTTAAGCATTTAAAAATTTAGATAGTGTTTTTTGGCCTTCAATCCTCTATATATAAAATAAAAAAAGAGATGTTCATTCTCCCTTCTCAAAACATGGAGATTTATGGAAGTTTCAATCATCTAGTTAAAAATAACAACTCAATAGTAAAAAATGAAATTAATAACTTGTAGATTTCAATTTGATAATATTTTTAACTCATTATAAATAAACATTAGATAATAAATTGAACAATAACAAAAATATTATCTTACCTTATATAATAAAAAAATGTTATAAAAAAAAAAAGAATAGCATACACAATTAGTGTAACGTCCAATAAAAATAATGAATATTATTTTTAAAAATTGATTCTAAAATAGACCTAATAAAATGTTGAATTTCCGGACAAAGGTGAGCCAAAAAAAAAAGTGAATTTCGGCCCAAACACAAGACTAAACAATGCAATTTATCCCTTGTGATTTACAAGGTTATAAACGGCAGAGAAATAGGGTAGAGCTTATTTTCTAGGGTTTGTATCCATAACCAACATTCGCAATCTGCTTCAGTGGTGTGGTGCAGTGACAGCCGAAACCAGAAATCATGGGACGAATGCATAGCCGTGGGTCGGTATCGCCGCTTCTAATCTCAACCATCTTCTTCTTCCTCTTCCAATTAGATTTACTTTCTCTCACACTTTTGATTACGCTTTGTTTCATTGCAGTAAGGGTATATCCTCCTCCGCTTTACCCTACAAAAGGACTTCCCCTAGCTGGCTCAAGATCTCTTCCCAAGATGTAACTAACATTACATTCTCCTAATTATCTTTCCACATTGCAACTTTCATATTTTTATATTAATATTCACTTTTTGAATTTTGAATTAGGTTGATGAGAATATATGCAAGTTTGCAAAGAAGGGTTTGACACCTTCTCAGATCGGTGTCATTCTCCGTGACTCTCACGGCATTGCTCAGGTCAAGAGCGTTACCGGCAGCAAAATCCTCCGTATCCTCAAAGCTCACGGTATCTCTCTCTCTTTGCTTTCTGTTGTTTCGGTTTGTTTGCTGTAAGATGTAAACGTATGTTTTGTTTCACTTTTGGATGAAGAAAAGTTGAATCTAGAGTTGGAAAATTGATTTTGACATGTTTAGACTTGTTAAATTACATTTGATTATGTCTTCAGAATTGATTCTAACTTATATTTGTAGTTTTTGCCTCTACATTTGATTTTTATGTTAGACATAGTTTTTATAGTTTTTAAACATAATATACTTAACCACTTTTAGTTAGAACCAATTTTATTCAAAACGATTTGTTGTCTCCGTAGAGCCAAATGTCCACCTATTCATCATCTGTTGTTGCCATTTTTGCAGGACTTGCGCCTGAGATTCCTGAGGATTTGTACCATTTGATAAAGAAGGCGGTTTCAATCCGTAAGCATTTGGAGAGGAACAGGAAGGACAAGGACTCAAAGTTCAGACTCATCCTTGTTGAGAGCAGAATCCATCGCCTGGCTCGCTATTACAAGAAAACTAAGAAGCTTCCCCCTGTGTGGAAATAGTAAGATAATCATACTCTATCCGCCGCCTTTTGTTTTTGTTTTCCATACTCTTGATTGTCCATTCTCTAAGTTTAGTCAGTGAGATTTTTCTCTTTTGGAACTAGAGGGTCAATTATCATTGTTTCTATCATTAGCCAAATCTTGATATTGACATTGTGGGTCGACTTCATTGAATCTATCGGCCACATTTGCAATTTATGTTATTCTACACTGCTTATTTTGATTTCCTTTTATTTGTTGGTAAATCAATTTGAGGGATGGCTATTGATTAAAAATCAATTTATTTGTGGAATACCTTATAAGTTAAAAATTTGGGGACCTAGATTCATTTTATCATAGGCTGGGAAACATGATTTAAGTTCTCAAGTAAAGGCAAACAACTATGAAAGGGATGCATCTTATATAAATAGGTTTCTTCCTTTTGTTTGAAAGGGTCATTCAAAATTGGGACATCCCATAAAGTCCACCAGGGCTCACGAGCACTTAGGGAGGATCTTACTAGCTAAAAATTTAACTTTGGGTTGAGTACTAGTTTTATTCTTCGTCTTCATTTGTGTTGAATAGAATTCTTAATATCCTTCGTCTTGGGTGTATCTTCCTTCATCTTTTCCCCATTTCAATGAGTTCATATTCTGTCATCATCATTTGAATCCAAGTTTGTTTTTAAAATAAGTTCAATAGACTGCCTGTTTGACTATGTTGAAAGTGGAAAATAATGACAAGTTGAAAATGATTTTCAACCAAGAGTAACAAAAAAGTCTTCTTTAGTTTCCCTTCTAATGTGTTTATTGTACTAGATTAGTATAAGTATCAAGTAATTTTCATTCCAAATTTTTATCTTCGGCACTTCCTACGTTCTAACCCAAGCTGATACCCATTATATTATTTACTGTATTATCAATTTCTGTTCGTTATAACTTGCTATGTAGTTTCTATACATCACACCCTTGCTTCTGAATCATCAACATGAATGAAATGAAAGGCAGAAAACTATTATTGGTGCTCGTACTACTATTGAAAAGCATTTTTCTAATCATTGCAGTTGTTCTGTTAAATTCTATGTTGACTTCCATGTATAAAATTGTTTCTCAATGGGCTAATACTGTGGTGTGGTTGCTTGCTTGCTTTATTATTTATTATGTATAATTCATTCTAATCTTATCTTCAACAAACTTGAATACCTTGCCTTGTTCGTTTGCAATTCTACTATATTCCTAATGCAACTCCTCACTTCTGACATTTGCAGTGAATCAACAACTGCCAGCACTCTAGTTGCTTAGAGACTGTATTGGCTCATACTGGTGGCTTTCCGGTTACACAGGGTTGCTGCATAGCAATCTGTGGGGTCATGGGTCATGTTGAGGTTCATCTGGAGGCTGGGTGGGCGATGCAATTTCTAATTTTGTTAAGAACCTTTGATTAAGCAGAAAGATATTATTTTCGTTGGCTACAGTGTATTGTTTTTAAGTAAAATTAAAATGTTTAGTTTTTTTTAAAGTATCTTGTATTTCTGCATTCTTTCTTCATTCTCCATAAAATTGCATTTACAACTGAAATTTTGGATTTTTAATTAAAAGGAGCTTTAATTTAAGAGGATCACATTCTTTGACACACTTTTTAACAGATTAACATTGATTGGTTAAAATTTACATAAATTTCACCAAACCACATGGGTTTCATATGAATTTAATGGATCTGAATTGCTTCTGCATGCGCATATTTGAAGAACAAATGAAATTTTGGTTCGTCATCTAAGTTGCAGCAGAGACAAATCCTAGGAAAACTAATTTGTTTGTGTTGGAAGATTTACTCTAGTAGGAAAACGTCCTCTAACAATCCGCCACACAAAAAAACTTAATTTAATGTGGAATTTTCAATTTTCACACGTTCATTCAATTTTTTTCTTATTATCTATTAGTTCTTCTATGGCATAATAGTACTCCGACGAGCCACACAAATATACTCAATTTTCACATGTTGATCCAATTTTATTCTTAAAGGGTAAAAAAATAGGAACTAATAGACAATTTTCACATGTTTAATTTAAAAACATTGACGACGAGCCACGTCTTAAAGAAAAAAAAAATACAACTAATATAATAGAAGCCCAAACACATTGATTGAAAGTTTGAAACACACTGAATAATAATGAAAAAATAATATGAGATATAATTTTGGTTTAGGTAAGTAGTATCTTTGGAAGATAAACGCCACGTTCTTCTTAATGAAACAACACAAATGCCCAAATAAACAGTACGAAGCAGAGTCCATTTAAAGTGATTCTGCCCGCTCCTCCTTCATCACTTCCAGGTGTTGCTGCAAATTGGTAAAAATTCAGCATTATTTTTACACGTTATTTAATAATTTAAAAATACAAATCGATAAAGTTTACGAGATAAACATTTATAATTATTTTAAATGGTCAAATTTAATAATTAATTGTTATTTTTTTTACTAAATAAATGTACTTCTAGACACGTGTTTGCTTTTTTATATAAACGTAAAGAATGAGAAAAGAAACCCTCAATGCCAAACACCTAACTCTTGTAGTGTGGGATATTGATATCTACACCAATTCATTTTGTAACGATCAGGTGATAAAATATAATACATGCAAATGCATAAATGCATAGATGCACAAGTATCACTTTTTTAATATCAAATATTTATTGACCAAAAAATATATATCAGATTGAGTCAGTAAAAAATCAGATACTTAAACCAGAGTAAACCATGAAAAATTTAAAATTAAATAATCTATATTAATTATTTAGTAGAATGCTAAGGTATGTGTCACTTAAGTGACACATTTGTTAAGCACTGTTCATAATCAACAAAAAATGAAATTGAGATACCCTTTTACCTGGGGGTTGCCTAGACGATGGGGAAAGAGTCGGAGAAGATGCTGAAATTTTCCAAAAATAAAATAAAATTATATTTCAGGATAACAATGCATATTAATTTAGAGATTATGAAACAACAAAAATCAATTTGCTTGTTAAAAAAATTGACATACACAATTATATTTACAGATGATAATGTAATTTAAAAAAAAAAAGTTATTAAAAATAATTGTGATAAAGAATTACTAAAAATAATTTCTCATTTGAAACACATTTTAGATTATTTTTAATATTCTGATTTTTATAAAAAAAATCGTAATAAATAGATAAAACTACTAATAATAATTATTTAAAAAAAATTGTTTTTTTAAAAACAACTATACCGTTTCTAATACATTAACATACCTTTGCAGAAGGTGATATCGAAGTTGACATCACATGAGTGGATAACTTTGAAAGCCTGAGAGATTTTAACACCAAAACCTTCAAGTAAGCCAGGAGTTAAAGCAAGTTGGCAAAAACATGTTTTGTCGGCTTCATCTAAATCTTTAATTGGATTGCAACAACTATTGGGTGGTTTAGTAGTGGAATTAAGGTAATCCATGCATGGTAATAACTGAATAGCACAAGGTGGAGCTGCTTGTGCATCTACTAAGCTAATTACACTCATTATGCTAATTACAACCACCATATACATTATGCAATTCTTCATTTTGTTCTAATTAATGGGACCTTAAATCTGTTCCACTTTTCCTATGTATATGTTTGGTTTAATTTGGTGATTTGGTTCTAGGCGAAATAGTGTATTATATATAGTATCGATTGCCTCACTGGAAAGGTTGATTTTCATTCAATTTAATAATGAGTGGATGATTCTTTCAATTCAACTAAGATTGGCACCGCGCTTACACCAAAAATGTGATTGAGCTATTTTGGGAGAGATTCTCTACCTTTATTTCAGTCAAACAAGTATTCTTACTTTGTCTTTTTCCATGTATCTCTCACTATTTTCTTTTGCAAAAAATGTTTAAATATTTTTTGATTCTTTACAAATATATTGTATTTTTTGTCTTGAAAATTCTATCTTTATTATTAATCCTTACAAATATATAATCAAGTAATTGAGTTTAAATATTTAATGAATTTTAATTAAAGACAAATCATTTAAGAAAACTCGAATTTGAATTTTGAAAGAAATATTTTTTTTGTCATACTTTCCTTATTTCATGACCAAAATCTAAACTTCTACGGTTTCATTCATGAGTACCGGATAATTAAAACAAAACAAAACAAAAAATCTTATTAATATATCCCTTTTTTTATCCTTTGTTTTTTGTTTTGATCTTCTAAGATTTCTTTATGTTGAAACTAGTACATTGTATTTAATTGTTAGAGAAATTCGTTGATTTTAGAAATAACTTTTGTCACATTTATTCCAATTCATAACTTATTGTAGATATGATAAAAATTTCATTAATCAAATCATCGTATATTTTTATATTATTTTAACAATCATACATATAAAAAATAATATAAATTGAATACTTGTAGCTATAAGATTTTATAGTCAATATTTTATTTGCATTTTATAAAATTGAATACTAGTATATTTTTAAAATTTTATAAATTTAATTTATTCATTAAGAATTATCAATTAGGCAGTTAAATTGATGAAATATATATATAATTGTCTAAATATATTATAAAGTGAAGTAGTATGACAAGAGTTACTTACTATTGAAATTAACCAACTTAACCAATCATCCGCTCTTTAATTTTAATTTTAACAATAGGAACTACATCCAAAATAAAATGAATATTACACGTATGTTACATGATTAATTAATTTCTTATGATAAAAAGAGCCTAAAACACCAACTAAAAAACCTAATACTTTATTAAGAGGACTCCATTATTATATATATATATCCATCCCATTTGCTGTCTAACGATTGAGCTACAAAAATGGATGTTGACCTTTGATCACATAGCTACCGATATTGAAGCATTGATTAGTTCAAATGAAATGATAAGCGACTGTTTTTGACGTGCGTACCAAACAAGGACAACCATATAATAGGAGCATTATATGTTTTTAATTTTCCAACACCAATTCGCCAACTTGTTAATGATCAACCTCTTTATTTTTGGCTAGTTGTTGGATGGACAGGGAGGAAATTCTAAATTAATTCTCAAAGGGTAAGCACAATATGAAGATAATATTTTGTATAAAAAAAAATTGAGGATAATTTATTTCATTGTCAAATGAATTGCATAATTATTAGGTGCATGTTTAATTTATTCTTTTGGCTGGCTCAACAATTGTCCGATAAAACGTGTCATCGCGATTAATGAGAGAAGAATAAAGTTGAAACTAGCTAGGAATTAGAGCCATAAGAGAAGGATAATATGGAAAATAATTGATGGTTTGCATAAAATAAAATAATTACGAGACAGGGGTTATTGTGATATGCGTTATGAAATGGTGAATCTATTGTAAACAAACATGATCATGCTGCATGGTTGGCTACTTGCCTTGACTGATTGAGTTCTAGAAAATTATCAATTATTGCTGAAGTTTAGCGGTCCATTCACACATAGTTCTAATCAAAAACGAAGAAAATTTGATGAAATTAAAGTTACAATATGTTTTGGCACCAAGAGTGAGATTATTTTATCAACCCAAAAAATAATGAGAATTTTTACTGTATATAAGTTAATTTATATATACTTTGTAAATTAATAGTTAGTTAAAAATATTATTTAAAAAATTATTTCCTATTATTTATATAATTAAATATTATTTATTAAAAGTGTTACGAAATAATATTTTTTTAATTTTTATTTTTCATTATAATAAATATCAAATATTTTTATGATAAAATATAAAAAAAATAGTGTAATGTTTATAAATAATAAAATTATATTTTTTTATGAAATAATATTTTTTTAAATACTAAAATCAACAAATATTATCTAATTCATAAAATGATAATTAATTTATAAAATAAATTTACTAAAACTCCGTTACCATAGAAGCTTGCGAAAATAATTGTTTGATCGGTGATGTTGTGGGCGTCTATCTAATTCCATTAAGATCCAATTTATGTTGATAAGTGAACTATATTTGACTAGTATAAATAAATACTTTATTCAAAATCTAACAAAATACGAATACTTTGGCATGATAGAACATTTTAGTATTCGTTTCATATATAAGTAGTTATCGAGAGACAAACATGATTGTAGATGGACTTCTATAGGGTGTGAGCTAACTTGGTGGTAACAAATGCATGGTGATTTTTTTATCATCCGTTTCATCAAGTGATAATAAGAAATCTAACTTAATCCGTAAACTCTTTTAGTTTTAATAAATAAAATTAATGGGAACTCAAGTTCATTAACATCATTACTAAATTGTTTATAAAACAAATCATTTCTGAATTGAATTATTATCTGTTTCAAAAAATAATAGCAATATCCCTCCTTCAAATAATAGCGAAGACTTCGAATATTTAATAATAGAATTGAACAATCAAGGTAGACCTCAACTATATATATGATTCAATAATAACATTTGTATATATTGGAGGTTGAATTTAATTAATTATAAAAAAAAATCATGCACAGGGTTATTCCATTAACTAACTACTAATTTTAAAATAGAATTTTGAAGAAAAAAAAAGTGTAACTGGATCCGTAAATTTGTTAACAATTTATAACGGAGTTCCTGAATTTTAATTGAGTTAATGAATATTTAAATAAATAATATTCTACCTTAAGTTTTAAAATAATTTATAGTTGAGGTATTTTACTATTTTAGATACATTTTTATTAAAAAAATGTAGGGGTGCAGTTGGCAAAATGTAGGGAAGGGATGGACTGGAGGTAACAGCTCAGACAGGCTCGCAAATAAATGGGCTGGCCCATTTTGGAAACCCAACGAAAGACAAGATCCGGTAACAACTTAGGATCAAAATGAATTACATGTATACCCTTGGCATAATGGCGTTATCCAAGTTGGAATTGGAAGATATACTATAACGGATAACACATCATCTCACTGAACTTGAACGAAGATAGTTGAGTGTGGCTTGGTCGTTCCTTTCCTTCGACTTAAATGGCTACGCTTAACTTTGGCTTAGCCACAACAAGTGTGAATGGTGGTTATATAGCTAGAAGCAAATTGAGCCGACGCAAACCCACAATTGTGTGTATTGGATGGGTAACTAAATTAAACTAAACCAAACTAAACTAACTACTTTCGTGTTCTTGTAATTGCAATTCGTTGGTTTATTGATGTAGGACCCCGAAGGTGTGTTGGGCCCACCCAATAGCGGCCACCTCGCTAGGCTTGAGTTTCGTAGACGGCTCGAAAAAGATGCTGATGCCCGCGAAGCCTTTGAACGCCAAGTCCGTGAAGAAAAAGAGCGCCGTCGAGCCCTTCGCCAAGTAACTTCGTTTTCTCACTCAAATGCTTCTTTCTTTATATACTTTACATATTTGATAGTTTAAGAACAAGTTATTATTTTCATAAACTTTAGAGACTAAAATAGGAGAGAGAATGATATTTAAGGACTAAATTGATAGTTTAATTATTATTTTACAATGATTCGTTACTTTAATTTGTTATTTTTCATTTGCTTAGTCTCGTGATGTTCCTGATACTCCAGAAGGACTCATAGAATACTTCCTTGACACTGAAGCTCAAGAGATTGAATATGAGATTGCAAGAATGAGACCACAGTAAGTACTTTTCCGGTGCAAAGGATTCTATTTATAGTTCTGCTTTTGCATTTATTCATATCTCTCTCATCGAGATAGTGGAAGCTTTAGTCAGTAATAGAAAGAAATCATCTTCTATAATATATTCTGTTGTTCTGCAGATTAAACAAGGAATTCTTTTTGCGATTAAAATCCGAGTTAGGACAGCTTCGATTTGCTGTTAACAAAACACAGGTCCCTGATTTTTTCTGTTGGTTATATTTCGGTTGAACTAACCGTGCTAGTGGTTGGGAAATTTTACGGTGATGGTTTATGCAGGCCATGGAAGACAGACTGATTGAGCTGGAGGCTCTAGAGAGAGCCATACAAGAAGGAACAGGTTTGTGAAAATAGAATCCGAATATAGTGAATCACTATTTAGTCCCGAAATTGTATGGCATTGCTAACTTGGTCCCGGATATTTTGTTAACAATGTTTCAAAATGAACTATGAATTTGAAAATTTTCAACCACATTAATCCCTGTCAAACAATTTCAAGGGCTTAATTGACTGAATCGAAAAGGCTCATGATCAAAGATTTGCAATATCAAGGACTATTTTGAACGTTAATAGTTTGAAGGACTAAATTGGCGACGCCCTACTATTTCAAAGACTGAATTTGTGATTTACTCAATCGGTCAAATCTGAATGGGAAATAAATAGTTGTTTAAAAACTACTACTATAATGCAAGCTGACTCCTTGTTCGGTTGCTCCCATCTGCTTTTATGCAGAAGCCTATGATAAGATGCAAACTGAGCTCATTAAAGCCAAGACAAGTCTAGCCAAAATCTTGACATCAAAGGATGTAAAAGCAACTGTATGTCAATGTTCACAGTTCTTTTGAATTTATGTTAAATTGGTTTTGTAGTTTTGTTTTTGTTAAACTAGGTTTAATTTATTTTGAATGCAGTTGCTGGAGATGGTTGAAAGCAACGAGATTAATCGATCCTTGTTGACCCTTCTCGATGAAAACATAGCAACTGCGCACGTAGCCAACCAGGTAATATCAACTGAATGTTTTTTTCATCTGATTAGCAGAACTTGTGTGTGGATTTTTTTTGGATCATCAAAATTATTATCATTAATAAAGCACAAATCCAACCATAAGATATGCTAAAGATTATGCAAAAAGCCTAACTACATAGTACTTCCAGAATAGACAATTGCATAAAGGATGACATTGCTTCCCAGCCCACGTCAAGTTAGCATCACATACCAATCCTCAATTTAGCAACGAAAAATTCCTCCTTGTGTGTATCAATCTGCAAGCTGCATATTATAATATACTTCTCCCATATATTTGTGTTCAAACAATTAAAACCACCCAAATTGTACGCCTATAAAGATATACCACACATCACAGAGGGGAAGCTAACCAACATATCAAGGTACTGGACCAGTGCCGATACCAGAATAACACCATAGCGAGTCTCCAACAAAACTAGACCAACCAAATAACAATAGATGATAATAACCACAAGATATTCATACGAAAAAGCCAAGGAAACCCAATGGATTCATCATCCATTGTTGCAGCGAAAATTTGAAGTCATTAGATCTAAAACGTAATATTTACCAAGATAAAATATTGATTTCCTCCACAATTTTTCCCCAATCTAAGTCTTGTTGAGAAAAAAACCACTGAATTTCGTGCTTTCCAAATACTAGTAAACCATATCAAAGCCACCTTACGACGTTTCTTTTTCCAACCGAAACAGCCCCTCAAATTGTTGTAAGTGTTCTATGCCGCCTTCTGGTAGAGCCAAAGAAATAACCGCACCTCCTCCCAAGCCATATAGAAAATTGGGCATCTAAAAAAGATATGCCAAGCACTTTCAACGTTTCCGCACCCTCCCACACACAACGACATTGTGTTCAAGATAACACCTCTTCTTAACAAGTTACCCTTTATTGGTAATTTATTATGAAATAACTTCCATATCATAACAGAAATTTTTAATGCTACTAACTTATTCCATTCCATTCTAATCTGTGTGTGGAATTGTCAATCTTGAAACAAAATAATTTCAGCATCATATGGTTGTAACCTTCCACTCGTTACGTGTCTTGCTAGAAAAACTTTTTCTAGTCTTTCTAGCATGAAAATGCGTAAGGCAGCATAACACATTTTCATGCTGCAGAGATTTGTAAAACAGAAGTTTTGAACCGACAGATTTCATTAACTGACCTAGGATTATAGGAACATGATTTATGCTTGAACCATAACTGACGAACTTGTGATGCACATGCTTTATAAGTGACATTGAGATTAGTGTTTATATTCCTTGTTGCAGAAGCAAGCTGCAGAATACATGGAGAAGCTCCGTGGTGCTGTTCTCAAATACATAACAGTTTAGCTCATATAGTATGATTTATTTCTTACTTTGTTATTTACATTTGTGAAAATCTTTGCTGTCCGATAATTGTATCAAATAAGCTATAAGCTATATACAGTACTATAGAACTGAGATGTCACAGGCCTGTAGGAGATTTTTTTCACTGTGATATCATAGCAAATGAGTTGTAACTTTTGAAATATGAATGATGTATTGATGTGTCTTTAGTTGGAAAGCTGGTAAAAGTTGTTTGTAAAATCACAGTGTACACATTCTGTTGATTAAGTGTTTGGTTCTGTTTTTAAGTAATTACTAATTTCAATTTGTCTTCTTCTTCATGACTTAAATGTTCCCTGCACAAGCTGGAAGGATGACCAATTGTACTCAGTTGCAGTAAATGGGTTTACATTGACAAATGGCAACTTGTAATTTAGGTTACAATTAGATAGAATGTCAAAATTTATTGAGTTAATATAATACAGTAATATAGTAATTCGGTATTTAAAAGTAGTCACTTGAGTTGTTTTGGTCTTAAAAGTGAGCTCGTACAAATTGATCCTAAAAAATTATAGCTTCAAAGTCATTTTGTCAGTCACTTGAGCTGTTTTGTTGTAATTTAAATTTCATATTGTTTTAAGTAAATATTCATACTCTGCATGCTGGCCATATGAGTCTTCTTAAGTTCTTATTCACTTAGAATTCCATACATGAATTATTCGTTCAGATTAGTTATATGATCTTTTGCATCCAGGCATTTCAAGACCCATTATTATACTCATTATTATACACCATACTCATGGCAAAATCCATAAGCAGAACGAGATTTTAGGTTTCCAGACCTGGAAAGAGAAGAAGATGTGACCAGATCTTCTTATATAGTCCATTTCCATGAAAGGTTTAGGAGAGAAAAATACTACCTAAGATAATGTTAGGTCCTAAATTATGTAATGATCTCTTTATTTATTTGATTATAACTTAATCATCTGATGTTACTAATAAATTTAATATAAGAGAATCTGCCGAACAAGAAGATGCAGGTGAAATTAACACGGGAGAGTTTATAAGTGGCCTGCTTTAGCTAAAGTTATCAACAGCGGCTGTGGTGCAAAAGGCATGTCATCTGAGTTCTTGTTTATATGTTCTTTTTATGAATGAAGTAGTCTATGTTAACCTGTCACAACTTTGAGAATATTATATTAACAAATTTAAGCTTAAAATTGTTTGGTTGGTCAAAGGTCGAGCTTGGGTACTCTCAATTGAGACAGTAACTGAAGTTAATTAAGTACTTAAGCCTAACCACTTAGTTACTATTTAATACATGTCAAAAAACGTTATCTCTTTAAAGTTTAAATTGTGTCATAAAAGAAGTTATATATCTTCAAAAGAATATTAACAAATTTAAAGCTAACTTGCTGATATTTTCCTTTTAAAAGGAAAGTGGAATACGGTAGTAATCCATACACATATATACAATAATAAATGTTTTCCACTTCCTACAGTCCTTTGTAATCCCTATATATAGCAGATCTATACTAGCAGAATATACACTACACAGTGAAAGTCTGAGTCCTTTATAGACATGGCAGCCAGAGCAAAGGTTTCTTTACTGGTCCTCATCATGAGCCTTGTCAGTTCCATGGTTGGAACCACAGAATCCTCTATAACCCCAACAGAGTTCATCAAGTCCTCATGCGAGGCTACTCGCTACCCTGCTTTATGCGTTCAATGTCTCATGGGGTATGCAAGCGCGATCGGCCAAAGTGATCAACAACTAGCCATAACTGCTATATCAGTGAGCATATCCAGGACACAGTTGAGTGCATCATTTGTGAATACGATGTCAAAATCAAGAGGCATCAAGCCAAGGGAGTACATAGCCATGCAAGACTGCATAGAAAACATGGCCGACAGTTTGGACAGACTCAGCCAATCGGTAAGGGAGTTAGGCACTATCGGTCATGCTATTGGAGAGGACTTCATGTGGCACATGAGCAACGTGCAAACTTGGGTTAGCGCTGCCCTTACCGATGATGACAGTTGTCTTGATGGCTTTACTGATCCTTTCATGAATGAAAGTGTTAAGGCTGCCATCAAGGACAAGGTTGTCAATGTTGCTCAAGTCACCAGCAATGCACTCGCTTTGGTTAATCGCTTTGCCTCAAACCATCAAACTGCCGAAACTCCTTAGATCTTCACCTAAGTGGCCAGTTGGACTTGTTCAAATGTATTTTCAATGTTTTCTTCCCTTAACTGATGAAAAGTCTCTCTTGTATGAAGTCTATATTTGATCTAGGTGGTTGATTCTCTTTATTATAATGCATGTTGTATATACAAAAATAATATTGTGTGTTTGTGTAATATTGGGAATTATTATTGTGTATTGAAGAAGAGTATATATACAAAAATGACATTCCTATTAGAAAAGTGTTGGCAAACACACTGCTATTTTATATACTCTTTTTTATTGCACTCTTACTTATCGATTGAAATTCAAATAAATCCTACTATTTTAAAATAGATCTCACTAAAGAAATATGATGATGTCTCATATGAACTTGTTGGCAGCCATATCAGTAGAATAATGTAAGTGTTGAAATAGTGTATTAGAGAGTACTACTGTATTATTGTTAGCATTTCAATGCTTGGTGATTAAAGGGTTGGTTGTGGTTAGTTAACAAATCACTTGTATTTTATTATGCTAATTTCGTTGTATGGATAAAGAACCAACAACATTTCAAACTTTGAAAGCAAAAAGCATAGGCAATCAAATCTTGGACGGAGAAAGTTGTAAATGAGATGGATAAGCATGAACTGTATAACTACTAGTAATAAATTTTAATAGCTCAAAGTAATGGTTGTTTTGGGGTATTCATTATCAAATAAAAGAGTGAGGAATCATTTCTATAAATGATAAATCATATTTGACACTTATTCTATTCTCTAAGTGAATTTAAAATGATAAAAAATATTTTGTAATTGGTATTTATTTATATTTTCAAAGTATTTCATATGTTGAAATAAAGTAATCCAATAAATTCTAAAATCACATTGATTGGTAATTTGTTGACTAAAAAACCTTTCTACATTCTAAATACCAAACGCGCTTTTGTGGAAAATAGAGGATTGAAACCCTCCATGACTGCATTTATCTAATCTAAGATTTATACATTTCCTTTACATATTTGGCTCCTCATCAAGGAATGAATTTTCTTTTCTTGTAAATACTTTGAAAATGTTACGAGCCTCGTTATGGTTTCAATTGTGTAAAGTGGGAGAGGGGACAAATATAATAAAATTATGTACATACATCAATTCTATTTCAATTTTGTAATTAAGACCAAGATATAGAACAATTATATTTCTAATTGTTAAAGAGCTTACATGATAAGATGAATTGCATCATCAAAAAACTTATGAAGAAATATATGAAAACATAAGGCAATTCAAACGACGATAAGTCGTGTACACAACTCGGCAAAGATGCGAAAACTAGAAAGAACAAGATATTGAATTCTTCATATTACACACAAAAGAACCATTTTAATTCTCTGCACAATACAACTACGGTAGTAGAAACTGTTTGATCTAGAGAACAATGGTAGGGAATCCAATTTCTAAAAAATAAGAGTTCAAGAAGTGCTGAAACTGGTGGCAATGGGAATAACAATGATGAGAATAAGAATAAGCAAAAGTATAATCCCAATGCACATCCATTTCCTTCCACTTCTCTGATATTGTTTAGCACTATGAAGATTCTTAGTCCCATCTTTAACATAATGAGAAGCATGAAGAACATGATGTTCAATATCATCCATTTTCTCACCTTGTGCTTCAACCATAACAGCCATATCCAAAAACACTTGATGAAGTTCCAACAAACTCTTCTCAATCTCTTTTGCTGTATCATGTCTGTCTTGTATCTCCACCACAGTTTCTAGTACCTTCCCTCTTCCATGTTCTTGTATTGCCTTTCCTAAAAACCCTTCATCATCTCCATTTGATATTATCTTCTCAATTACCTCTTCATCTGGATGTTCACCTGTCACTGTATAATACCTTCTCCCTACTGTCTCTTTGTATTCACTCATCATTCTCTGTCTCAGTCCCTGTAAACAAGGTTTCATAAATTCATTTTTACATGTTAAAACAAATTTATGTGTTTTTAGTTCAAATTGAATAAAATTTAAATGAATATGAAATGCAAAAAATCATAAACCACAGTGCATGTTTAGTTTCACAGTCTAATTGATAAAATTAGTGTGTCACCGCAAAATCAAACATGCACTAAAATATATTTAAAACCTTAAAAGTTCAAACATTATAGTAAGAAAATAAACTCATTCTGTCGATTTCAAAACATTATACTTGAAATCTTAAAAGTTAAAACATTATAATAAGAAAATCACTTGATCAAGAAACTTGAGAATATGATGTTTGAAACTGGCCTTTTTTTTAGTGTTTATAACTTAATTTAGTAATATGGTGTTTTTGGTTCCTAAAAACCTCGTACATAATTTTTGTCAAGTGTTAGATCTAAAAATTGAAAATTTAAGTAAAGAATAATTTCAAGAAAACTCTGAAAAAAAAAACACACACATATAATATAATCTAATTTAGACATAAATAAAGTAAAGGATGGTGATTAATTTGAATCCAAAGAAAAAAGCAAAAGAGAAATTAACAAGGATACCTGAAACTCCATCATAATCTCCTTGAGCTTCTTACGCAACCCATTAGTAACAGCAATTCTAGTTCTATAAATTGCTGGTGTACCATCTTTAAGTCCAGAGAGTCTTCTATTAGCATCATTAGCACGATCCATTTCTTCCAATTGAGTCCTCATGCACCTTGCTTTCTTCAAAACAGTTACAATATCAGTGTTAATTGTTTCCCTCAATGATTTCAAAGCTTCTGTTTTGTGAAGTGACTTGCTCTCTTCATTTGATTGTTCAAGCTTTGTTAGTATATCACGAATTTGACCCATTTCTGTTCTTACTTTCTCTGCCTCTTCTAAGAACAAATTCATATCGGTTTCTAAATGGGTTATTGAAGATGTTAATTCAACATTAACACCTTGTTTTGGAATACCAGCTTCTAAATCAACTTCATCTTTCATAGCTGCTTTTTTTAGATCGACGTAGCTGGTGAATGATTTTGTCATTAGATCATTCATTTTTTATCAATTGGGTATAGAGGGATTCCCTGCGTAGATGAAAAAAATATATAAATTTGAGGGGAAAATGAAGAAGATTAGCATTCAAAGTTGTGAGAGAAGAGAAATTTTGATTTTTTGCAATAATAGAAACATGAGAAGAAGCTTACTTTACTCTTTTGATTCTGGGGGATGCGAAAAAGGAATGTGAAGAGAAAGAAAGGCAGATTGAGAAAGGAAAATTTAGAAGAATATAGAGAGTGAGTTGAATGAGATTTGAAAAGAGAGGAAATGAAGGTTTTTTATGAGTTGGGAAAATGAGACTAAAGCTAACGGATAGTTTTTGGTAAGTAGCCGTTATCGTTATCTTTGAAATCCAACGGTTACTTTTATTTATTTAATGTAAATATCTACATATTAAAGTGGTCAAAATAGATCGGTCCAATAAAACAAAGATTTGGGCCGAATAACTTCACTTTGAATTTTTGTAAGATTTTTTAGTTTAATCTGAATAAATATGTTACCCATCCGATTTTTTTTTTTAATTTTTTAGTCTGATCCGATTAATATAATCTTGCAACTTCTATAATCAATTTCAAAAAAAATTAAATAATAAAATTAACCGGTCGAATAGAAATCCAACCATTTAATTTTTACTACCATCAGTCCAAACACAGCACATTATTCATTTTGATTTTAATTAAGAAAAAAAAAAACTTAGCAAATATAACAAAATCATTCCATTTTCGTGTTTACTTTTTCATCATTTCACTTTTACAATTCAATTTTCATCAACATCATTTCACATTTTTTAATTGAATTTACGCCGTCATAGATAATCGTGAAAAAACAAGAAATTTTTGAATGATTATTGTTCGTTTTTGTTAAAAAAATGGAAGTTAAAATCATAATTGATTCAAATGCGAGGGAGAGTTTGCTTGACTTTGTAGTAATTTAACATAAGATTCTAGCAATTTTTTTAATCAGGATAATACCTCTAATACTTCTACAAATGATAGAAATATGTATCGAGTGATGTGCTAATAGACACATATAAAGAAATTGTTTATTGTTAGTTTAGTTATCTTAGAACCTTTGCAGGTCTATTTTGTTTTCTATTTTGAAAGATTTACTCATGAGAACCTTATTGCAACAAATGGCTTTTTTATTTGTTTTATATTTTGAAATATTTACTCACAATATATGTGTTTTGCTCATTAATAATATATGATTTTTATTC
>JBBPBP010009780.1:2181816-2206707 GCA_037974735.1 Cicer chorassanicum
ATGTATAGGAGTATACACCTAATACTCAAATTAAAATTTCTCACATACACTTCTAGAATTATAGACCGTTACAAGTAGAGAAACTTTTATTTGTTATTTAATAAAATAAATAGACCAAAATATTGAATGAAGGCTAAATTACATTCTTAATTTCTTAACTTAATTCTAGGTTTTATTTTGATCTATTAAATTTTATTTATTTTATTTTGATCTATTAAATTTTATTTATTTTATTTTAATCGGTAGTTTTCTAAAAGTAATTTAGTTGGATCAAGTAGTTTTCTATCTATTATAAACATTCAAGATTTTAATCTCTTAAATTACAAAACTTTAATACTTTAGTTTTTTAAATTATAATATTAGTTATTAAAAAGGACCCAAATAGATATCGTTTTTAACTTAAAAGAAGTAAAATATTCAACTTAAAACAACACCAAAACAACCTGAAAAATCAAAGTGCCTAATAAAAACTTAAGGATGCAACAAAGCGAAATCTAAATAAAAAAAGATAATTTAGCCCTGAATGAATGAGGCAAAATTATGAAAGACCAAAACTGCTACACTTAACTTTGGTTACCATCACTGTAACTCCATCAAGTAAAACTCCTTCCCTCCCAGTGTCGCTCACTGCAATCATTTCCCATTCCATCAAACGTCGTCGTTTTTCAATTCACATCGCATTCGATTCAAACACCTCGAATTCTAACCACCGCCGATCTGGAACTCGAATCCACCGCAATGTTGAAGCGGCCCGGCCGCCAGCCATCTTCGCCGGCGCCGGAGTCGTTCCCCGATAAGATCTACCAGTTCCGCGGTGCCTTCCTGATGGTTGCACTCCCTCTCCTCCTCGTCACGCTCGTTCTTTACTTCATGCCTTCTGTCTCTTCCAACGAGTCCATTGAGGTTTACGCTCTCACGCACCGTAAGTTTTCTCCCGGTCGTAAAACGGCCGATTCGTTCGCCGTCATCTTTGACGCTGGTAGCTCCGGCAGCCGCGTCCACGTCTTTCGTTTCGATCGGAACCTTAATCTTGTTCATATTGGCAAAGATCTCGAGGTTTTCTTGCAGGTTAGTTTAAACCATTAATATGCTTTTTGCATGCATAATTAGAATTTGCACGGGAAGACTTTAATTTTGATGTAACTCAATTATGTATATCAAATGATTTTAAATTTATATAAAAAATTATAGAGATGATCTAAATAATATAAACTTAATCCAAATGTGACTATTGTAAAATGTGACTTTAATTTGATCTCTAATTCAATGTGTTGCAATGTTTCTGTGTTGTGTCGAAACGTACATACAAACATGCTTTTAATGAAACATTACATTGTTTGATTAATAATTTATTCATCGTTAATCAATTAAACCACTTGTAACTAACACTGACGCATGGGCACTAGTAATAATTTGAGAAACTAGAAGTGATTGAATATAACTAAATATATTAGACACCAAACACGTTCAGATGTGTGCTACATAACTTTGTTTTCATGAACAAAAATTTTGTTTTTTTTAGAACGCAAATCATAGTTCTATTCGCAGTGTTAACATTTTTTATGGTGTTACAGATAAAACCTGGTTTGAGTGCTTATGCACAGGACCCACAACAGGCAGCGGAATCTCTTGTTTCTCTTTTGGACAAAGCTGAAAGTGTTGTTCCTATGGAGTTTCGCGCAATGACACCCGTTAGAGTTGGGGTGTGTGTAATTTTTATGTACTTATTTGTACATTTGTTCATTTGGATATCTGAATTATATGTATCCTAATAATGCTAATGCAGGCAACTGCCGGATTGAGGGCTTTGGAAGGGGATGCTTCTGATAGGATTTTGCAAGCGGTAAATTTTGCTTTGTGCATCTTGTCATGTCTCATGTTGAATGCTTTTAGCAAATAGCAGCTGTATTCTCAGCATTCTAATGCTGCTTTCATGATTTGCTAATATAAGGTCCGAGATTTGCTTAAGCAAAGAAGTACTCTAAAATCCAAGCCTGATGCGGTTGCTGTGCTAGATGGAACCCAAGAAGGTGCTTTTCAATGGGTATGTTGCATGAACTTATTACCAATTGGCTTTAACTTTTGAATGCATTTAGAAATTGACAATCTTTTAGTGACATCAATCGTATAGCTTTCAAATGGTTTTGATAGAAAGAATTGGCAGAATGTCCTCTCTCTTGTTACATGAAATCATATCAATTAAGGAATGATAGCGTATGTCATTGAGACTGGTTAGCTAGAACTACTATTATACTTGCCCTTCCCCCATAATGGCAAGGCTTTGTCTTCCGTGCACCTTTGATAAATCCTGTCACCCAAAAGGAACAGTCTTAATCTGCAGATGCAATGCTCTCCACTCAAGAAAAATATGACTCTAAGTAAGAAAGTTTGACTATGTGGAATTATTGACCATATACTTGTTTGTCAGTGGATTTTGCTTTCTGCATGCTCTTTTTAACTTAATCCAATGCTTTACATGCTACAATAGCTGCCTTATTAGTTTTCAATTTTCCGCTGTAGTCGTTAATTAGGATGTGAAACTCAGGTTCTAATTTTTTATTAAAACAATTGCTGCCTGGATTTTTGCATGTACTTTTCAAATTAGTGGATATTAAGAGTGTACAATTACCTTGTTTGGACTTTCTCAACTATATTTTAAATTGTTAATTTAATCTTTCATGGAGAATGGTTCCTGCAGCATGTTTTAAATTTTAATATGCTGCTGCAAGGTCTAAGAATACCTATTTGAAAATGATTTTTTGAGCCATTTAGTTCATGGAATTAGATATGGAATTGAAATTGGACCTTCTAATTCCAATTATCTTGTTTGGGGGTACCTGCGAATTTGTTAGCCTGATTTTTTGGAAGTGTGATAATTGAGTGAAAAGATCTTGGTAACAGATGTGAGGATCTCCAACTGTGGACTTAAAAGAAAAATTGGTTTCAGTTAAATTTTTTTAGATTTTTGGTACATAAGTAATTTGAATAACATTAGTGAATAGAGTAGGGGCTCTGTTGTAGAAGGGGAAACCATTGGCAGAGCTTATATGAACTACTATCAATAGACAAATGTCTTATTATAGGAACTCCACATGTTCCATATACCACTTCCTAGCAACTAAAGTTATACACAGCAAGGAAACAATTTCAGAGCATTTAGTTTGTCTTACCGTTTCCTTTTGTTTTATTTTAGGTGACTATTAACTATCTACTGGGAAAATTGGGAAAAGATTATTCAGATACTGTTGGGGTAGTTGATCTTGGAGGTGGATCTGTTCAAATGGCATACGCCATCTCAGAGGATAGTGCTGCCAAGGCTCCAAAAGCTCTGGATGGAGAAGACCCCTATGTCAAGGAGATGTTCCTAAGGGGAAGGAAATATTACCTCTATGTTCACAGGTTTTCCTTCTTGCTCTTGGCATGGCAATTTGAGATATTATGTTTTTCAGGATCTGGGATCAAGTTACTTTTTTATTGTTTACCCCGGTTTTCAGAGAGACAGTTGTTCTGTAATAGAATTCCATCTTCCATGGCCGCTAACTTTTGACATTTTGCTTTCAGTTATTTACGCTATGGTTTACTAGCAGCTCGTGCAGAGATTTTAAAGGTTTCTGATGATTCTGGAAACCCTTGCATCTTAGCTGGCTATGATGGTAAATATAGCTTCGGCTTTCTGCATGTCTGGTTTTAAGTTGAGCCGAGAACAAATGCATTTTTTCTTAAATATACATATATTTTCTTCTAGGATCTTACAATTATGGAGGAAAGTCATTTAAGGCTTCGTCCTCCCCCTCTGGCTCAAGCTTGAATGAATGCAAAAGAATAACTCTTAAGGCTCTCAAAGTTAATGAGTCAACATGTACACATATGAAGTGCACTTTTGGTGGGATATGGAATGGCGGCGGCGGCGATGGACAGAAGAACCTTTTTGTTGCCTCATTTTTCTTTGACCGGGCTGCTGAGGTATTCCATTACTGTATTCAGTCTTGGACCACATCCCAATATCAATTCCTTTAATGCAACAACAGCATTTCCATGCTAATCATACTATTTTTTCCTAGGCTGGTTTTGCTGATCCAAAATCACCCGTTGTGAAAGTTCGTCCTGTTGATTTTGAGGACACAGCAAAGCAAGCTTGTCAAACAAAACTCGAAGATGCTAAATCCATTTATCCACGTGTTGAGGAGGGGAACCTTCCATATTTATGCCTGGATCTTGTATACCAGTATACATTGCTTGTTGTTGGATTTGGTAAGTTTTGCACTGGTTTTGGAACAGTTGTGCATGATAATGATGCTTTCCGCAATATCTATGGTATTATTTTCATGCACTTATTTATTTTCTTTTGATGGCAGGCCTGGATCCATTGCAGCAGATTACGTTAGTGAAGCAAGTTAAATATCACGATTCTCTTGTTGAAGCTGCATGGCCTCTAGGCAGCGCCATTGAAGCTGTATCATCTGTACAATGACAACAATATAAAATCAATACCTTAAAATTTTGGGACGTGAATTTTATCGAGTTTATCAGAAATCACTACTAGGTAGACATTTAATTGTAAATGAGTCTACACCTCAAAAATAAACGATAGAAGATGACTTCATTATTTTCCATTTGTAATTATTTTACAGTTTTGTAAGACTAATTCTATTTATTTTGTTTATTTATTTTTGTAGTCAGGAGAGATAAACATTGCGATTAATGTAACATCCCTGAAAATTTTCATTCTTTTGTAAATTATTTTTATTTATTTGCTAAGCTTAATGTGTGTTTTCTTACCATGATAACATGTGGTTTTATGTATTAGAATAAAAAAAAAAACAAAGAAACATGTGGTTGACTGTTGAGCATGTTGATGGTCAGTGGTATGCATAATAGAACTTTTGATAGTGCCAACTGTTAAGGAAGTTGGAGTGATATTGTCAACTGCTATTTGGGAGGATAGGTTGTGGTGACTGCTAACTTAATTATGATTATCAGGAGTATAAAAACAACAAAATTGGTAAGATACTTTTGGATTGCTGCTGATGCCTTGAATGATTCAAGTGCTATTGTTGGCTATTGATCCGGGTCCCGGTAGATCAAAGGCTTTAGATCCCTTTCCTTTCACTCCACTATTACCATGATTAGAATACACTCTCCGATTTGTAGGGGGATATTCGATAAAGGATTTATAATAATTGACTAATTTTGCTTGCAATTGTTGTTGGTTATTAGGTTTATTTACGATTTATGGGCTTCGATACCCGATACAAACCCCTTTTTGTATCATGATTCAATTAATCAATGGTGAGATATTTCAGAAATAATAATAGTGATAGGGAGAAAACTTGGTGTGCCCAATAATAGTAATCGATAAACAGCGATCAAAACTTCTATTTATATCATGGTTATAAAAAAAAAATGCACGAATTGCAAATTTTGATCTGAAAAACTGCCCAGATTAATATTCATTCATTTTTCAAAGGAATTTGACATGTCTAGTTAACAATTTCATAGTCTTCAGATAAATATTTTAATTGAACATTTGTTTCGTAAGATAGTCACATTCTTCTAGGACGAATATCCAAGCCAATTAGTTAATTGATTCATTTGTGACTTGAATTTTTTTACCAGTCTGATTATGTTATCCTGGTTTAACAACACAATCACCACTTAAATTATCCGGTAAAAATCATTTAACATAAACATCATAGCTTCATTTTCAAATATTCACATGCCCTAGACCATTGTGAAGGACATAAATTCGCTACGCTCGTGTTTTAGTAATACGGCAGGCAAAGTGAAGCTACATGTTGTAGCTTTCAGTTAGATGTGAACTTTCACTGTAAAAATTGATGATTCCAAACACGTTTTTTTTTTCTTTCCTAAATGTACAAGTAATCATATACAACACACTATCGAACTAATGAATGTAGAACACCTCTCGGCCTAAATTTGAACCATGATTTTTCCACATTGTGAAACTAACCCCTTAAGTTGAAACCCCCACTTAGTCATACATATTTTTCTAGTTGTAGCTCAAGAAACCTTAATCAGAGAACGAGGTTGATATTTCTCTAGATACAATTAGATTCAACTATCCTCATTATACGCAGTAAGCAAGTCCAACTTGACGATAAATCCGTGTTAAACACGAAATAAAAACAAAACAATGACCCTGTTTCCTTTTAGAAAACAGACCTCCACATAGCACATAATTTACAGTTAATGAACCATTTTCTTGCAAACCATTATTAGCCCGCAAACCACTTGTGCAATATGGGTTTCGTTTTAAAATTTTAAATCAATCTTGAGCTGAAGATTACTAGCCACCATAAATCATGTGTCTCTCAAGTCCCTCTCCATCCCAAAAAAAAAGTTTTTTTAGATTTATTAAACTAATAAAAAGCAAATACAAAGGCATGCACAAACAATTATATGCAAAAATGAATTGCACTTGAGTTATAAATATCATAAAAATTCACGAAAACAATAGCATAACATCAAAATTTCCCGACTATTTTACTTCCAATCCAATCTATTCGAATATTAAATCAAAATCACACAAGGAATAATTGACAATTGCATCTTCGCTAGAGCTGCCACCTTCCATCAAATTTACCTCATCTGGACAATTCCGGCACTGATCAGCTTTTGGATTTTCTCCATCACCATTGGGTTCTTGGTATGTTCCTGTGCAGACTTAGGATTTTCCTGGAAATCAACCAATACCTGCATACAAACCAAACTCTTATAAGCACACATGTTATTATTGTGCCAACACATCACACACCATTATGCAGACAAGAAAAAAGCAAACCTGTCTCATAACAGGGTCTTGAAGGATGTTCTGTATCTCTGGATCTGACATAGCTTTGGCCTGCAAGAAAACAATATTTGAGTACATAGCTTATATAAAAAATTTATAATTTCTGTTTGCAAATATTTTCACACTAAAGAATTCATGTAAGCTGTATGACATACCTGTCTCTCCTTCAACTCTTCAGGACTTAAATCTCCACGGCTGGCCTTATTAATTTGTTGTACACACCTGAAATGGACATTTTACATGATTAAACACATTTTTGCAGTCAATAAGGAAACTTGCAATATTGAACACAATGCAGAGATTTTGACCAATATCATTCATACCTTCCAATGCCATCAAGCAACTCCTGGTTGTTGGGGTCATGTTTCAACCCCTCCTTATATGTTTCCAAAGCCTTTTCATATTCTTTCATGAAAAACTGAACAGCACCTTTTCGGGTATAACCCTTGGTGAAAGTTGGATCAAGCTCAATGCACTTCTCTGCATCCTTTAAACCTTCAGGCATTGCCCCCAGTTTGGTGTAACATGCAGCTCTGTTACTATAAGTCTGAAAGAAATAGAGTATTCAAACACATTAGGATCCACATTAACATAAGCATAAGGATTACAATTTGTATCAAAGAGTATTATTACCTTAGGCTCTTTCGGGTTTCTTCTTAGGGACTCAGTGTAATGCTTAATAGCTTCAGGATACTTCTGCTGCTTAAAAAATTCATTCCCTGTATCAAGGTTTTCATCAAAACAAAGTCAACAAATAAGATAGAGCCACAATGATATTTAGAAATGGAGATTTAGAGAAGGATGCTTGGGGGAAATGAAAAACCTAGAAGATCAGACTAAGATATAGTACCTTTTTCTCTTTCCTCATCAGCCAAATTTGGATCAAAGTATTCTTGTTGTTCTAGTTCTTTCTTAGCTTTCTCAGCTTCATTAAGTTTCTTCAGGGTGTCTGGGTTGCGGTGCTCTGTAAGTGCTTTTTGATACGTCTCAATGACAGGTTCATAATCTTTAGAGCATTTTGCCATTTTGCCCAAGGCAGTACCCTTCCTTGTCAAAGCTCTTGCTACCATCTTGTAGTCTGATCGTAGTTCTCGTCCTCTTTCAACAGCCTTATCACAATCTTTTACGCAATCCTCATACTGAAAGGATTCAAGGAATATTTGTCAGAAAGCAAATCACAGGGAAGAGTCCCTTTACTCTTTTTAAAAAAACACTGAAATTTTGCTCCCTTAGAATTTGCTCTCCTAATCTTATACTAACACCTAGACCATAGGCAATATATAAGACCTCAAAAGTCCAGTAACTTTGAAATATTATGGGAGTTCATAAAGGGTTGTTTAATTCTTGTATGTAAAGATTCCACATTTACTGAATATTGACGACATACTGTTCAAGTTTAAAAACCAAAAACCAACCTCCCGTACTAAGGTTGGAGCCTTAAGGGTATGTCTTGAAGTTGTGTTATGGAGGGGAGGGCTAAGGCTGTATTTTGGTATAGATTTAAGATCTAAAAAAATTGAAAGAACATTTTTAGAAATGGTCTTTAGAACATTTCAATCACACTTCCCTCATTTTTAGAAACATTTAAAGCTTCCTTAATTTTAAAAAGAAAATAAGCTCTCCCCTACCCTCCAAAACCCTTCATCCAAACATACCTTAAAATCATTCTTAGAATGTAAGGATTTTCATGAATGGCTACCATTAATTGGTTACCATTTTGATTTAAATTCCTGGGACAACTACAGAACACATACAAAAAGGCATATTCCGGGTAGGAGACTTTTCAATCTGAACTTTGGCTGGAAAAGCACCAAGCTTCAAAGGCTAAAGAGGCTCATGTAGAAATTGGTCAGTAGGGCACAAAATTGAAAATAAGTTGACACCATCTATGACTGACATCGTTCACCCACATACAATTACAAACAAAAAAGGTTTAATCACACACTTATCAGACTTTTTCCAGCTCCCATTAAACAGTAGCTCTAATTAAGGCTAAGATCGATTTTGGTTCCAATGCATACAACTCACTTTTCTGTACAAAATAAAAGTTCTTACTTTTCAATTGAAAACTCTACACTTGCAGGACCAAGTTGAAAATTTTGACTGATATAAAAAACAAAAAACTACTGTATTTTCATACCCAATTCACAGCCTTTTCAATCTGGTCCCTAAAATAGATAGTACCTCTATTCAGTAGACAATTCTCATGGGGTTGTAATAACAATAGTTAAAAGGACAAATGTAGAATAAAACAAGCTAATTTGAACAAATTTTCACCTAAGGGTCAAATTAAACATGCTAAATTGAACATTTTTTCACCTAGGAGCCAAATTAAAAATTACCGCCCTCTTCATAGAGAAATAACAATTTGCTATATACAGTAATTAACTACACAAATACCACTAACCAAGTAAGCAGTCAAATTATAGTCAAATACCTCAGTCATGAATCTATACTAAATTGATCTAGAACAATGCATAGTTAACAAACAATTGAAAGAAAAAAATAGAAATTTAATACATACATTACATATACATATTAAATGCAATAAACATGCATACCTTTCCCATTTCCAAGTACACAGCAGCACGGTTAGTGAGAAAGGAAATGTCTTCATCATCCAATTCCAAGGCTTTCGAGTAATGATGAATCGCAGTATCAAAATCCTTTTTCTTATACGCTGCATTACCAGCATCCTTTTCCTTCTGTGCCTCAACCTTTCTCTGCTTTGCTTCTTTATCCTCATCAGCCACTTCCATCGGCTCCGGCTCAGGCTCAGGTTGCTTAACAGGCTCAGCTTCAGCGGCCCTCTTCCTCTCAGAAGAAGAAGCCGACGTAGGCGAATTAGTCTCAGGTATATCAAATTCATCACCAGGGCTTCGAATCTTAACATTAAGCAAAACCCCAAAAGCTTGCATAACTCTTTGATCCTTCAAATACAAATTGAGATTATTTGGATCCCTTTGAATATCTTGCATCATCTTCACGAAATCAGGTTGTTGAAGGTAAACCCTAGTTGCAGGATCAGCAGTGAGTTTAGCCCACATCTCAGGCCCAGAAAAAGCATCACCAAATGGATTAGCCGCCGGCGCAGAACGTGACCTAGAAGCCGCAGCCGCAGCCGCTTTTTGAGCATCGGCTAAACCTGATTTGAGTGGTTCATTATTAGGATCAATTTCGAGACCTTTTTTGTAAGACGAAACGGCGTCGTCAAATTGAGAGAGACCGAGATGAGCGGCTCCGAGACGGCTGTAGCCTTTGGACCAATCGGGTTTGAGTTCGACGGTTTTTTTGGCGTCGGATAAAGCGTCGGTGTAGTTTTGGAGAGAAGCGTAAGCTGCGGATCGGTTTGAATAGAGGACGTGGTTGTTGGGGGAAAGATCGATGGCTTCTGAGAAGTGACGGATGGCGGATGAAAAGTCGCCTGAAGAGAATGCAGCGTTGCCTTTGGCTTTGGCTTCGTCGGCCATAATAAGATCGGAGTTTGAAGATGAAGGGTTTGTGTTTTTGGGAGAGTTGTAAGGAAGGAATGAAAAAAGGGGTTTACTTGTTATGGAACTGAAAGGAGGAGAGAGAGAGAAAGAGTGAGGTTATAGAGAATTTGCTTGTTAACTAGAGAGTTCTACTAGGGCCTGGTGATCATGAGTGACCCTTCTCGAATGTTCTACTACTACCTGTTTCGCAATTCACACAATAAAATAACTCCCTTCTTTTTTTAAATTAAGAAAACAAATCTTTTTATATTTACATTATATTTCCCTAACCCTAATTTGTATCAAATCTTTGACACGTCTTCTTATGATATTTATGATCTTTTATCTTTTACTCATTAGGGATCACATCATTTCAAAAATAAGTTTAATACTATAGATCTACTTTATATCTATATTATAGTTATTTTTTTTCATTTGACAAATTAACTACTGTATATGTTATTCATTATTATTACCTTTTTAATCAAATATTTGAAAATTTACATTTATTTCTTTAAATATATAATTTTATGTTCATATTTTCTTTTTTTAACACATTAACTTTTTCATTTTGAGTGAGCCATATAATAAATTATAATATTAAAATAATATCTAAATTCATTTATTTTTGTGTTTTTGTCAATAATTATGTCTAAATAAATACAAATTAAAACAATTAATTGATGAGAAAAACATTGTTATTAATAAATAATAAATTTATATTTTTTATAGATAAATCTCAGTAAAATTAATAATTATGTCGGTTTTTTAATTTGAAGATTTTTTTTTTCTTAAAATTCTTGTTAATTCAGATATCCAACTAGCCACAGAAGACTATATTTAATTTGATATGAAACAGTATTAAAAATTCTATACTTTATTTTAAAATAACAACAATGACAAACCTATTTATATTTTTAGATTCTATTTTTTATCAACATATTTTAACATAAAAAGAATAAAAATAAAAGCAACAGGGTGGGATACTTATTAGAAGCCCAATTCACTTCCTTGAGAAGAAGCCCAAACATAAACATTTTTTTACAATCAATTAAAATCATATGGTTCAAAAAACAAAATTAAAATCCTACAACAAATCTCAGCAGCACCATTAAAAAATTGCAGCGGCTGCCGGCAAACGCAGTTAGATTGGAGTCGAACTCAAGTGGCCGGGAAACGCAGGCGGAGTTGGTCGTAGACCGCCATTAACAGTGAGAAAGTTTTCCTTCTTTAAAAAAAAATTTATTTTCTGATTTTCATTTCTATATCCTGTGGCGGGCGGAGGATGCGATTCCACCGCGATCAACGGCCGCAATTGCCGCCCCTAGAGAATTGCGTTGCAGCAGAGCACAACTCCGCACCGCGATTCCGAGATCGCAAGCTTATGCGACGCGATTGACAACATAACTCTCACGGCACTTGCATTCTTAGTCCTGTTTCGCGAACTTTGTGGTAAAGATAATAAATATTAACGTATGTATGGTTTCGTTGCTTCGAATCTTCTTGTGCTAGCATGTAGCATCTCTATAAAACATGGTTCGAACTTTGGAACTTTTGCTACTTTGACGAAATTGCTTTTATAACTGATTGCCAGAGACAGGTATAAATTATGCATAATAATAGAAACTATCAGATATAGTTGCTTGAATATTAGTCATTAGTAACAGGTGATTCAGTAGCATGGACCTCGTCACGCTACTGCTCATAGCATTTGTCACAGATCCTGATCAGAAATTGGATGATTATGAACAATTAACATAATTACATTGCCGAGTTTTCTTTTCCCCCTTTAGCATATTGTAGAAGCTCAATTCCCAATTAGTTGTTATGAGGTGTTGGTTGTTGTACCACTTTTTTTTCTCAAAGGGCCAATGTGCACTGACCTATGAAGCACAAACACGGACACACACCTACACTTACACATAGACACCGATAATAAATGTAAAAAATGAAGTGATTGAATGTAGCCAAATGTGTCGTGTCAGACATCAATCTAAGGTGTTGGTGCCATATAGGCATTGACTGCTTGTGCAACACCTTGTCCACGTGTCTCTTGTCAGACAGAAATACAAAATAAAGGGGTGTTGGATTTGACATAATTATTAGAAAAACTCAAAGATATAAGTTATAATTAGACTTTTGATTAAGCTCAAAGAGAGGGTTTGAGGGTTAACTTATGACCGATGGAAATTATTTTCCACATTAGGTTCAGAATAGGTTATAAGTAGGTTACATTTGAATGTATGTGAACAATTAGTTTATTTATAAGTTACAGTTTTAGTGGGAACAAAAACCAGTCCTCAAGTTGATAAATTATGTTTGTGTGTTTACATTTACAGTGTAATGATACATTTTTGCAACTTCTACTTTAAAATGTATTGTAGGGCTGTGATTGATATAACTTTCATCTGTAGGCACTCGCTTGAGGATTTAATGAGTGGTGGTTCTGCATCTAGTAACTTAAGGACAGCTCTGTCTCATTGCGTCCAACAAGTGCGAAGTTATGATTATCATCACTATCTTTGCCTTCTTGAACTGCCTCCATTTATGCGGAAGGCTGCATTTACACTCCGTGCCTTGAATGTCGAAACAGCTAGAGCGATGGATGTTGCTTCAGATCCCAGGATCGGCCTTATGCGCCTTGTGTGGTGGCAGGAAGCCATAGACAAAATGTTTGCCAATAAACTGATTGAACACCCAACAGCACTGGCCCTGTCAAGCGTGATAGCAGAGACCAAAATTAGTAAGACATGGTTGAAACGATCTGTTGAAGCCCGGATCAACGATGCAAGAAGAGAGGCTACAGACATTCCCGAAACAATGGAAGAATTGGAGAAATATGCTGAAGACACTGTATCTACTATGCTGTACTTGACACTTCAAGCTGGTGGTATCATGTCTACTGCAGCTGACCATGCAGCCTCACATATTGGCAAGGCTAGTGGTATTCTTTTGCTCCTTAAATCGCTGCCTTTTCATGCTGGTCACAACCGGCATTTTTCTTACATACCAAGAGCAATAGCATCCAAGCACGGGTTGATAGTTAAGCAGGAAGGTCAAGGAGAGAGATGGCTGGATTCTCGCGAGGGTCTTTGTGAAGCAGTTTATGAAATGGCATCAGTTGCCAATGCACACTTACAAAAGGCACGGAAATTAGCCAATAGTGTGCCTGCTGAGGCTCTCCCAGTGCTCCTGCCAGCTCTGCCTGCTCAGGTTGTCTTGGATTCTCTACGTCGGGTACAATTTGATGTGTTTGATCCGAGGCTAGCACGAGGGGTGCTGGGAATACCACCTTTGTGGTACCAGCTTCAACTCAAGTGGGCTTCATGGAGAAGGAAATACTAAACTAGTTTTGTTACCTCTCAAAACACTTGGGGCTCCAGAAATTTTTCCTGTGTATTAGTGTGTATTTTGTTTAATAAGTTTATTGGGCCACATAACGGAAATAGAATGCACTAATTGTGGTATGTAATGTATCATTTTAAATTGAAGCCTGGGTCTTTTAAAGGCTAACCTTACTGGATTTGAGTGCACTTAACATGATTTTGTGGTCAAAACTTAAATGAAACTTCGAATGATTTTATTATATACTCAGACAACTTCAAGCGCTCTTTACAAAAAGAAAGAGACGGTACCTAGAAGACAAAGTACGCATGGTACCTAGAAGACAAAGTATGCTATCTCCTTGTGATTTTCTGCTGCAAGATATGTGTAGCTTCCATGTTCCTCATTGTCTTGCCTTTGACTTTTGGTGCTCACCGAAAACATCTATGGTGTCCCTGGAAACTATTGTTTAGGTAATAATTTTCTTCCCAACTGTCTTTGATTTTCTTGCTTTTAATTGTTGAGTTAAATATTACAGATTAACAACAAACCACTGACACTAATTTTTAATGGAAATAAAACATTTTTTTCCATCTCAAATTGTTATGTGTAATTAGATGCTTCGAGTATTCTCCTGCTAAGTTTCTGAAAGAAAAATTGTTAAGACATGAACAAATAAAGGTGGCCATTGATGATGTTTTGAGCCGTAAATTCCACTCTTAAGATGGGAGTTTCTTTTTTCACCCCAAAATATTTCGGGAGTATACTTCCAAAAGAAAAGAAAAAAGGTTGAGATACTTATTTTTGGTTGAATAACTATTCCTATTATATCATATCATAATTAAATTACTCATCCATATATTTTCCAATAGCTGAATTTTTAAACAATCTTTTAACGGTTCATTTTATAATTTTTTACGATCAACATTATAACTTATAAGCCATTGTCAAGTGCCTCACACTACACTACAACAAAATTCATTTTATCAACTATATGATACAGTATTTTGTCTAGAAAATTACTAATTGTTATTTGCAGGAAAACAAAAGAATAATACATAATTGTATGTAACATTTACAAATCATAACCACTCATTTTCTCATATATAATTAATGAATTGCTAATTAATCAAATACCTCTTACTTTTAAAGATTCTTTTATTTCTTATATAAATCTTTCTTAACAAAATATTTGTTATCTCATACTACTTCAATAAGAAAAGGTTAAAAGAATCCAATAGTGGAGCTCTTTTGGGAATGATCTAGTGAAATGTGTCTTGACGTGTCAAACATTTTTCACCACGTGTCACTCGTTGAATGGTTTACTTTCTCTAACTGTCAATTGTCACAGGCTGTTGAAACAACCACAATTACAATTTATAATGAGTTCAGCATAAAGTTCTAACTGAAAACAGAATTGCATGCTCTAAATGGGATAACGGGTGGGTCCATAAACAAAACCTGTCTGCACATAAATTTTGAGACTAAAGTATATAATGGTCTGAATTCTTAAGTATACATAAAATTATTTGTTAATTTATTTTATTAAAAGTAAATTAATGAATAATTGAAAGAGCTTAATCCGTAATGGAGTTGTACCCACAGAACCATGAGCTCCAAGAAGTTTTTAGTGTCTTTGTTGGAAGCTTTAGCCCTTTTTTGTTAAAAAAAGAGACTATATACGGAGAAGTGTTTCATCCGCATTCCTTAGCTTAGGGTCGGTTCGTGGGCCCGCCGGCTCGTGGTTTTGATTGATATTAAGTTACAATTTATAATAAGGAGACTTCTATGTTTGAAATTGATATTTTTTAGTATTATTAAATTAAATTATTAATAACTGAATGACATATCATTATGAATGAGGTTTTATATATTTTATATTTAACATCACCAAATTTTTAAATTTTAACTTTTAGGTTTATTTTGAAATGAAGTTTTTTGTTATGATTTTAATTAAAATTAAAATTTTAATCTTAATTGTGGAAACAATTTATTTAATTAATGAAATCAAAATTGAATAAATAAATGTACTAAAATTCTTAATTTAGTCAATTTTAATATACATTATAGTAATATTAACGTGGATAAATTAGATAAAATTATTGGTCAAAATATTTATAGTTTCAATATACGTATTTTTTTTGTGTCATAAAACTTCTCTTATAATAATGGATTTTTCTAAAAAATACCTTAATAATGAGTTTGACATTTTTTTTAATTTAAAAAAAATATTGATTCACTCAAATTGATAAAATGCATTAAAAAACAATACACATTCAACGTCACTAAAATTGAAAAGGAATTAATTTGCGAACAAATTTATAACACTCATATTAACGGCACATAACGACAAAATGTCTAAAATGTAATAAATCAAAGTGACGAGGATACTCATATTGGATAACTTAGTTCGTTACTCATGTTTTCAAATATGTAACATTGACGACCCATTTATTAACTTAATATGTAATTGACCAAATTTGATTTATTAATCTAAATCAAACGAACATTGCAACAAGACTGAAAATCAAACAAATCACAATAAAGACATCAAACAAAATAATATTGCACCCTTTACTACCTTCGACCAAACCCCCATGAGATCCTAACCAATTCTTTAGGGTTTTGAATACACATTGAATTTGCCATAGCCACAAATGCTTCAAATTCTCGAACACAATCCTTGAGCTCCTCTTTATGTTCAATGGTTGCGAGTCTTTCAAAAATATTTTTCTTTAATTTATCTTTAAAATGGCTAATTAATGTTACAGCGAACATCTCTCAAAAACACTGTTCTTTAGTCTCTAAAAGTAGAACTAGTACATCAATGATCTATTTATGCCGATGAAATTAATCTATTTTTTTTATAAAAAAAGACCGATGTAGTTGTTACTAATAATAATTAATCTTAGTCCATAAACATTTTTGCCAACTTTATTTCTATCCACCAGTTTACTTTTTTTTAATTCACAAAACTAGATTAATTTGGAGTTGTTTGTTGTAGAGGAATTCTTGTCATAAATTAGAATACAATCTTTGTCTCCAATTTAATTTTCTTTTTTTCACTCCCTTTTACTATTTAGTAATAAAGAATGTGCCTTCGTGGTCTCACACCGTTTGATAATTTGATTTGATGTATGCTTTCATTCTCTCTCACCTTTTTCCGGTCCCGGCAACCTCAAACGTTAACACCAAATCATTCTTTCTTTTGGCGAGTCACCATCACTTGTTGGTGGCTGCAATCTCTCTCTCTCCAAGCTTTTCCAGTAATCTAGCTCCAACTCAATAGATAAGGAGAGAGAAACTTTTGAGACTCACACTTCTATTAATTAATTAATGCGTTTTCTCTCATATATATACACTACTATTTCCTTAATTTCTTCTTGTTCTTGTGCTTTTGCTTCCTACCTATTCTATTCAACATCTTCCATTTTTCTTTTTTCCAAAGTATTTCACTTTCTCACCTTCACTTTTTCAAGAGAGTCTAGAGATTGATGTATTTCAATTCCCGATGAATGAAACGTCATTAATTAATAAATTGATCTTTCTACTTTCATTATTTTCTCGTGTTTCTTATTGTTGATTGAAAGGGAAGTTCAAAAGAGGTTTGTTTCATCAGATCCACACTACACAGGAATTGGAGTCTATATCTTCTAAGGAGATCAAGGTTAATTATTCTTAATCTAATGCTTTCAATTTTCTCTCCATCATCGATTTATTATTATATATAAAAATATATGTGTGCATGTCTCGACTAAATTATACATGCATGTGATTGTTAGCATAAGTCCAAAAAATGGACTTATAAACCATAGTCAAGTCAAATGCTAAATAAATTAAGATCGATCTTTGACCTTACTTTCATATCTGTATGTTAAATTAATTAGTCAAAGGACAATGGACTAACTGTATGTTTGTTCAACTTTTTGAGAAATCAAAATTATTTTAGAGGGGTAAAATTGATTTTAATTTTTTTGGTAGTTCTTGAATGAAATTGATTTTATTTTTAGAGTCTGATTCTAATTTTACCATAAAGTGCTTTAATACCAACTTATTTTTTAGACTAATTGTAAATGTTTGGTATATCCTATAATTGTTCATCAAACTTATTCATGACTTGCATCATTGCATTGTACAAAAGTGCCTTCTCTTTTGTGTGCTACAAGTTTAACTTGTCTTTTTCTTTTATGGGGAAAGAGTTAATTAATAATTGGCGTTGTTTGCCTTTATTTTGTTTTTTTATCATAGTTTTATTTTTACTTGATTATATATAAGAATTTATTTTTGTTCTGTGTTAATTTAAATGTTTTTTAACAATATTTTGTATATTTAACATAACTATAATTAATAGTTACTAAACAGAATTGTTTATTTATTATATAAGTAATAATTTAGAACATCGTTAAAATTATAGTTAAATGATTTAAAATTAATTAAGATGCTTATAAGAACCAAATTCAATATTGAACATATATTTAAACATGTTCTGACAATAATTCTAAGTATTTATTTGTTGTTTGTGTTGTTTATATACTCCTCCTGAATAATTTATAAGAAACAAACAATTCATAAATATTGGAATGGAATATAAGTAAAATATAACACATTAGCTTATTTATTGATACTTTCACCAAAATTTCTCTCATTTAATTTGATTTTTGTTTCTAATGAACTATTTTATTACTATCTTGAAGGGTAATTTAAGTAATACAAATAATTTTTTAAATAAGATTATGTAATTAATTACTATAGATAATATGCATGACATAGTCAATTTTTTTGGATTGGGCGCGGTCAATTTTTTCTTATAAATCAATCTGGGGGAGTATAAATGTGAGAATTTGTATAAAACATCGTCAATGATAAATAAATACCACCTCTGTATTTAAATATATGACATTTTTTAGTATTTTTCTTGTGGTGTTTTTTTTTACTAATTTCTTGTGATTGTTTATAGGCTTATTTCACTTTTTAACTGTATTAAAATTTTTTCCCATCAAAATGCCCCTATAAATATTGTACATTTTTTTAACTAACCATAAATACTATGATGAGAAAATACATTAATTTTCTTTCATAAGTTAAAAATCGTAAAACATTAATACAAATTTAATATTACTTCCAAATTTCATAATTTATGTGATTTAGTCAACAAATTTTTTTATTTAGATATAGAGGTAATATTTAACAACTTTTTTGAGAAATAAAAAACTTAAATTTGATGATCAAAATGTTCCCAGTCTAGTTCCTTATGTAGGCATGAACTTGGTTTTTTTCATCCCTAATTTCTCATTTTGTCTTGATTTTTATTTTCCTATAGTTTTAATTATGCTATTACTCTGACTTGTTAGAGTTAGAAAATTCATTGTTCAGTTTTCTCCTTTATAGTTCTCCTAAATACAAATCATGTTATGCATGGTAAATGATCTTAGAAGCAAATAATGTTCAGTTTGGATCATTTTTGTGCTTCTTTTATTCTGAAGTGGAAGTGAATCTTATAATTGAAGTGTGGACCATAGCCACATTACTCATCATGTACAAGAGAAAAAAAATTACCAAATTTAATGTTGTTGTGCTATAGAAATTAAAAGTGATTGTGTTAATTAATTTTGTTTGTCTCTCAATATGCACGCAGGTTGAATTTGAATTATCTATAGTGGATATGAACAATTTCTCACACGTTCCTCCTGGATTTCGTTTCCATCCCACTGATGAAGAACTTGTTGATCACTACCTTAGGAAAAAGATAGCTTCTAAAAGGATTGATCTAGATATTATAAAAGATGTTGATCTCTATAAAATTGAACCATGGGATCTACAAGGTACTTATAATTAACAAAGGCTATATTATCGATCAATTATAATTATAATTTTCAGATCATTAATTAAAAATATTTGACTTAAACTATTTTTTAAGAGTCACCTAAACAATTAGTTGCAATTGTTTGACCATATAAAAAGTTATAGAATTTATGGTGTATCAAAATTAAACTATATAATTAATTGCATATATTTGTTACTTACTTTGTGTTTACATGCATGCAGAATTATGCAAAATAGGAAGTGATGAACAAAGTGAATGGTATTTCTTCAGTCATAAAGATAAGAAGTATCCAACTAGCAGTCGTACAAATAGAGCTACAAAAGCAGGATTCTGGAAAGCAACAGGAAGAGACAAGGCAATTTACTTAAAGCATTGTCTGATTGGAATGAGAAAAACTTTAGTCTTCTACAAAGGAAGAGCTCCTAATGGCCAAAAATCTGATTGGATCATGCATGAGTATCGCTTAGAAACTAATCAAAATGGAACTACTCAGGTAATATAGTTTTTTTGTTGGTAGATGTAGATGAGATAATATAATTACTACCAGAAATTCAGACCAACTTTGAAGTCCTAGATTCAATCCCAGAATATGATATTCAACCTAACAATATCGATATTTTCTAGTTAAGATAGGAGTTAAAGACATAATGGTTAACTACGCAATATTAAATATATATTGTAAATGAAAATGGTGAGAGAATCTTGAATATATTATCTAATAATATATTTATGGCAAAATACATCATTTAATCCTTTAAATTACACGGATGTATCAGATTAATCATTTAACATTTTTTTTATCAAGTTAGTCTTTTATATTTGTAAAAGTTACGACGTTGAACTATTTTTAGTCATAACTCCATTCCAATCATTTTATGTTAGAGATTTTTAAAACTGAACTGTGAATTTTATCATCATACCATATTAAAGAACATAATAAATTCAAGAATCCTAAAATATATCTCACTAAAATCTCTTGCTTAATTATTTTTCTAAATGTTGATAGAGGGTTTATGTCTTTAAGATTATTACAATCAAAACCTCTTAAAAATTACATAAGTTTATTGAAAAATCAAAAAGAATTTTAGATTTTCATTTTGTTTGTTTGAAATTAGGAGAAACATTTACAAACATAAACGATCTTGACACCAAAAAAAAATAGAGAATTAAAAGACTAATATGTTATTTTCATGTAATTTAAAGAATCCCAGAATATATTTTACCTATTATTAGTCAAAGTGAAAATGAAATCACGATAAATAAAAAGTAAAGAGACGACTCTTACATTCAGGGTTGACCGAAAGACCAAACTACTAAAACACGGGCTTTAGACCTCAAAAAAGAAAGTTACTTAATAAAGAGAAAAATACCTTTAAACTAAATAGTGTATGATAATATTAATTTTGTTACAGAGTTATTTATAGATATACGTTAGCTCATTTAGTAAAATCAAATGTAATATTTTAAGCCTTTTGCCAATGGTTCAAATCTAGTCTATACCATGATTTTTAGTTTTTTTTGCAATTTAAAGCCTCCAAATTTGTTGGGCCGGCCCTGCTTGCAATTTGAACCGGATCCACGAACTCGTGCTAATTATAATTTTAACTGAACTGCAAATATTTCAGGAAGAAGGATGGGCTGTGTGTAAAGTGTTCAAGAAACGAATAGTTACAACAATGAGGAAAATGGAAGATTCCCCCTGTTGGTATGATGATCAGGTATCATTGATGCAAGAGCTTGAATCCCCAAACAGAGTTTCTCACCCTTATTATGCATCATACCAACAGAACTACCCTTGCAAACAGGAGTTGGATCAATTACAATACATTAATATACTCAATGATGCTAATTTCCTCCAACTTCCACAACTAGAAAGCCCCAAAGTTCCTTTCCAGTGCTCATCATCACATAATTCACTCATACAAGAACAACACATACAAGCACAACAACAACATTGCCAGCAACAAAATATGCAACTCTTTTCTGGTTGCAATGATGTTCAAGATTGGCGAGTATTAGACAAATTTGTAGCTTCTCAACTAAGTCGCGATATTCAAGATGCTTCCAAGGAAACTAATAGTTATTGCAATGTGGATGAACAAATTGCTAATTTGCTAGAAAATGATGAATCCAAAAAATCGGAAACTGGCCAGGAATATGCGACTTCAACCTCCAACTCCAGTTGCCAGATTGACACGTGGAAGTGAAAAATCTATAACTATGAATTAAGATGCATAATATTTTATAGGGAGTAGTATAGTTTAAGTACTCCTGGAAAAATTAATTCAGAAATTAAACCCTAAAGTATATTGTCAAATATTCTTATATAAGTTGAACCTCTGGTGGCAGAGTGACCACTATTACTCCCCAAAGGTTTTTCTAAGATGCTACAAGTACGACTAAAGCAAATTACTAGTTCTTACTTCTTACTGCAAATTGATGTGCATGTATTGCAAACATATTAAGTAAATGATTCTAAGCAACTATGTGTAATATGGATTGTAAAGGCTTGAGAATATAAACTAAGTATATGTTCAAGAAAGGGCTTCATTTGTTCAATGCAGTTATGGCCCAAAAAGCACAAGGAGACTCAATTGTTGTACCTTATATATATTTACAAGATTATGGTCTCTCATAGCACTGATTACTCCCTCCAGGTAACTACTTTGAATCGCAAAGGCCTGTTGCTTCATTGCAGAAACCATCCCGGTCAAGCAGTTTCTGCGGTGGAGCACTCAACAGGGGAGATGATGGGGTGCCATAAGCATTTCGTCGTTTGTTCCCGCAACCTAAACTCACTCTTGTGCTTACTCCTGTTACAGGATTTGTGCCACTAGCATACTTGCATAAAGCCTACATAATTTAATCAAATAGTATGTATATGTCATCATCATGTGAAAGCTCAATGAGAATATCAATTAGCATTCTATGCAATCAGTGGTGGTACCTGCTTTTGGGTAAGGTCCAACACAGCATCACTAAAGTCAGCACCTTCAATGACGGCACTTCCAAGGTCACTCCGTGTAAGGACTGTTCTAACAAGAATGGCATTCGTCAGATTCGCTTCATTAAGAACCTGTACATCCCAAACAAGAAATTCTTTTATAAATAAAATCAAAGCAGAAAAAAATTAAATCAGTTTGAATTGATGTAGTTACCATGCGATCCATCAATGTATCACTCAAATCAGCACCTAAAAAATGTCAAGAAAAAATTCGAGTAAACTATGTATACCGGAATCTATTAGATGAATACAACACTTTTGTTTTAATCTAAAGCAATTAAAATGAATTGTAAACGCATTAGGTACTTCTTACATATAGAACTCACAATAAACTTATATATACCTGTAAAATTTGCCTTGTATGCAACAGCTTTCTCAAGGTATGCACCATTGAAAGTAGAACCACTAAAATCAGATTCTCTCATATCAGCAGATGTGAAATTAGCTCTTCTGTATCAGTAATTTATAATGGTCATGAATAGAGGACCCTAAATTTCTACATAACTATTAAAATTCAAAATAATTTGCTATGAAGTGACAAATTTCTGAATAGACTGAAGTAACATTTTACTACTATGCTAAACTATTCACATGTATACTTAAAAAAGAGCACAATACTGAGTTGTTAATTCAAATAAAATAATACATTTACTTTGCAAAACAAATTAGCTACTTTAAGTGAAACTAAAAAGCATTTCCTTATTGATTCTCCACTCAAATTCTATCATCTTATTTTCTACCTCCTCTCTACTAAGCATTCTCTTATATTTTCCATCCTCCTTTATTTTCTTGTCATAAATTTAGTTGCAACTAAAAAAATTACACATTAAAATTAAATAACACAAAGCCCAATTGAAAAATTACCTGAAATTTTCATTCACATGCACTGCTTTCCTACATTATAATAACAAACACAAAAATAAGCCATTACAGGTTAGTTTTTCTTTCTCATATAAAAACCCTAATGAATTAGTATTAATCCTAAATATATTAATGAATTAATTAATTAATTGAATGAAAGAAACTAACTTGAGGTCTGCTGATCCAAACTGAGCAGCAGATCCAATACCAAATTCACCCCTAATTTCAGCCTCAAATTTGTTAAGATCAGCAAGGGCAGAAAGGTCAGAGCTGAAAACAATAACCGCAGCTGCCAACGTGGCTGAAAACAGTTTCCCCCATTTCTTGAACTCTACATTAGCACATGGCAGCTTAACCTAAGTTCATCATTGCATTAAAAATTTACAAAACTAATTTCTTAATTTTCTTTCTCTCCAATGAAAATCAACACTCTGAAAAATAAATTAAAAAAAAGGTACTACAGTAGTGTATTATACTAACCTTGAGGATGATCACTGTTTAAGTTAAATTTGCAGATAATTGGAGAGGACTTTGAATGAAAATGAAGTATGTTTGAAATTTTGGAAGTTGAACGGTAATTAGAGGAAACATGGAGAGAATTAATTGAAAGTGGTGAGAGTGAATTAAGTGCCATAATCTATAAGGAAGATATTGAACAGCAAATATATGGTTAGTAATCTAATAAGGAGTAATGAGGAAAAGAAAAACAAACTTGAAGTTCAACAATTCAACATCAAAGTGGAGGAAGTGATTGGTGGTAAAGTGTTAGTACACGTGTTCTAGTGTTATCCAATATCTGGCAATGCCACGTGTCAAACTTTTTAACTTGGATCCAAATTCCAAACTGCAATAAAATGCAAATGCCAATAAATTTTAATTTTTTTTTAAATAATTGATTTTAATAATTAATTTTGTTTAAAGAAATAGTTTAATATATGATCTCTTTGATGTTTTAATTCTCTCAAATTACCGAATCATTTTCCGATTCCCAATAAATTTTAAGGATGTTTATGTTTCTATTGCCAATTATATTTTTGCCTTTTGAAGAAAAAATGCATTATAAGTAGTTCACATATAAACTAACAATCTCATTCTTCACAATCATTGTGTAAAACAAAAATATCAAAATCAACCTATGCTATAATTATCGAGCGTTAATTTAACTATGATGCAATCGCTATAAATCATCATATGTTATGCAATCGCTATAAATTATCATATGCTATAATTATTTCAAGCGTTAATTTAACTATGATGCAATCGCTATAAATCATCATATGCTATAATTATTTCAAACGTTAATTTAACTACGATGCAATCGCTATAAATCATCATATACTATAATTATTTCAAACGTTAATTTAACTATGATATAATCGCTATAAATCATCGTATGCTATAATTATTTCAAGCGTTAATTTAACTATGATAGAATGTGTGTAAAAATAAAATTAAGATTAAATAACTTTTTATTCAAATAAATATATCATATTTTATTTTTATTCTTTCTGAATTATTTTTAAGACAATTATTTCTCTAATATTTTTAGTCAACCATTTTGATACTTACTTTTTAAATATAGTGTATAATATAA
>JBBPBP010009780.1:2215304-2233138 GCA_037974735.1 Cicer chorassanicum
TCCATTATTGGACCCTTTTGTGGGTCTAAATTAACATTGGCGGAGCTAACATAATATTTATGAGAGAATCAAATATAAACAGAGAAAAAATATGTTTCTAAAACTAATATATCAAACATAACCAATATGAAAAAATTCACTATAATTTTTATTTATATATAATATAAATGAAAACAACAACATAGAAAATAAAAATTGTCAATAGCAATTTAAGTCCAGTTTGTCAACATTTCATGAATTAAATTTTATTTATAATTGGCTACGTACTAAATAATTTAACAACATATTTTATGATGTAAACAACTAAATTATATGATGAAACTCCTCATATAATTTATTTTATTTATGAGTTATTGACAATTTGCATTACCAAAAAAATTATATCTACAGTTGTGAGACCAAAAACGTCAAAACAATAATAAAGTAATCAATCAATCGATACTTTTTTTCTTTCACATTTTTACTCTTTTTTAGCGAATACACTTCTCTAAGACATATATATATAGTTGTTAAATATAAAAATATATTTTTTTAGGAATAAAAATATACTTACTAACTAAAAAAGTTATTATTATTTTCAGCCAAACCTCTGGGTAATCAAAGGCTTCGCCCTAACATAATATTAAGTGCACCCCACCTACGAAATGGTGTATATTTTACAGTAACATATGCTGCGAATAGCAATGCCGATAAAAATACATCATTACGATGGCCCAAATTGATAGTTGTATTGATCAGGGCCCAGTTTTGGCAGGGTAAACAGAAGAATGGAGAAAAAAGAAAAAGAGAGTATCATGAACCAGGACAGAATGCAACTATAAGCGCAGAGCGTGAATGATTTGAACAAAAATTCAATAGAGTTGCAATTAAAACTTGCATAATTGTTTGATTTCAGCGAAGAACCATGTGGAGGTCACCTCGAATTTCTTATCTCGTAAGTCTCTCTCTCTCTCTCTCTCTCTCTCTCTCTCTCTCTCTCTCTCTCTCTCTCTCTCTCTCTCTCTCTCTCTCTCTCTTTCTGTTTTGTCAGTTAACTCCTGACGTTACTATGAACTCCAGGTTAGTAGATTGAGTCAAATGAACATAAGTGATGTCCGTTGCTGTTACAGTCAAATGTTATCCCCACCATCTCATTCACAAACGAAACCTCTTCCTTCCGACCAAAAACAGATACCAAAGCATTATATTGGGGAAAATGTATCTAGAAAAGATAGGACCATGTTTCTTCTCACCACAGTAAGTATTTATAATAATAATGATAACGTGTGTTATCATAGTTAATAATTATTTTGACACTTCAAATTTGGTGAAGGGGTCTCAGTTTTTTTTGTTTGGATTAAATTCCCAATGATGCAGCTTCGTGATATTGATGATAGTAAGGAGGCTATTTATGGTGCTCTTGATGCTTGGGTTGCTTGGGAGCAAAACTTTCCAATTGGTTCATTAAGAAATATATTGACTAGTCTTGAGAAGGAACAACAATGGCATAGGGTTGTTCAGGTATCACTTTTCTGCTTACTTTTCTTTTTCTTCTCAATGCATTGCATTATCCTTTGTCAAAATAAAAGCTTGTCAAATTACTTGGATGAACAAATAAAAGATATTGTAGGCATGTAACTAGAGAAATACTAGACTGAGGGTAATTTGTAGTTTGTAATCTGAATACGGATGCATTAAAAATGAAATGGAATTGGATTATATAGACTTATAGTGGGCCTCTATTCCTCTATAACCCAAGTTGGATGAGATGATTCAGATCTCTCTCAGCTTAACTAGTGGTCATGAATTCGAATCCAACTCGGGGAATGCAGTAATCTTGAGGGAGAACTTTGCCGTACATTGTTGTCCTACCTGACATGAGGGATTAGTATAGCTAGTTGCTCACAAAGGATAATTGGGTTACACCCAAAAAAAATAGTGTGTCTCTATACTTTACATCATCAGTTTAGGTGATCAAATTTCCCTTATAAACGTCTATCTAGATTTTATGTCAAACTTATTCACAAAAAATTAAAATGAGTAATCTCATAAATCTAACACTCATCTTTGAGATTTGGCATGGACATGCCAAGCTTTGGCTTCAGTTCAGGAACTGCAATCTTGATTTCAGAAGCGCTTTATTCATTATGTCAGCAATTTGAACATTAGTTTCCTAGCCTAAATCACTATCAACATAGCCATTTAGCTTAGCTCCTCCCGTCTTTAAATACCAGATGCCAAGATTCGTCATCAATACATCTTGCACGAACATCAACCTCAAGTAGGTCTGACCAAATATTTGGTCCCAAATAGCATGCTCATCAATCTAGGCTGTAAGATGATGATCTTCAACTAAATCAAACTTCAAATAAAAGTTGTTTATGTCCCATCTTTTATCAATAATAAAGCAATACTTTTCTTTGAAAAGATTCCATATCCATTTCTTAGCATTTGTGCATCACTAAGAAGATTTAGAACTAATTTTTGAATGTAATGAACTTCATTGATAACTTCTATACCTTTCTTGGTTTTTATGGCAATTGTCCATTTTCCTTTGGCTCGCATAACTTCTCCATTTTCCAACTTAACTCTTGGTTGAATTGATTGGTCAATGTATGTAAAAATTGATAAGACATTTACTCATGTGGCTTGTACAGCCACTGCCAATGAACCGAGTTTTCGATTTATGTGAATTGAGTTGTTGTGATGCCATAAATAAATGCTCTTCATGGTTGTTGTCTTCTTCACTCACATTTACCTGTTGTTCAGGTTGTTGTTGAGACTGCTTTTTCGTAATTCTGCAATACTTTTCACTGTGGCCGAGTTTTTTTGCAAAAAAACATGGTGAAGAAGAGGTTTATCTTTGAAATAACAATCTTCCTCAGCATGATTTGTTCTTTGGTCTCGAGAACAAGGAAAAAAAACACCCTTTCTTGAAGAACCTTCACCTTTCCCTTTATTGTTATAGAAAGACTGGATTTTCAGAATACCTTTCCGAGTGTTTTGCTTGAAAGGCACCTTCAATAGCGTCATCATTTCTCGTTGAGACCCTTTGATCCTTTGCATGAAGCTTGCTGGTTAGCTCTGTAATTGTGAGACTTGGCAAATCACAAGACTCCCATTGCAGATATCTTGGAATCAAACTTTTGAGACACTTTCTTTTTACAACTTTTTGATATGTAAATGCCTCACCCAGAAATGGCATTTGGTTTAGAACATCCATTAACCTGCCTGAATAATCTTTGACAGATTCGTTGTTCTTCATCTTCATCAATTCAAATTCTATCTTCAATGTGAAGAGTCTAACAGATGTAACCCTGTCACCGCCATCAAATTCATCTTGGATCTCGTTCCATATACTTGTTTAGGTGTTTCCAAGTCCGTGATTTTCGTAAAATTTTGATCTTTCAGTCCTGATTGCAAGCAAGTGATGGCTTTGTCTTTGTTGAGTTTCTCCTCCTCAAGAGCTTTTATTTGAGCAACGGTAGGAATCTCTCTCAATGGCGGTGGATCAGCTTCAGAGTTCAAAGCATTGCATAAACCTTGAGACCTCAAATAAAACTTCACTACGACAGCCCAAGTATAATAGTTTTCACCATTGAACATTGTTGGGATTGCAAATAAAGAATTGTTGAAAATGGACATATTTGCTCCACCATTACCTAAAATAAATAGCCCAACCTCACTGTGTTGAGCACTCAAAGCCAGCGTATTTAGTCCTACAAAAAAAATAAGAACTTTTCCCAACAGTCCAAAAGAAAATGATTCTTTGATACTATGTTGACAATTTGAGTTGAGCCCATGAAAATAAAGTTTTAAATAAGGCATAATATAATCTCATAAATCTAACAGATAAGTACACTTCTACTGATGGGTTAATTAGATGATATCATGCCACAGAGTTTATCAATTTTTTTATTACTCTTCTAATGACCAGATACTTTTTTTGCTTTTGCTTGCAGAAATTTTATATAGTATAATCTCTATGCAGAAATTGTCTGATTTTTTTTCCTTCTTTATTTTGTGGATGGAGTTTTTATTTTTACAGTTGTTTTTCCTTCTTGATTTTGGCCTGTTCTGTTTGCAATTTTGCATGTTAGTTTTGCATTGTATTGTGAGTTTTGATTACATAAAGATGTTTGCAACTAATTTATTAGTATTTATTTTTGTGAAAAAAACGAGCCGGAAAGTAATTTCAGTTGACTTTAGTATTATTTACTCTGGTGCTTTAATATCTTATTGAAGGTAATTAAGTGGATGCTGAGCAAGGGGCAGGGGACGACGATGGGAACATACGGTCAATTGATTCGAGCTTTAGATATGGATCATAGAGTTGAAGAAGCCCACAAATTCTGGGAAATGAAAATTGGCACTGATTTGCATTCTGTTCCTTGGCAGTTGTGCCATCTCATGATATCAGTATACTATCGAAACAAGATGCTGGAAGATCTTGTTAAGGTAAGCTTTCCAAAATAGTGGAATACAGAAATTTTGGTTTTTAATAAACTCCCATTCCAATGGTGTGATTAATCCATGTGACTGATTACTGACCTCGTTTAAGTGAAATTGTAGCAGTTGAGAACTTGAATAGCTACCACAGAATCAATGGATTCTGGCCATAATAATTATGTTGAATATGGTCAATGTATGAGGGTAACTAAATAATTGTTTAGCATTAATGAATTTTTGTTATTAATTGTATTTAAAAGAACAGGGTTAAATACTTTACTCAGTCCTTCTGAATTTTTATTGAGAGAAAATCAAATAATTTGCTTACATCAGTTGATGTGGACTTGTATATTGATGTACTACTATGGGTAGTATTTAGCTAGCATAATTTACTCTCTTTGTTTGATGGTTATATACGGTTATAGTTCGAATAACACTGTTAACCTTTGTTTCATGTCTTGTGCTTTTGATTAAAAGCTTTTCAAGGGACTGGAAGCTTTTGATCGTAAACCTCGGGATAAATTAATCATTCAGAAAGTGGCAAATGCATATGAGATGCTAGGCTTGGTTGAAGAGAAAGAGAGGATTATGGAAAAATATAATCATCTCTTCACAGAGAAAGGACCAACCAAGAAAAGTAGAAGGAAGTTGAGTACGGCAAAGACGGCAAAGGAAGGGCCGTCCGACGAATTCGGAAAGGACTCTAAGGAAAAGTAGAGGTCAGGTAATATCATATACTTGATTACACTGTGAAAGTTGTTTGGCAAATTGATTTTTAATCTTGAACTGGTATCGTTAAAAAATATTGCAAGACAAGTTTCAGGGCTGAGCTGCACTTCTACTTAAGTTTTGTTTTTGAAGAAAAATGCATTTATGTTTCTGGACTGAGAACTAATTCCAAATTTTTGTTCTCACCAGGATGTGGGATTTAATTTCAATATTGGTTTGAATAGCATCAGCCAACTTTGGGGAGAGGATTGTTCAAAGTTCAAACAACTGTGTTTGTTTTTTCTTGAGCTTTGGAATAGAAGCAAGACATCAAGCACCTGGGACACATACTAGGTAATATAACTTGAAAAAATAGCAGTATCAAGGGCAGTAGTATGTAGGAAACTTGACCGTTGATCAAGTCTTTTCCTGCATACTTCAGGTTAACTGTATTCTTTCTTTGATACCTTAGATTGTATTTTATGATGGTGTAATAGACCAAAGTTTCTCTGAGCTCAATTTTTATGCTGGCTATGCATGTATATTATCAATTCAATGTTCTAAATCCAATCTCAACGCTGAAGCTGTTCCAAGTTTGCTACACAGTTGATAGTTATGGAAGTCTAGTGGCTAATATTAGTACATTACCTATTTTGTGTGATCATTTACTCATTTAATATTCGTTATAAATAAATTATAAATAAACAATTTCTCATCATTGTAATGCTTATCATTTTGAGAAAGCACTAATCATACTGCAACTATTGTTTTAAAGAGAAACATTTCAAAAAAAAAAAAAAGAGTGATCTCATTATTATCACTTGTTCACTAATGGGCAAATTATTTTTATACAAATATTATTAATAAAAGTATGACTAATGACTATTTTATAACTGAATTCGAACTCCGTGTTTTAAAGTTGTAAAGTCAAGTTATCACTACCAACTTAACTGACACCTCATTGAATTATTCTTCAAAGTATTTCAAACATATAGATAATTACATCCTTATTTTTAAGTATGAATTTTTCTTCTTCAAAACTGCACGATAAAGCTGACTTTTGATCGTTAAGAATAAAACTAAACTAGGAGTAGAGGGCAGGAATAACTTATGACTTAGCAACTTCAAAAAATACAACATTAGTTCTGATAATTAGCAAATTCAAGTTCAGCTTTTAAAACCAGGTCATCATCGTCCCACTCGTCACGATAAGTCTCCGGTCGCAAGAGCCTATTCTTAGATGTGGCCATATACATTTGCTTTCTCCATTCTTCTATAACAGGAACACCACACTGATCTGCAATCCAGTTATTATACTCCCACTGCAATTTTACACATTCCCTAACATCAGGTTTTCACTAAAAGATAATAACAAATTAGTTATAGCTTTTTGCAGTGTTTCATGCTTGGGTGCATTTTAAAAACAAAGCAAGGTAAAAAATGTTTACCTAATTCTGAACAACTTAGAATTAGATACACATATATACATATATATTATAATACAAGCAAACAAAAAGTTGAGAAAACAAAAAACAGAAAGGGACCTGAACAAGGGCCATGCCCATATTATGAGTGTGACTCTTAGGAATGCCAGATGCTTCAAGTGACAAGTAAAAAGCTTCAATATCTTGAATCATCTCTTCTTCTAAAGGAAGGGAAATGCGATTCGACAATACTCCAGCTATCCATTTGCTCTGCAGTTCAAACAATTGGAAGGGAGCAACCTGCCATCAATTCCATACACTTATTAATATTAGACCACTTAAGAATCGAACAGATTCGAGTAAGGATGATGAAGAACCGTGTGAACAACCTTCCAAGGCAACCCAACAAATGAAAGCCATGGAGCTAACGCCGGAGGAAAAACATGCTTGTAGAGTGGTCCGACACGATTGTCATCTACGGTCACCACACCATTGGTTTCAAGGAAAGGGAAATCATATTTGTACCTGGAAAAGGAACAAACGCACATCAACATTGGTTCACTTTTTTCTTTTAATTAATTTGCATGATTTTATGTCTCAATTGCAGGTTATTTATGACAAAATATATTGGCATTATCAACAAAGTTTTAAATTGCAGTTGTGTCTAAAATTTCTATACTGCAACCACATTTGCGATTATATACCTCAATTTAAAACCATGGTTCTCAATAGAAACTTGTTTAACAAAAACTAATAGGGAATGCTGAAAATACCCTGTGCAATGTACAATGAAGTCAGCATGAACTGCATTTCCATCCTGAAAAACTATTGTGCCATCTTCATGAACGCTGTCAATCTGCATTGTTTAAGAATTAAGATCAAGATCAAACAATCTATGGATACTAATGTCATGATGGCCATCTAATTCTCACCATAGAATGAAGCCACATGTTATCATGGCCAGGCAACTTTCCAAGCTTATCTTCTTCAGCAGATCTAGCTGCAATGTGAACTTCTTTAGCAACGGTTGCGATGTCTCGAGAGATATCGACCGCACTCGCAGCACCGCCTATCAGAACTACAACCTACCCAACACAAAAAAAAAACAGATAAAAACATGATTGACATTCCTTAAAATAAACTAGCAAAATACCCGAGCATGCGCACACATCATCTCCACAATTCGAAATCATGTTACAAAAATTTTAATATTGTTTTATATTACAAAAATATAAAAAAACATAAAAGAACTAGTATCACTGTATCAATAGAATTAGCCACGTATAAATATAAATATAATACAACTATAAAATTTAATTACCAACTTGGCTTGTTGTAGTCATCATGTCTAAACCGAAGGGAAAAAGTTAGACACATTCAATGTCGCACTTACTTGATCTTGAAAGGGCTCAGGTGTCCTGTAATTATGGCTATGCATTTGCTTTCCTGGCCATGCATCAATGCCTGAAAAGGGTGATCCAAATTGTTAGTTCCAAAATTGCTTATAATTTGAGTCTCTTAAATATGATTTTTTTGTTTGTTTATATTTGAGTGTAGAGAGTCTTTTGACTATTATTTTACAGCAAAGTTTTTCAAAGTTAAGTTTGGATTATTAATGAAGAATTTATTTTGAATATATGAAAAACTCACAACTTATATAAACAATTTTTTTTTATTATTGTTACATGGCACCCAAAATTTCATACACGGCTTGATCTGTTATAATAAGTCACATAAATTATGTTTTTCTATTAAATTTTAATTTAAATAATAGTAATTTTTTTATGTTGTGTATAAAGCTATAAGATCTGAGGGCTTTGGGCATAAAAAATAAAAAATAAAAAAGTTATTTTCCGAAGAAGAATTTTGTTGGGACCGAACAGATACTTGAGTTGTACTACTAGTCTGCAACCAGACCATTATTATGGGTAGGGCCGAATCTTTTCTCAAGTAATTTTTTAGGCCCAATCGAACCAGATCATATTTTCACTCCTATATTTTTGTCAACAAAAAAAAATTGAGCTAAATTTTTGTTATAAAAAATAAAAGAAATAGAGAAGCTAAATTTTTGTTATAAAAATAAAAGAAAGAGAGAAGACTTTAAAAAGAAAGAAAGAATTCTCCAAAATAAAAAGTTTGTGGATGTGGTAGAGTGGGGCAGTAAATAAATAAGAAAGAAAAGAGAGAAGATCGAAAATAACCAGAAATATGAGGGAGTCGAGGCTGAAAGTAATGTCCATTACAAATGACGACAGCATCGTAAATCTCATCCACACAATGACTCTGAAGAGATTTAGATCTGACCGTCCATTTTCCAGCTTCACCTAACCCAGCAAACAACACTTCCGTCTGAAGCCTCACCAATTGATGAATATCAAAATGAAGAGCAAAATCATTCAAGTACATTAACACTTCTCTGTGACTCGGGAATCTTCTAGAATCTCTTCCCTTCCCTTCTTTTCTACTAAAAGGGTAATCTCGGAAACCCATGCTTTCCCGAGGCAGATTGGTTCGGAGCGAATTGTACAGGCTCGAGTGGACTAACCTCCGCTTCGGGTCCAAACCCACTGGGTCCGATTCCACGTCAGCAGTGTACACCCACGAGCCACCAATTTGGTCTCCTCGCTCGAAAACCACCACACGATGTCCTTCTCTTCGGAGCTCGCGCGCCGCAACTAGACCTCCGGCGCCGGCGCCGATAACTGCCACGTGGCGCGACGTAAGTAGTTCGGGTGCGGTGGACATGATGAATTTAATTGGCATATACGAGTCAGCTTTTTTTATATGAATGAAAAAATGAAAGAATCGTAAGCTACAGGAATGCTTGCATTACGACTATGTTCATTCACGTGAAAGGAAATAATAAAATTATTTGAATGAGAAAAAATAATAAGTAGATCCACAGATAAAGAAAAATGTTTAAGGAAATACAATTGAGAATAATAAATAATTACTATATCTTGTCCCATTTATAAAAGAAAATAATTATAAAAAAAACATCAAAACCAATATATTTATTAATTTATTAATTATTTTTACATATAAATTTTTATTGAAAATCATGATATATTAAATATTAATTTGAATAATACATATATCTTAAAAGTTGTAATTTTTTATATATAAAATTAAAAAAATTTCTTTATATATAGGATTGGAGTATTAAAATTTAACATATGGTTCAACTTGATTTTGTTTTTTCTTAAAAACAACTTAAGTTATCCAATCATTTTTCATTAAAACAATGTTAAAATGTCCATTAAAAATCAATATATTGTCCATTGTTATTTTTTGAATCGATTTGAGATTACTATTTTGATGGATTTAAATTTTGAAGACTTTGAATAAATCATATAGTTCATGAAATTTATTCATGAGATAAACAAAACATGATAAACAATCATTTCAATTAAAATTTGAATTTAGATTTTTATGAACGATTTATCCTAATTATAAATACATTAATCAATTGAAATTAACTAACTTTAAATATAAATATAAGATACAAAATAATGATTACCTATTAGTGTTAGACTCTATTTAGCTAAACTAGTGGATAAGATATAAGTTATCTAATAACATATGAATTTATAGAGAATAGTCGATAAATTGTTAGTGATTAAACTAATTGAAAAAATATATAAATACCGTAAAAATATTTTTAATTAGTATTAAAAAAATTAAAACATTGAGGATAAAAATAAATAAATGAAACAAAATAAATTATAAAACAACGTTATAATTTTTTTAAAATAATACTCTAAACTCGTAAGAAAAAACAATTACCAAACATGATTATTAGTTTAATGGCTATAAACTATCCTTGTAAGGTTGTTTTTGGTCTTTACGACCACACCATTAGTATGGAATTATGATTACTATTAGTATATGCAATCATGCATGGAGACTCACCGAGCAGCGAAGGGTCCATTCCTTAAAAAACCCTTTGCTTTATTTAGGGGTTTGTATAGGGCAGATTCCTCCTACCTCTCCCTTCTTTTGATGACATACGCCACCTCCATCAACCACCAAATGGTCTTTTTCCTCATTTTTAGCTCTTTCTACTCTCACTCATAATGGATCAACTTCTTCTTCTTTTTTGTCATGCCAACCTGTGCCCTCACGGCACATGTTAGAATACCAATGACACATTTGAATTATTTAATGTTATATTTTTTTAAAGCTTGCAAGTTATTATAAAATATACTCCTACATGTAATACACGTGATTACATTTTGGAATTGCTTAAATTTGTCTTAAACAAAATAAGCAGAGTGAAGAGAGTACATTAATTAATTACAAGACAATGCTGTTAAATAGGGGTGGACATCGTACGGGTCTGAATGGTTTCGGGCCAAATGTGTTAAATCAGCTCAATCCGCGGGTGGTATTTATTAGACTAAATTTGTCAGTTTTTTAATTTGGGTTCGTCGGATGTCGGTTATGGATGGGTGGGTAAAAACGGAGTGGACTTTATTGAGTCTATTTTTGTTTTTTTGTTTTTTTTTATATAAAAAAATCTGGTGGCTTGATGTTTGGGGCTTTATGTAAAAACGGGTTTCGACTTCTAAGTTCTAACTTTGATGTTTGGGGCTTTGAGATTGTGGTGGCTGGGTGAGTAAAAATCAGTCCAAACCTCTTTTTTTTTACTAGATAACAAATATTCAATGTAACATAAATAATAATAATAATAATATGGGCGGTCGGGTTCGACCACCGATAGGTCCAAATAACCAACCCGCCCGACTTAACCTTTATGAATCTATTTTTTTTCCACGCAGACCTAACTACTCGCTTCAACCGGACCGCGTTACTCAAATTCAACATAAATCGGACGGGTATAGACGGATTAGATTATCTTGTCCACCGCTATTGTTAAAGATGCAGAACGTAGCCAACAAACAACAACCGAAGGGGTTTCATGTCACTGTCTTAAATTTAAGGATGTAATCCAATTATATAGGATATATTTGTCGTTAGTCGCAGCTTTATGAGTTGTTTTAATTAGGCGGATGGTATTAAATAAAAAAATCAGATCGTTAAATAAGTAGGGATATTTGGGTTAATGAGAAAGGGATGAGAGATGCCCACAGAATATTACTATGCAGATTTGAAAGCTACCTCTGATACATCAAATATTATAGAGATGGGGTACTCATAGATTCTGTAGATTTCACTACTGCCTATGCTACATCCTATAAGTGCCTTAGTGACTATAATAAGCTACATAAGCCACCAATTGTCCAATACTCGTCAAAAATTAAAGTCTTGTTATTCAGTTGCAATGTTACTCTATGCAAAAACAAAATCTAATTATTTATTTACTACCTCTTGTCACTAATTAAAAAAATAATAAACTGTTACTTTCGTTCCACAAAGCAACAAGATGTGTTATATTAATCCATGAAAAAAAAAAACTATTTTGAAATCTTTAAACCAATACTCCATTTAGTTTTTGACATTAAATTTCTTCTAAAATTTTCTTAGTTTTGATAATGTATCCAATTTTTTTATTAAAGTAATATTAAAAAAATTATATAAATAAAAAATTGAGAATATTAATTTTATTAAATCATCATTATTAAATATTAATACATTGTCAATATCATAAACGTATAATGAAATATATTTTATTGAAAGTTATGCTAGTAAAATTGAAAAGATCATTTGTTTGAAAACAATTGCTTTTTTTGAAAAATTAGTAAAATAAATAATATTAATATTATAAATATATATATATATATATATATATATATATATATATATATATATATATATATATATATATAATATGAATAATTTTTTATATATTATTATTAAGTATATGTCTCAAACACAGCTTTCATTGTGAAGAGGGTGGCTCGTTGGCCAACGCAGAAACACAATCCATCTCTCTATAAGTACATCGTACACAAAGCAATATCCCCACTTTCTCCTCATCTTTTTCTCTGTCTTCTCTCCTTCTACTCTGTACTCAAACTCTCTTCTACACAATGTCAGCTTACACAGACCAGGATCCACGTCTTCATGGCATCAAAACTAAGATTCGTGTCGTCCCCAATTTCCCTAAATCTGGTTTCTTCTCTCTCTCTCTCTCTCTCTCTCTCAATGTTGCTGTGTTTTCACTAAGGAACAGAACCGCATCTATACCCATAACTCTTTTAATTCTTTTTTTTAAATTTTGTTTTCCAATTTTCAAGCTTAAATTGTCTTGAAGGTGAAGGGTTGATTTTTGTGTGTGTTTTTTTGGTTGCATTGACAGGTATTATGTTCCAAGACATTACCACTCTGTTACTGGATCCCAAAGCTTTTAAGGACACAATCGATTTGTTCGTTGAACGATACAAGGACAAAAATATTTCTGTCGTTGCAGGTAAATAAAAAATGTTGTTACTACCATTTTCAAACCCAAAAAAAAATGAATGAAAAAGTTGAATTTTTAATTTTTTAATTTTAATGTGGGTGGTGTCATCACTGTAGTGTTAGCTTGAAGGTGGTGGGGTCCATGCCTATTAGAAAGTTTATATATATATGGTCTATAAGTTTCTCTGTGATGATCTTTTTGAGTGCTTTTAAGAGACATCATGCAATGGAAGTTACTGTGTTATTTTGTGAGTGATTTTTTGTTTGACTATAAGCCTTTGTTTGTGGTTAGTGGGTGGTGCCATTGATTGTTATGTCAAGTTTTCTTCATCGCTTCTTCTTTCATTTCTCATCCTTCTCTCCATGTGCAATGCATCCATTTGGCATGGGAGCATCATTGGTAAATGCCTGAATGCTGATTGATCAATTGGTCCCAACTTGTGTAATGTGGGACCCACCTGACGCATGTTTCAACTCAGTGGATTTTTTTGGATTTTTTTTCTTCCATTCCATTATTATAATAATTTGTGGGTTCCTCCAATTTCACTGTAGTGTTTTCGTGACTTTGAGTTGTTCTAGTTTAGAGTTCAGTACTTTACAGCTATGCATCTTTTCTTGTGGTTATTTAAAAATGAATAAAATTGTTTTCACAACATTGTGGGATTTGCTGGAATCTTAGTTTTGATGCCTTGTGGAAGTAGTGAAACTTGATCTATGATGTAATGAATTCATGTCTAATTAATTAACTTATCTGTTGTGGTGGTAATGTTCTAATTTGCATCATAGTAGTTAAATTTGTATGCCGTAAACTCTAAGGCATTATTTGAATTTGATCATTTAAAATTTAGAAAATTAAAATTTTGTATAATTTAAATGTTTTAATTGAATTTTTTTGTTTTTAAATTTTGTTTTTTTGGATAAAAGAATTATTTTTTTACAATTGAGTTATTTTTATAAATTTCAAAAATTTTGGACAAAAATAAAAGCTATATTTGGATCAAAACTGAAATTTAATAAAAGTTGAAGATTATTTTGTAATTTTTATGAATCAATTTGTAAAATTTGAAAGTTTTTAGAGACCAATTTGTGAAAAATATATATATAAGAACTAATATATAAATTTTGAAACGTATAGAGTCAAAATTGTAAACTTGCAAAAATTATAGAGACTATTTCATGATTTATATACTATAAAATAAATAAAGAATTTAAAATTCTTAAGTTTTTGTGGTATTTGAAATTCTTTTAATTTATTTTTCACTAAATACCTCGTGAAATTTTAATTTACTCCAAAGGATTTGAATTTCCTTAATAAATTACATTCCATAAAAAAAATTCCTAATATAAACACACTAAGTTTAAAATTAATATAAAAGCACTGCAGTGGCTATGTGATCAAACTTCATGTGTGTTATGTGAATGTGTTTCTCATATATATTTTCTTTTAAATTAGTGTCATTTTTTTAAGTTCTAACAACTCCGATGTAAGATGAAGGATTTGTCTCCGTAAAATAATTATCCAGTATTACTAATTGGCTATTGATTGATAGATATTTAAGCATAATTAGTTTTTATAATTCTTCTTTTCTTGTTTAGGTATCGAAGCTCGAGGTTTCATTTTTGGTCCTCCCATTGCCTTGGCAATTGGAGCAAAGTTTGTACCGTTGAGGAAACCCAAGAAATTGCCTGGTATACTTTCACCCTTAATCTTATTGTTAGTGTCACTCTTTTAGTTTTATAAATCATATTTTCTTGTGAAGTGTGTTTTCCTGCTTTACCAATTGCACAATTTTTATCAACACCCCTCAATCGATTCTTCACACATGTTCAATTAGAAATCATAGTACTCGAGGCTGTACCTTGTTTGTGTTTCAACCTTTGGTAATGATAGCTATACGAGTGTTTCACTAGACGAGTACAATATATGATCTAGTGTGTATTAGTATTTAAAAATCACCTGAAATTTTAATGATAATCTACGACATTCATTAGAAGTAGAAGTTCACGATTCTTCTAAACTTACTGTCACTTTTTATGTATGTTAAAGTCAACAAATTGTTTTATAGAATACCTTACTTACCGTAGCTTTGTGATTGTTGTATAGTTTGTTTGTCCCATTTAGTGGTAACAAAAGATCTTGTGTGACAGGCAAAGTAATTTCTCAAGAATATATTCTGGAATACGGAAGGGATTGTCTTGAGATGCATGTTGGAGCTGTTGAAACTAGTGACCGTGCTATTGTGGTTGATGATTTGATTGCAACTGGTGGAACACTCTGTGCAGCTATGGATTTACTAGGTCACCAAATTCTATTATTACATTTATTCTTCATCAATACTAAATAAAAAATTTAATTTATAAACATAACCAATATAAAAAATATTTATACTATCGATTAATCGCAATTATGAGATAATTATAATTTATATTGATTGATGTTTTTGTTGTGTTTTAGAACGTGTGGGAGCAGAAGTAGTGGAGTGTGCATGTGTGATTGAATTACCAGAACTGAAGGTATGTATTTTGTATTTTGTCAATATTTTTGTTTTAATTTAAATGTATGTAATACTTGATATACGTACATATATACATGACAGGGTCGTGAACGTTTGAATGGGAAGCCCTTGTACGTGTTGGTGGAATACTATGAGATTTGAGGTGCTCGTGAATATGGTTCGACCCATACAATCAAATTGTGGATTTGAAGTCCAATCCATGTTGTAGTATGAACAATCAAATCAATTTAATGAGTTTGTATGACCCACCCTTTGGGTCTCTCTTCTCTCATCTCTGATTCCACACTCTTTTTCAAATAAAATTATTAGTACATGAACAAAAGAACGAAAATTGGGTCCAGACCATTGACTAAGTGATGGATGCATTTACTAGCATATATATCTGGTATCCATGGAATTAATTTTCATTTTAGTCCTCATAAATGTGAAGCAGTGTTACTATATATTAAAATTACAAAAATATTTGGTAGTAATTTTATGGATTCAAGTGACTCATGGTAGATGTATTGTCTAATAAAAAAAATTATGTAATTTTCTATAGATCTAATTGACATACACTGGTATTATAAATATATCTTACATTGTCAGTTAATTGTAACTCTTAGATTTTATAATAAACTTAAATCATATTTACAAAGTATATTTTTTTATGAACTAGTGTAGAACACTATCTCTTCTCTACGTCAATTCCTACATTAATAAGAAAAAAAAGTTTTACACTAGTTTATAAAGTGATACATTCTTCGCCCTACAAGTCGATTTTGTAAGGATAAGTTAGGTCAAATATAAAACCTAATATGGTATCAGAGTCTACTTGATCGGGTCACCCACCATTTATATATACGCACCAAATCCAACAGTGTTGGGTATGAGGGGTGTATTGGAAAAAACTCAAAGTCTATATATTGATAAGAAATAGAACTCTACACTAGTTTACAAAGAAATGCACTTTTTAACTTATAAGTTGGTTTTGTAATGATGAGTTTGGTCAAATATAAAATCTAAGAAAGTATTAGATCCTACTCAATTGGGTCATCCACCGTTTATATAGACATACTAAGTCCAATAGTGTTGGGCGTGAGATATGTATAAGAAAAAACTCAAGTCCTACATAATAGAACTCAGCATTAGTATATAAAAAAAATGCACTTCTTACTTTACAAGTCGGTTTTGTAAAGATGAGTTATATATAATATAAAATCTATAAATAATTGTTAGATCACATAATATTTGACTTTAATTTTTTCTACCTTAAAAATTATATAAATGGAAGTTTGTGATTAATTGATAATATAAAAAGTATAACACTAATAATATATCAATATTAATCTCATTTTATATAAATGAAATATATCACGTGTTCTAAAAATTTCTATATTGAACTTCTTCTCACTTCTTCTCTCTTCTATGTCCTCAAAAGTCTTTAATATTTGTTTTGATTGGTTTACTCTGATATGTTAGATTTGAGAAGAAACTTTGTTTAAGAATAATACATTAAAGCCATTTTGGGCTCTTATTTTGAATATTGGCTAACTTCCACTATTAACCAATTAAATGGGCTTTGAAAAAAAAAAGGGCTAAGTGTCTAAGTGTCTGGCCTGCAATAGAATAGGGCTAAGAGTATGATGCCATGAGAATGAGAGGAGAGGAAGCCCCAAACCAAATTGGAAAAATTAATTGTACGACCCAGTGACGCAAATAAATCATAAAGGAATTATTTTCTTCTAATGGAAAATCACAAAAGGGAAATCTAACTAATAAAAGAAACGAAAATGGAAAGGAAATGATGAAAGCAAGAGGAAAGAAAAACGTAGCAAACTAGCAACTGTGATAGTGACTTTGTGATATTATATATGAATTTTTGTCAAAGATTATGAGTCATATATAATTTGTCATCTAAATACTCTCATATCATTTCATTATCAAATTAGTTAAGGTTTAGGGCCTTTTTGGACCCATTGCGTGACTTTTGCTACACTTCCTTATTACCTTGCTCAAATTTTCAGCTCTTGAGGTTTAGAGTGGCCAAGTGGGACCCTTTTTTCCTTAATAATAACATGTAGAGAGTTCTAAACAATACTTCTATTTCGTCATATGTTTCCACTTTGATAACTTATCCTTACTCTTTACTCTATTTTCCTTCATTTTAGGTTTAACTTTTAATTAATTTGATGCTTTTTCAAACGGAACTTAAAAGAGAACACCTTTTGTGTTTTATTTCTTTTTTCAGGAAGAACAACGCACACAATTTCTAACCACTGTTATAGTAATTTCCTCAATGCAAGTAAGCTAGTAAAGGAGGGAAGAAAAATAAACAAACCTGATGTATACACAGTTGTCTAATTGAGATTAAAATTTTCCAAATTGAGAAGCTCTCTAAAATGTAAAATATATA
>JBBPBP010009780.1:2241605-2260292 GCA_037974735.1 Cicer chorassanicum
TATATAAAATCACTTAAAACATGAGATGACAAAACAAATGTGGTATCATTTATTCACAATATCTTGCATCAATCATATCATTATATTAAGAAATATATATCTTCCATTAGGCTACAGACTTTCGCCTGATCAACTTTTATGTTAGGGTTTTTAAAAGATAAAATTTATGTGAATTTTTTTATGTGTTTTTTTATATAGTTCTAAATTAATTATAATTTTTTTAAAATTTATAAATTTTTCAATAATTATTAATCATAAAAGATATATTTGAAATTAAAAACCATACCAAAAACACATAATGAAATGCGCCTAAATTTTTTGACTTTTTTTCATCACGTTGACCGATAGGAATAATGTATGTTCTAGACTTTTAGTTTTTTTTTTCCGTCTTTGTGTTTGTTGTTAGGGCTTAGGCCCTATTCATTAATAAAAAAAAAAAAAGAGATGGTAAAGTAATTAATTTCACAATTTTTTTTAGTGTTTGTTGAAGTCTTCTGAAATAAATTATTTCCAAACTGACTAAAACACACTCATCCCAATGGATGACTGGGGCATCAAGGCCAAGAGAGAAAGGGACAAAAAATTAAGCGATCATCCTAAAGCGACGACTTCAAGGATAACTTGATGGAAATAGAATTGGATTCATTTTTGAAATAAATTTATAGTCCGGTGTAATTCTAAAACATCACTTAAATTTGTATACCTTGGAGATGAAATGATTGCTAATAATTAGGGACATAAATAATGAGTTAAGAAAAAAATAATGTAGTAATCCATGCGAGGAGAGGGTCAAGTTATTCAAAAGAATTCTATAATGTAGGAGTGAATTTCGGATTGGAGTCTTCACATGCGCATGTCCATAGTATGTCTAAAGCAAACAAACTCTCTTTGATATGTTTACCACTTTTAGAATGAATTATAAATTAAAATACGTCAAATTATGCGTATTAAGAAAGATAATTTGATTACATTTAATTTACACAATCTTAATGATCAATAAATTAAAAAGATGAAAAAAAAAAATATTTTAGTGATACTATTGTTAAATAGAGAGAGCTCGATTTTTACTTATATTTCATTCATAAATTATAGACTAATTTTGTTTATATTTTATTTCGAAATTAATATATTATTTTTTTCATGAAAAATAATTTAGGCGAGGTCCAGCATCTCACCAAGACGAGAGAAACTCTATGGTTCATAAAATCTTGAAATATATGTTGGATCTAACTCAATTCCTAACAAATAAGTTTATAAGGTGATGATTGTCTTCTAATTATAAATATATATTTTTAGATCACATCTCATCAAATGGAAATTGTTAACACACTTCTCACCGCAAATGATTGAATATTTGAAGTGTGATCCAAGTGGTTTAATAGACTTTGATATCATCTTAAAATTTTGATTTAACCTAAATACTTATAATGTAAAATATGTCTCCCATTTATAAATACATTTTCATGTTATATTTCATCAAATGTGTTTTTTTTACAACATATCATATCAAATGTGAGTCTCTTAAGATAAAGTATTTATATATTGTTCACCAACGAGGTCATCAAATCGACAAAGGGATTCAAACTCAAATCCTTAGAATTTGAGTTGAATCTTTTGCAATAGGACTAACCTACATTGTTTCTTTACTTTAAACACGGACGAGGCTCTCCTAAAATAAGCAATTTATATTAGAGAGGATAGTAAGTATGACAATTGGGCATAATAAACACGAATTTTGCCTCCCCCATCCCACATCGAAGAAACCTACATATGCTTCCATTTTTTGTTGACAGTAAAATTTAGATTACCATCTCTGCACTCTTTCATATATATAAAAGAATTAATTTTAATATAATAAAATAATAATTATAAAATAATAAAATTAAAATAATATTTTCTATAAAGAAGACTATAATTTATTATATATGTATATAATTATAATATAATAAAAAATATATAAAATTTAAAAATAATAATAATTTATTAGCGGGACGAGTTCGAGGCGGATATTAATATACTAAATTTATTTTTGTCCTCCAAATTTTAATTTTAGAAAAAACTAAGCCTGTGGCACCCGCAAATGCGGGTTGTGCTATCATTCTTAAAGTATAGTGAATAATATTCATAAATTGATAAATGAATTGTTAGTTAACCTTATATATTTATATAAAATCATTAATGGTTAAAATATGATCATTTGAATTTTTTTACTTTATCATATAGTCAGTTTAGATGAATAATTTTTTGAAAATATTAAATGTACATAGAAATTTCATTCATGCTTGAGGTGATTGGGCCGGGGACAGGTTTGTAAGTCTGTCAATTCAATTTTCTCTTCCATGAAAATTGTTAATCATACCCTGCAAATGGTATCGTACCTCTACATTTACACATAGAATGATAAATGTAGATAGCAAGCAATGGAGCTTATTGCTTATACATATAATAACTTTCTTTCAATCTCTATAAATGGTATTACTGCTTGACATGTCATCATACCAATAAGGTTCACTAGACTTACAATAAATTAGATGGTTTTATCCATATTTTTTACAGCCAAAATGAAATTTATTAAACCAAACCAATCAGCACAAGAAGTACCAATATTAGTGATGCAAAGGAAAAATGCAAATAAAGTTGTGCAATCCAATCCACACAACAAAATATCTATACAATGCTGAAAATTAATACGCCTGTTAATAAACACATTAGAATAATGAATTAGAATACTAATACAATTGACATATTTTTTTTTGAAATTCATTCATTCAAATTAAAAAAATATATCAACAGAGAACAACACACATATAAATTCACTAAATCTAAAAATAATGAATCTACTGTTAACAGATTTACATAGAAGTGCAAACAAAATTAATGTGATTGAAATATCTATACCTTTGAATCTACAACGTTGATGACGAGATAATCGAAAACCACGAAGAAAAAATTGATTTATGTGAAAATCACTCATTTAAATAAAATAATAAAGAAAAAACGATGTACAAAAGTGATTTTGAATCAAAAAATGGTTATAAACCACTCCTCTTCTATGATAAAGAAGATAAAGACAAAAGAAATGTAGAGAGGAAATTACGACTAAATTTAATTTTTGCTATTATATAAGCAGAATGTAATCACTACAAAAAAAAAAATAAAGAGAAAAATTTGATAATAGGAAGTTCCTATAGATGAAAGAACTACAATTAACGGAAAAGAAAAACTAAACCAAAATATTAACAAATTGAAAATAAAGTATTTCAATAAACATGGTAAAGTCATACATAAGTTACTCTTCCGTTTGTTCTATGCCTTCTTTAGCAACCTTCTTATCCTTGTACACATACCACTCTGCACAAACCAAATATAACACCAAATTTATAGCACTCAACATAGCCAAAAGCCAATAATAGTAAAAAAGCCTCCCTTGGTTAAGATTATTTGCAATCCAAGGCTTAGCTGGACCTGTTACTTTATTCACTGTACTCACTAATAAAGAGCTAAAGAAAAATCCCAATGATCTTGAACTCAAAAATAATCCCATGCTCATAGTTTTCATTCCATCAGGACATTCTCTTAGAAAAAAATCTAATTGTCCCATATACATAAAGGCCTCTCCACACCCCACAATAAAAAATTGCAGCACCAACCAAAAAACAGTTAGCGGAATCTTGGCCGTTGGATTGTTCACCAAACTATGCGATTGTGCAAATCTTAACCGTTTTATTTCAACAAGAGCAGCTGCAACCATAGATAATATTGAGAGAAATAAACCAACTCCAGTGTGTTGTAAAGGGCTAAGACCCTGTTGATTTTTAAGCAGTTTCTTTGCCACTGGACTAATGAAACGGTCGTAAAAAGGAATTGTTAAGAGAATCGTTAGAATTAAGAAGGAAGTCATCGATGCCGCTGGGATTTGAAATGATTTTCCAATGCGACGGTCCATGGTGGTTGCCTGTGATACTGATAGTGTCATCATTTGAACTTGAACCGTCCAAAACATGATGGTTGTGGCCCATATAGGGAGCATTCTTAGCACCAATTTTACTTCTTCTACATCTGTTAAAGTAGAAAGATACCACTTATTTATCACCGTGATTTCACTATCACTTTCCGAGTTCTTGATTGCAGCCTTGTCCAAGAAGCTAGTTATGACAAAATATATCAAATAACAAATATTTACTATGCAAAAATTTTATACGTATTGTAACTGACAAAGTGGGTTATGCTGCCATGATCTACTGAGATTTAGTTAAATATTATTTTTTAGAATATCTATGCAAATATTTATATGATAGATATGAAGAGTAAAAAAAGTTACCGAAACTGTTTGGTGTGGGGTAACCTTTGTTTCTTGATCCTCGACGGTTCATGTAAAATGTCATCCTCTTGATAGAGCAATGATGAATCAGAGGGCAATTGCAAGTGTTTCTTCCTCCAAGCAGCCACGAAAACCGCCGCAATCTGAGTCAACGGACTACCTACCGGTTTCTTGAAACGATATTTTCTAGTGCCACTCAAAAAGACAACAAGTGCTAACACAATAGCACAAACACAAATGCCATAACCCCAAGCTCTACCTTGATGATCTTGTATGTACACAAGAACTGTAACTCCCATGAAAGATCCTATGTTTGCAAAAAAGTAGAACCAATTGAGGAACTTAATCATATGCTTCTGCTCTTCTTTATCAGAAGCATCAAATTGATCGGAACCAAAGCCAGAGACACTGGATTTTAAACCACCTGTGCCAAGTGCAGTGACATATAGTGCTAAAAACAAAACCATTAATTGTTTGTTGTTAGCTTTTACACAAGGTGAGACAGTGTGTTCCGTGCATTTTGGAGGATTTAGACTTGGAATTATGGTTGAAATCGTCAAGAGAGCCACACCCTATAAAATTAGTGTATAAAACTTAGTTAATATCGAGCAAGTGTAAAAATAATAATAAATTTATCAAATTGCAGCTTGCATGTGTCATGTGTGTTTCGTCACATAAAATTGATTTTGATATATTAGATTGAAATTAATTGTCTTTTAATTTGATGAAATTAAGATTTATAACTTAACTTTAAACATCATTTTTATAATCAAACCGTTCAATTCACTTTTATATAAATATAAATGTAACAAAAGATAAATCAAAGCAAAAACAAACATATACATAACATAGTATGATTGTGTTGATATTTAGATGAAATATTAATTATTAAAGGATAAAAAACTAGTGGCAAGTGGCAAATTAATATGAATATTAAAAAAGTTTTGATTCCTTACAGTTGCTTGAACGGCTGCGAAGACAGCAATGTTAAGGTATCTGTCAAATAAGGGACAGAAATATTAACACTTGAAAAAAAAAATGAAACTAAATCTGGTCGTAAATTTCAATATATTTAAAAAAATAAAATTGATACTGTAAGGACAGATTAATAAGAACCTTCCAACATAAGTGTCGCCTAGAAAGCCACCGAACAAACAGAGCATAAACGAGGTTCCTACAAAGTTTGTAACTATGTTGGCAGAAGCAGCATTACCCAAATGCATTGTACCCGTTAAATAAGTAACCAAATTAACGGTAATGCCAAGTGTTGTCAACCTCTCCATAATTTCTCCTCCTGATAACAACAAAAGAAAACACTGAATGAATGAGTATAATAAAAAGAAACAGTAGCAGAAGAGAGGTAGTGTTGTTGAATTATTGAGACCTAATATCATAGAAGCTGCAGTCCAACCACCGGTTTTATATCTATCTGCTGAGAAATCCTTATAGTCATATGCATCTGTCATAATTTTCACTTGTGTTGTGGAGAGAGAAGTATCCGTATCCATTGTATGGTGAGAGACGTGAAAAGTGAAATGACGCAAAAAAGAGCAAGTTATAAGCGTTCAAGGTTTTTGTCTCTATATATGTACCAATACCAAGGTAAGACTAGGCCCACATATGACCAATTCATTTACTAGTCTTTTAATAGTTTAAAATATAAGAGTTTTCAACTATTTTTATTATATTAAATATTATTTTTTTTCGTAATATCTTTGTTTAGTTTAAATTTTTATATATCATTTACTACTGTGATTTATGTTTATAAAACGAAGATAAAAAATTACTATTCTTTATTCAAATAAGATTTGTATTGTTACTCTATATATCCATACATGGCAATATCACACGAATTATTTGATGGTTTTTCTTTGATGAAATCAACCTTGGTCAATGTGAGTTGGTTAGAGGTGATGTGAAATCTTATCCCAGTGATGATGAGACCGGGCTAAAGAAAACTTACAAAGGTCTTTTGAATAAATCCTTTAAAAAGTGGACACGTTCTCTATGATATGATATATATATATATATATATATATATATATATATATATATATATATATATATATATATATATATAGAGGTATGAGAGGGAGTGAGTAGCATATCATACTCAGAATTCATGACAGTAATCAAGTTCTCAAAAAAAAAATTAATATATTTAATTTAAAATTTTAATAAAATATATTAATTTTTATTGATTTAATATTTTTCCTTGTAAATATATATGACCAGAAGGAGTTTTCATTTTAGCAAAATATAAATAAAGTTTTATATGATTTTGAGTATATGGATATAGGTATAGCACTAAAGTTTATTATCATGTAGGTTTATATTCAGCTATCTTTTTCCTAAACACACGAGGTATAATTATGTAGGAATATTCTGATAGCTTCTATTGCTACATCAACATGCATATGTATGTCCACCACGAAAATCCATTTCACTTTATCAATCAGCAACATCTTGTCTTTCTTTTGTTTTTTCTTGTTTTTCTTTTGTTTTTTCTTGTCTTTTATGGACAGTATTGAATGGCTAATCCAATGGTTTTTGTCTAAACCACATTATCACAGCGTCTTTGGATGTAACGCTTGTTGGTAAGTATTAAACAAGTTTTCCAATTAGTAATGCTACATGGCCAGCATTTCTTAGTTTAAATTTTATTTTTTTTCTTTACAGTTCATAATATTCTCTCTCTCTTTTTTTTTTCCTGACGTAAGTTCATAAATTCTTATAGTATAGCTTTTATATATTATTTATATCCAAGTTGAAGTATTTCTTATATATATTATCGTTAATTATAAAGCTAACTTACGAAGAAAGCTTTGCAATACTTTATGATAAATAAATAAAATACTTTTTTTTGACAAAGGGAGCCAAAGACCAAAATTATTATATTCCTCTGACCTCTCTTTTGTAGCAAAAAAAAGCCCAAAATAAAAAAAAAACTACAAATAATTATAAATCAAACGAGAGCAACTAACTTCCATAGGAACAAGAAACATACATAGTCTAGTTAAGAAAGTAACGACAAAGGGTCCTAAAAGACTACCAGCTCCAATAATTAATTGTGTTTTAAGTTATGGACCCTATAAGAATTAACTAACTTCCATATTGCAACCATTATAGACCCTATTAGAATTAATTGTGTTGTTGTGTTTAATTCTTCTTGAATTTCTTTCTTTTGTTTGAAGTTATGAAAACTACAATTTTGAAGTAGATGTAAATAGAGAAGTGACCTTTATTCTTCAGCATGCATATGCACTACATAAAGCAACTCTTTATTTTCATATGTTATTTTACTAGCGCATGATTTCAATAGAAGAAATGATGTCAGGCAGTAGTTGAAAAAATGTTCTTTGCAACCAATAGTAAAAGAGCTTTGTATCTTCATTCTGTAAGTAGACTTTTATAATCCAATTTACACAATGTTTATGTAGGTTGTTATTAGCTTACACCCATATATAGCCCTACAATCTTGATTGACACCCTTACATGCTACAAGAAATCTCCCACCCCATTTATTGGGCCGGCGTAAAATACAAGAGTTTTAGATATCTCATAAAAGAGATTAATAGACATTAGTATTAATGTAACAAAGTTTTTTTGTCAAAAAAATATACATTTGACTAAATATTTTTTTAATAGAAGAGGATAATTGAATTAACTAGAAGTAGAGAGGGGACTTAGCCCGATACAATCTTTATGTAACAAAATATCAAAATAAATAAGACAACCTCTAAAAAAAAATATAAAGAGACACGCAGACCTATTTTAATATAAAAAAAAAAAAAATCAGTACAATAATTTGCTTATTTGAAAATATAACTAAGAGAGGTGGTCCAACTTGGAATAGAATGAGACTATTAGATGAGAAATTTGAACAAGTAATACAATAATACAACTTTGAAATCATGTATTACTATTAACTCTTCCAATTCCATGAGAAATCTGAAGAAGTCTGTTTTCCTTGTAGACATATAGCTTAGCACAAACCAAATATATGACCAAATTTATAGTACTTATTATAGCCAACAACCAATAAAAGTCATAGAGCCTCCCTTGATTAAGATTAGACGTTGCAATCCATGGCTTATTCGAACCCGTCAAATTTTGCACTATATTCACTAGTATTGAGCTAAAGAAAAATCCTAAAGAGAGTGTGCTCAAGAACAATCCAGTACTCATAGATTTCATCCCTTTAGGACATTCTATAAGGAAAAAGTCTAATTGTCCTACATACATAAATGCCTCTCCAAGTCCCACCAACAAGAATTGTGGCACCAACCAAAATATACTCAAAGGCATCTTAGCCGTTGGATCATTTAGAAAACCATGTGATTTTGCAAATCTCAAACGCTTTATTTCTACTAGTGCGGCTGCTACCATAGACAATGTAGCGAGGACTAAAGCAAGACCAATTTGTTGCAAAGGGGTTAATCCATATGAATTTTTAAGTACTTTTTTTGCGATGGGTCTAATGAATTGATTGTAGAAAGGAATGATTATGAGAACCGTTCCAAATATAAAGATGGTCATTGATGCTGATGGGATTTGAAATGATTTTCCAATGTGAGAATCCATTGTTGTTGCTTGTGATACTGAGAATGTTATCATTTGAGCATGGTCTGTCCAAAACATTATGTTTGTGGCCCATATAGGTAACATTCTTAGTATTAATTTTACCTCTTCTACATCTGTTAAGGTGGAATTATACCATTTTCCTTTCTTTGTCATTCCATTGGTACTTTCTAAGTCTTTGATTGCTGCTTTGTCTAAGAAACTGTTTCATCAACAAAATACATATCTATTAAATACAAAAAATAAAAAATAGAATAATAATAATAATAAAGAATAAAATAATTACCGGAACTGCTTGCTATGTGGCAACCTCTGCTTCTTGTTCCTATGTTGTTGTTCATGTGGAAAATCATCCTCTTCATATAGCAATGAGGAATCAAAGGGCAATTGAAAGTGTCTCTTTCTCCAAGCACAAACAAACACCGCCGCAATTTGAGTCAAAGGACTACCCACAAGTGGTTTAATTCGATACTTTCTTGTTCCCAACAAAAAAACAAAAAGTGCTACAACAATACCAACGGCACAAAAACCGTAACCCCAATCTCTTCCTTGGTTGTCTTGTATATACACAAGAATAGTAACTGCCGATAAAGATCCTATGCTTATAATGAAATAGAACCAACTGAAAAATTTAATCATATCCTTTTTTTCTTCTTTATTTGATTCATCAAATTGATCTGAACCAAATCCAGAGACACTTGATTTTATACCACCAGTTCCAAGTGCTATCACATAAAGTGCTAAATACAACACCAATAGTTGTTTCGTGTTTGCTTTTACACAAACTGTTGTAGAGTTTTCTGTGCATTTTGGTGGATGTAGACTTGGAATTATAGTTGATATAGTCAATAGTGTTGCACCCTATTCAGTAACATCAATTTTAATATATTATAATAGAAAACAATTTCAAAAGTAAAAATCAACAATTGAGATTTTTCTTACCATTGCTTGAACGGCTGCAAAGATGGCAATGGTGAGGTATCTGTCAAACCAAGAAGACAAAATTATTCAATAATTTTCATGAATCATGTGCCATTATAGCAATACTAGAATATTGGTCATTTGAATAATAAAAAAAGAGTTGGAACCTTCCCAAAAAAGTATCTGCGAGAAAGCCACCGAACAAACAGAGCATAAAGGAAGCTCCCATGAAGTTAGTGACAACGTTGGCAGAGGTACCATTGTCCAAATGCATAGTAGCAGTTAAATATGTAACCAAATTAACTGCAATGCCAAGTGTTGTCAACCTCTCCACAAGTTCAGATCCTATCATCATGGCGGCTGCAGACCAACCACCGGTTCTAGTCCTGTCTGCCGGACAACCCTTATAATCATATGCATCTTCCACAATTCTCTCTTCTCTTGTTGTAGGGAGGGTACTCATATTGCAAGATAACAAGGGGAACTAACTGTCTTAATTGATTTAAACAATATTGTGCATGTTGTCTACCCTTTATGTGGAAATCATCTTTTTGTTTTTAATGAGAATTTATTGTTTGCTAGAAAATTGTTTAAATATTCTTTGTATGCTTTCATATGAAATAATTGTTCTTTGAAAATAAATAGTGTATTAATAATTTTTAGGGTGGGGATAGAGAGAAACTTGCTTCTCAAAGAGACTATTTGAATGGGGAGAGGTGGTTTGTTTAGAGACACTAGGTGTGTGACTATACTGGAGTGTGTATTCATTATTATAAATAAAAATATGAGTTAAATTTTTATTACTTAAAATTAATTATTATTGACTCATGATAGTATTTTAATATACTATTATTTTGATAAAAAAATATTTACTGTCGATACTTAAGTGTTGATTTTCAAATAGATAATTTAGTAATTTAAATTATAAAATTTAAAATTAAACATAATTGTATATTTTTATTTAACTAATTTTTTTAATCGATCGTTAACTACAGCAGCCTATTAATCGAAAGACATTTATTCTGCTAAAGGGTGCAATTTGTTTTGGGGTAGGTGTGTTATATAATTATACTTATTTGTTGATTAGTTAGTTGGGTAGTTCCTTACTCGTAGGAAGTTACTTATCAAAGTTAAGGACACGTTTGATGTACAGGATAACGAGACAGGATATGATACACGTATAATGTAATCAAATTTTTTAAATAATCAGGTTGCAGCCGCATTGTGTTATCATTAATTTGAGGTAGGATAAAATAATCCGTTTTCAACCGGATATCATTGTTAGCATTTCTATGTTCCTTTAATCTCAGCAGGTGTTCGAGTCTGACCTGTGTCACTCTTCCATTTTTTATTTTTTGGCACTATTTCATTTTTTTTTCTTTATTTTATTCTGTAATAATATAAAAAAATTACTTTTCCATTGTTTGACTGTGTTTTACTTTTTAGTTTTTGAAAACTATTTTATAAATAAATTTAAAAAAAAAATTGTTTTTAAAAAGAAAATTTAAAAAAAATATGTTTGCTAACTTTAATTTTTTAAAACAGTATTTGACTAGAGAATTAAAAAAACTGAAAAATAAAAAGTAAAACACCATTTATCTGTTTTGTTTTTTTAATTTTAAAAAGTATAATATTAAAAATAGTTTTACAAAATAGTTTTTAAAAACAAGTAATCCAAACAAATTGTTTAGGTTTTAAATTTTAAAATACTAAAATAGAGTTTTTGGGATTTGAATCAAACAAACTCTAAGTCATTCTTAAATTGTGATAGATAGAGAAATCACAATTTTTCAAGTATATAAAATTACTTCATAAATTATTTACATTTTTTAGCATTTTTGTTTATTTATAAAAAATTATATGAATGTTATTTTTAAAGAAAAAAAATTAAATAGATTATAAGGACAAATTTGTCATTTTATCAAAATATAAATCATATCATCTTGTTATCTGTTATGTATCAAATACTGAATAGGATAAAACTAATGTTATCAAGTTTGTTATCATGTGCACATTAAACACAGGACATGATAACTCTTTATCCTACCTATATCCTTTCCGATCTCTATCATGCTCCTTATCCTATCCTATCCATATCCTATCCAGTCCATCAAACGGGCCATTAGTTCTATTTGTATAAATACTGTTTCTGATTCAATGATATAACTGAGGTTATTCATTTTATTTTTGTATATGTTAGAATCCAAAGTTGGTTTTAATGTAAATTTTAATTTGTTTTGGAAGTTGTACTCGAATTGTTTCTGTCTAAGAGGGATTATATGAATATTATTTTTTCAACACTCATTTTAATGCTCTTTACAAGAACTATTTCTAAAATGTATATATGATCCATAATGATTTTATTAAATAAAATAGTTAGAGTTAAAATCCACACACGTGGAAGGGTGGGAAAGACACTATAAATAAACTTGTCGTATTGAAAAGATATATATGATAAGTAAATTCAATAGGTATAAAAGGAGATAAATATAAGCAAAATTATTTCATATTTTTGGAATAAAATATAAATCAAAAATAATAATTTTTATCGTATTTAATTATAATATCTCTAAACTACTTCTCATTTAATGTAATCTTTTATATTTTTAATGATTCGCTTTTTTTAGTGTGAGATCTTGAGTTCGAATTGAGACATGATATTCAATTTAATAATATCAACATTTGTCAGTTAAACTAAATTTAAAAATTTTCAATGACTCAATTTGTTAGTTAATGAGAGTAATTTAGATAATAAATTTAATTTTTTTATTGAGATTGCATAGATTAAATATTGTCAATAATATTTCTTAATATACACAATTTGATTATTTTTGTTTTATAATTTTAATATATTATTTTTGTTTATAATTTTTTCCGGTGGAAGTAAGATAAAGTTGAGTTGTTTTTGTACCAAGTATACATCAATCACAAAATATACATGTTTAAGATAAAGATGAGATGTATATATATTCACAGTTTTAATTATATATAATGCATCGCAATCTTTTCATTATAGTAATGAAATGCTACATTTTCCTATCACCAAAAAACAACAAAAACTATACATTTTCTTACATTTTGAGGTACTCAACACATTTATACATTTGAGTACAAAAACACATTCATTAATATAAGAAGCTGATTATTTGAAAAAAGTTTAGTGGCCATCCATTGATGAGGTAAACATGTTTTACACAATTTTATTTACTCATATCTCACCGTTATCTTTTTTCCAAAGTAATATAATCAAGCAATATATACAATGGTGATATACAATAAGATAACCATGTAAAACATTTTTAAACTCCAGCAACTATTTATAATAAATAATAAATAAAAATAAAAAGTAGAAAGGAGAAAAACCCTTATGCATGAAATGTAGAGGCATCAATTTCTTCCAATTCTATGCCCTCCTCAGCAAGTCTCTTTTCCTTGTAAACATACCACTTAGCGCAAGCTAAGTATATGACCACATTTATAGCACTTAACATAGCCAATAGCCAATAAAAATCATAGAGCCTCCCTTGATTAAGATTATTTGCAATCCATGGCTTATTCGGACCTGTCACATTATTCACTATAGTCACTAATAATGAACTAAAGAAAAATCCTAAAGAGAGTGTGCTCAAGAACAACCCTGTACTCATTGTTTTCATTCCTTTAGGACATTCTCTAAGAAAAAAGTCTAATTGTCCCATATACATAAAGGCCTCTCCTGACCCCACAAAGAAGAATTGTGGCACCAACCAAAAAACACTCAAAGGCATCTTAGCCGTTGGATCATTTACAAAACCATGTGATTTTGCAAATTTTAAACGTTTTATTTCAATGAGTGCGGCTGCTACCATAGACAATACAGAGAGGACTAATCCAACACCAATTCGTTGCAAAGGGGTGAACCCATTTGAATTTTTAAGTATACTTTTTGCGACCGGTCTAATGAATCGGTCGTAGAAAGGAACTGTTAAGAGAATTGTTCCGATTAAAAAGACGGTCATCGATGCTGCTGGAATTTCAAATGATTTTCCAATGTGACAATCCATTGTTGTTGCTTGTGATACTGAGAATGTTGTCATTTGAGCATGGATTGTCCAAAACATTATTGTGGTGGCCCATATGGGTAACATCCTTAGTATCAATTTTACTTCTTCCACATCGGTTAAGGTAGAAAGATGCCATTTCTCTTTCATTGTGATTCCATTGGTACTTTCTAAGCCTTTGATTGCTGCTTTGTCTAAGAAGCTGTTTCATCAACAAAATACAAAGTCATTGATTCATTAATCTTTAATTAGGTTACACTTAGAGAAGCAATATGCATATATCAATTTATTACAACAAAATAAAACCACATATTCATAGAAGTGTTACACTTTTTATATGATTAATTAATCCAATTAATTAATTTTAAAAAAGTGATGTTCATTACGATAAATAAATATAAAATAAATTTTGTTTTTCAAAAATTTTAAAAAATATTCTCTCTAAATTATTGAATGTGAAAAACACTTATTATTTTTTGGAAGTTATTTCGAAAGGAGATAGAATGATATCTTGAAAAAAAAGATGGAAGGATATCTTGCAAATTGCCAAGGCAAAACAAATTTGAAAGCGAGTATGCAAATATATTAAACATCACATTAGTTTCTACTCTTAAGCTTGTAGACTTCTCAACAGAACCTTAGAGCAAATGAGCCTCAATAACTCAATTGTCTATTTCTTGGCCCACTTAAAATTATGTGGTGCCAAATAATTTGATTTTTATAACAACTGGTGTCCAATAATGGACAAGTGTCGTTTATTCGGGCCCCTTAATTGGAGCTCTCTTATGCATGATTAACATCCAACATGGGCCCGCATGGTGTTAACCACTATTGTGTTGACTTTACTATTAATCTTGTGTTGACCCAAATTGGGAGAATTAGAAAAATCAAATCGGAAGGTTGAGTCTAATGGGAAACATACTAAATATAAAGAAATGAGTATGGTGGATTTAAATTTGTATCCCAATATATTAAATGTGATCATCTGTTACTAATTATCTGAGCTATTAATTTTCATTAGGCAAATGACACTTTTAAGTTGTATAATATATATGGTAAAATTTTTCGAGTCTGTTTGGTTTGATAGAAAAAAGAAGAAGAGAAAAATTTTAACAAAAGAGGTGGAGAAGGAAGGTAAAAGAAATAAAGTTAGTTTAATTTATAAGGAGAGGAGAAAAGAGAGATGAAGAATTTAAAATAGCTATGTTTGATTTAAGTAAAGGGAAGAAATTTAAAATGATTTATATGTTGTTTTGATATTCTCTCCTCTAAATCGTTCTAAAATTTAAAAAAAAACAAAAATAATCTATGAGAAATTTTAATTTTACTCTCCTCCGTTCTTCCTTTAAACCCTTTCAACCAAACGGAATCTAAAAAAATAAAGGTGGCGCCCTAATTTTAGAATCTCTTCAAGTATACAAGTATGAAAAGTATTAATATAAAAAACTTATATGGTACATTTGAAAATTAATATGTTTTAGTACTATTGAATTAAATCACCAATAGTTGAACGACATATCATTTATGAATGAGTTTGACCATATTTTAAATTTAACGTCACAAAATTTTTAAGTTTTATTTATACATTTATTTTGAAATGGTATTTTTTTTATGATTCTAATTAAAATTTTAATTTTAATTTGAAACAATTTATTTAATTACTGGTATCAAAATTGAATAGATAAATATACAAAAACTCTTGATTTAATAAACAATAAAAAAATACTATGGTAATGTCACGTAAACAAATTAGATTATTCAACAAAATATTTATAATATTAATACACTTTTTTTTTATAGTATCGTACATTTTATTATTAATATATCTACAAATTTCTCAATAATTAAGACCTGGATAGAATTTTAGTAAAAAAAAAAAAAGAAATCCCGATAGAATAAAAAAAGTTTTGCTCGTTCTACACTCCAATAAATAAATAACTTAGCAAACATCGTAGTCACCAAAGAAATTAAACTTGAAAATTTACAATAGAAAATTGCAAAAACTGTTCTCTGCATTTGAAGTGAAACGTTAGAGGATTAGCCTAACCTACTTAAACTTAAGAGGAACACCAACTATATATATACTTAGAAAATTCAAACTTAAAATCAATATCATAATATAGAAAACTATTTAACAACACAATCTTTTCAAAGTTCAATTTTAAGAACCAAAACCAAGAATGAATAGAAATTTTACCGGAACTGCTTGCTATGCGGCAACCTCTGCTTCTTGTTCCTATGTTGTTGATGTTGGATATGATCCTCTTCATATAGCAATGAGGAATCAGAGGGCAATTGAAAGTGTCTCTTCCTCCAAGCAGCCACAAAAACCAGCGCAATTTGAGTCAATGGACTACCAACAAGTGGTTTAATTCGGTACTTTCTTGTTCCCGACAAATAAACAAGAAGTGCTAAAACAATAGCAACGGCACAAATACCGTAACCCCAACCTCTTCCTTGGTTGTCTTGTATATACACAAGAATAGTAACTGCCGCTAAAGACCCTATGCTTACAAAGAAGTAGAACCAACTGAAAAATTTAATCATGCCCTTTTTCTCTTCTTTATCTGAATCATCAAATTGATCTGAACCAAAACCAGAGACACTAGATTTTAAACCACCTGTGCCAAGTGCCGTGACATAAAGTGCTAAATTTAACACCAATAGTTGTTTGTTGCTTGCTTGTACACAAGGTGTTATAGAGTCTTTTGTGCATTTTGGTGGATGTAGGCTTGGAATTATAGTTGATATCGTCAATATTGTTACACCCTAATACAAATTTATGTTTGGTAAGATTAATTAATTTAACAATTGACGTATAAATTGATTTGAATATTCAATATGAAAAATTTAGATTTTTCTTACAATTGCTTGAATGGCTGCAAAGATGGCAATAGTGAGGTATCTGTCAAACAAAGAAGGCAAAATTAACGAATTATGTGGAATTATGACAAATACAAGAATGGACTTAATTCATAAATTTAAAATTATTAAAAAATGTTTCACTTAATAAAAATTATTTCTACAATTACACATGCATATCATTGTGATTTATATACAATTTTAATATTTCGTTGATTGTTTTACTTTTTGATTATTTTTATCTATATATATTTCATTAGACATTAAATACATACTAATAATATTAAAATAATAAACATCTTAAATAAATATATAAAAATAATTTAAACAATAAATACACATTAAAAATTATAACTTTTTCTTGAGAACTATATTTTATTTTCAAAAATTCTCTTTTATATATAGGACGAGAGAGAGAGAGAGTATTAGAAAGACGCAATCATAATTAATATTGCTTATTTGAATATAATAAAAATACATGAAGTTAAATAACTAAATTTTGTCTTAATTAATTTTTCAAAAAGAAAGGAATTCTTTAGAGTTATCGAGTTTGAACCTTCCCAAAAAAGTATCGGCGAGAAAACCACCCAACAAACAGAGCATAAAGGAAGTTCCTAAGAAGTTTGTGACAACATTGGCAGAGGCAGCATTTCCCAAATGCATCGTGGCCGTCAAATATGTGACCAAATTAACGGCGATGCCAAGTGTTGTTAACCTCTCCATAACTTCACCGCCTAATATCATGGCGGCCGCAGACCAACCACCGGTTGTGGACCTGTCTGCCGGACGGCCCTTAAAATCGGTTGCATCTTGGACAGTTTTCCCTTGTGTTGTAGGGAGGGTGTTCATAGTGAAAGATAATTAGAGTTATGTAAAATGTGAAGTGTTCACTAAAAATAAGGAAAAGTGATGAGTTGGAATGGCATGAGGTGCTTCTTTTTGGTCTTTATATATACATTATTACAGGGTAAGGTAATGGCCACAAACGACTTGGATTTATTAAATAATGTTCATTATCAATAAATACATGTAGCATTGTGACAAACCAACCCTTGGTTAGAATTATACCATATGAAAAAACAATATAATATATCAATCATGAGATATTCCGTCAAAGAAATATAATCAATAAGAACAAGTATTTTGATACTCTTGAAGTTAGCGAAAATTATCAATTGATAAACAACAATGCTTTTAAACTTTAACTTTTAATAATGTAAGTAGTTCTTTTGTGCATAGTTCTTTCAGTCATAAAATTGGTAAAAAAAAAATTGTTGTGAGATTCAGTTTGAATTTGTGGAAATTAAATTACACTTAGACGGTGTGTCAATCTTTAAATTTTTTTTTTTATAAAAGAAATACATTATGCAAAGAATATAGCAATTCTCATATCAGATATGACAACATAAAATATAAGATATTAAAAAGTCTCACATATGATAATTGAAACTAACGATAACGTGGTCCTTCAAACATAAGGTAAACAATAAAAAATTATGAGAATTAAAAATTGTTTTTAATAAGATACAGACCTATGCTATTCTTTTTAAGAACACAAAATGTATGTTTCTAATTCCAATTAAAGTATGATAATTTTCAACACTCAAAAGTTAAACGATAAATTATTCAAAGGTACTTAGATGAGATGTGAAAATCCTTTTCAATTTAATCAGAAGTCTCACGTTCAAATTTAACTCTGAAAATATTTTGCAGCAGTGTTAAATAAAACAAAAAATTACAAAAATTAGTGTAACATTTACTAGTACATACATAAATATTGAATGTTACACTTTTCATATTAAAAAGTTATTGTCCCATCAGAACTGCTATTTAGCACTCCATTCACTTTTGAATATTTTTCGTCCCTTAATATAAAAAAATTGGTTTGTTTTACTTTGATTTTTTTTTTTTGTAATATTTTATCATGAAATTTGATTCAAATCGATGAAGAATAATTTTATT
>JBBPBP010009780.1:2265891-2292907 GCA_037974735.1 Cicer chorassanicum
TACACTTTTTATTTTTTATTATATATGATATTATATGCTTTCTTTCTTTTGTGATATACAATATTTTATTTATTTATTTATGATTTATATAGGATATAAATGTGAATGTAAATAATGACTGTTTAAATAAAGTTAAGATTTCTCCATTTTTTTTATTGTCTATTTAAAGAGAGAGATAGATAAAAAATATTAGAATTTTTTTTTAATGACAATGAGAGTCACTTAGTGGTATAATTTATTAACTACTTTTTATATCTATGTCCTCTTCAAATAGACTATAAATAGAGAAGAAAGACATTAAAAGAAATACTAAAATGGAGAGAATCTTATATCTTCTAAATATGTTAACATAATAGAGATATCTAAACAGTTATGTTGAGTAAAAAAAATCAAGTAATTATGTGATTCTTTTCTACTCTAATTTAAGAAGAAAAATAAATACACGCGTCGATAATTTCATTTGTTATTTGGCATGCTTAATGTCTAGGCTACAAGTTCACATGTCGTTTCTTTAGAAGGTGCAATTTGAAGACGTGCCTATCGTGGCTTTGAATATAGTTAGCTAGTTAAAGTTATTATTGGCGTTGAAAATGAATAATTATATGTATATGTATGTGTGTCATATGATATTCTACACTTACATAATATGAAGGGAAAACATTAAAAATAATAATATGTCGATGTGGCATTGCTTTTAGAATATGCATTGTGATACGGTACCTGGAGTGGAGACACGTGACAACACCCTATTTTAGATTTCTCAACATGTGGGGAAATCCTTATCTAGGGTGGGGGCCTTATGGCATGTATTGATTGATAAATAATGAAATTCAAGTATTGTTTTGTTCTAAGAAAAATAATTAACGAGAGAAAGCAGTGGCGTATATAGGGGAAAAAAAGATGGTTAGGCAAAGGGAGGGTGAGATTAAATAGAGACGATTATAATTTTAAATGTGAAATAAAAAATGAGACATTGTCAAATGAAAAGAAAATAATAAAATTTAAATATTAAAAAAATAGAAAATTAAAAAATTAGAGATATAAAAGAACTGAAAGAAATAAAAAATGAAAAATAAGAGAGAAGATAATATAAAGTAAAAGAAAAATATCGGTCAAAAGACATGTTTAACCTTTAAGAAACTTACGTGTCATAAAATTAGATAAGAGTAAGAATATATTAAAGTGAGAATGACAACAAGAACCGCACAAATATGTTAAATTCTTATGTTTTAAATACTTAAACACAAGTCTCTATTTTATTATCTTATTGATCTTCCTGACAAAACTTTATTATAAAGTTAATGTGGATGGAGCTGAACGATGAACAATGAATGAGGTGTTGAAGCACTTACTAGTGAAGTTATTGACTTATGATGGTTGCGATCACTTGGCATTTTGTAGCACTCCTAGATTCGGATACTACATAATTATTGGATTTGAAACCAGCCTTTTAATTTTCTATTGATATTAGATTCAGACAGAAAATCTCCTAATGTGGTTCGAGAAATGTATATAATCACTAAGATTTATCCTATTTTGATGTAATGATCATCGATTGTTAAGAGATTAACATTTATTTCTTTTCTTTTTCTATAAACTATGTTAAACTACTATTGTTTTCATCCATCATTTAACTTATTTTGCTTTAGATTTTATAGAGTCAATCTAGGTTGAGGGTTGCCTCTTTTACTAAATAAGGGGGTATGTGTGACATGTATGGAGGTATATCTCTCAAATTGTTTTATATTTGGTCCAATATATCTTTTAAATTCAAAATAGAAATAGTCAACTTATTGTCCAGGCCCATCTTTCATAGGCCTAATTGTGAGGAAAAAATTAAAAAAATCACAAAAGCACGACATTGGAGCGACGGCAACAACTTTGCTATATCTGATGGGTGTAAATATTTGGTATGCCTACGTGACACTCTAAAATTAAGTGAATGGTCCAATGTTGCTGTTTTAATTATATTGATTTCTTGAATTGCTAGCTATCATGAAATTGTGTTCTTGCTGGGTTTCTTCTCCTTCACTCTCGGTTCTGACCAACCACCGCCACGAACCTACCACTACCACCATTCTTCTCATTCATCTATGTGTCTTCTAGTTTATTTCATTCTCATTTTCAACTTTCTCATTATTCTATCAATTTCAGTTTCATCGCATACCCCCAATTTTGTTCCGGTAAGCAAAGTTGAAATCTTTACCTTGTTTTTTTGCAACCCAATTTTTTTTTTTTTTAATTTTTTAATCTGTTATTAAAATAATTTGTATTGTTTTGGATTTCAATTATGGATAAATTAGGAGATGGGATTTTTCCAGATGAGGTTGTTATTCAGATTCTTGCTAGGTTACCAGTGAAATCCCTTTTTAGGACCAAAACTGTGTGCAAATTGTGGTATAGGTTGAGTTTGGATAATTATTTCATTCAATTATACAATGATATTTCTTGGAAGAACCCAGAGATTTCAGATTCGTTATTAGAGTCCAAATGAAGCTTAATATGTGTTGATAATTTAAGGGGTGTCTCTGAATTTTTGCTCAATTTCTTGAATTATCGAGTTAAGGTTCGAGCGTCTTGTAATGGATTGTTGTGAGTATGTTTTCTAGGCAACTCATAAACAGGTGAGTATGTTTTCTTGGCAACTCTTAAACAGGTTTTGGTGTATCAACACAAGAGTCTACTTATGGATTGGATTAGCATCTTGAATCTTGATTGTTTCACTTTATAATTATTATGTTTCTTTTGATGCTAATACCATTTTTTTATTGTATAAGATATGTAGGTTGAGAATCATAATTTATGTTGAACCCTTATATAAGTTTTGGTAGATTCATGACATGTAACATAGTGTTCACTTAATTTTTTTTTTATGTTAAGATTTTCTGCTTGAAATGGAGTATGAGAACAGATTCAGACAAGCTCAGAGACAAAAATATGATTGTCTTCTTTTTGGTGAGTCTTTTAATTAGTGACAAAATTCATGTATTAATTTCATAATTGGAAATTTCATATAGTTTATGATTGTAATTATGATATTGTTTTGCAGATTTAGATGATACTTTGTATCCACTAAGTTGTGGTATTGCAAAAGCATGTGGACAAAAAATATTAAAGGTGAGATATTGTTTAGTTTTTTGCCAATAATGTTTTTGGTAATGTGTTTATGATTTGTTTTTACATGTTTTGTTGGTATTGACCAATTTTGTATCGAATGCATCATTGATGTATAGACTATATGGTTGAGAAGCTTGGCATAGACAAAAACATAATTGATGATTTGTCCAACCTACTATACAAAAACTATGGAACAACTATGGCTGGTTTAAGGGTATGCATGATTCTTAAGTGAGTTTGTCTTCAAACGAGCAAGTAGTAAGGTATTAACCCTTGCATTTTAGTGGGTAAGGATGTCAATACACTTCAAATTAAGTAAATGGTAGATATGCACTTATTTTACAGACAAACTCACTTGAGGAACCTAAACCTGTATATTTTTTTAAAGACCCGTGGATGTCATTGCTTGTTTGGCAACTCATCTAAAATTTGGTAGGATTTGGTGGTGACTGATTCCAACCTAAACCTGTATATTCTAAATTAAATTATATAGAATTATAGATATAGATATAGATAGACAATTCCAACCTTACTAAATATTTTAATTTATTAAGCCAAAATCAAATCAATCTATATATCATATTTATAATGGGCTCCTTATGGAACCATTTTTAGTTGAGTTTTATTTATCCAAAAACTCATATCAATGCCAACCCTTTGGTTTTGCAATTTCAGGCTTCGTCGGCATATTGGAGGGGGGACAAAGATAGAAAAAGTTTACAAAGAGTTTGTGGCATATCTTATTCTGATCAGAAGTGTTTAAAGGTGATTTCAATTCAAACGTTATTTCTCTAGTAAACTTATTTTCAATTTGAACGTGATTGCATTTGATGGCGCCCTAGCTCCTCTATGCTATGCTACATGCCTAACATTGTATTTTTCATGTAGTGCACGCATAGTGCTGCTGTTCTATCTGTGTAATTTTTGTTGTAGTAGTTTTGTGTAACTCTGGTTGTTGAATAAATCTTAGATTCCTAGCGCAAGTTCTATCATACGTCAATACTTTTTAAAAGATTACTTCATCCATTTTCCATTGAGTCAATGCTAAGTAAAATAAATTATGCTCAAACTCCCTTCAGTTTCATTCATTGGCTTTGTTTGTGTTTGTTGGAGGCCGAGCTTCTCTAGTCAAGTAATTTGTGCTCTGCTCATTTGAAAGTACCTTTACTCGGTTGCTGTTTTCTTTTCCTTCGTCAATGATTAGTCACTTCTATTTTAGGTTCCTCTTTTATTCTTTTGGTTGGGTAATTTTGTTTCACTTTGTGTATGCCTTGGCTTTGCCTTCTTGTTCAATAGGCTTATCTTGTTCTGCTAACTTGCATATTGTTGTAGCTGTTTGTATAAATTATAATAGTTTTCCTTTTTTGCTCTTATGATAAGATTAAGGCCTATGGCATGTTCATTTTCATGTGATGCTCTGATCACATTCCAATTTCCATGGGCTATATTTTGGCTATTTTCTTTATAACTATGTATTATAATGACATTCTAAATATATCACTTTTTGGATGTAATATATGTCATTTTCCTAGTAACTTTTAGGGGCATATGTGATGGCCATTTGAGTATCTATGGCTTCAAAGTAGGAAGTAAACTATATTAATTTTCATAATAAATAATATGATTTTGTTAATTTGTGAAATAATTAACAAATACACAATAATCAGCACAGGATGCGTTACAATTGTTGACAATAGCGTCGGCTACACTGACGCTAACTTTTGTTTTTAGCGTCGGTGTAGCCGACGATAAGTAACAATTTAGCGTACATGGTTAGCGTCAGATATGCTACTTTTGTTAGTAGCGTCGGCTACACCGACGCTACGTAACAATTTAGCGTACATGGTTAGCGTCGGATATGCTACTTTTGTTTGTAGCGTCGGCTTAGCGTGGGTTTTACCGACGCTATGTATCACCTTCGACCGCTTTAGCCTATGTAAATTCAAAAAATATATATATATATATATATATATATCTTTTTGTCAAACAAATCGATTCGGAAAAAAATTCAATATAGAGTGAAAAAAATTTCAATATTTTATTATAAAAACTTTTCAATTAAATACACAATCAATTATTTTTATAAACATGAAAATTTATAAATATTAAAAAAAAATTCAAATCAAACTTTTAAATTTTCATTTAATTTATTCCTATTTTTTTATACAATCAATTTTTCTGATAAATATGAAAATTTATAAATATTAAAACTTTTTCAAATTAAATTGATACATTTATAGATAGTAAATATCACATTTTTGAAAAATTCATATTAAAAGAAACTTTAAAATTATACTCGTACAACACACACATTATATTAGACTTATTATATTAGACTTATTTCTATTGTCCACATGTCATTCCAAATGATCATATGTATTAGTACTACATAGTATTTCATAGCTACATTTTCAAAGAGTTTAGTTATAACATTCTAGAAAAACTTTGCAAGACCTTAGGAGAACAACAAAATAGGTGTGCTTGATTTATGAATTTCAAATACAAATTAGTAGTAGCTTTGAAAATACACAATAAAAAAATAGCATAGACGAATTACAATATACAACAAAAAAGGGTATGTATATAATTGAGCTTCTAGAAAGAAAATTGATCAAATACCCAAATGATTCTGCACTTGAAGAATAGTAGTGGCAGAGTCCTTAAGCCTTTTCATCTCATCTTCTGTCATATGAATATTGGTTACACCCAATACACCTCCTCTACCAAGTTGTGCAGGCAAACTAAGAAACACTTCACCACCATCAATACCATAAAACCCTTTTGCAAGAACTGAAACAGGGTGAATTTTCCTTTGGTTCCTCATAATTGTTCTTGCCAAGTTTGCAACAGAGTACCCTATTGCCCAAGAAGTGTATCCTTTTAGACTTATTACTTCATATGCTCCATTTATAACCTCTTTGTGTATGTTCTCTAGCATTTCTTTCTCATATGCAATTTGTTGTTTTTCCAAAAAGCTTAGCACTGGAACACCTCCAACACTGATGCTTGACCATAGTGCCACTGAACTGTCGCCATGTTCCCCCACTATGTAAGCCTACAATATCAAATTTTATATTTATGTTAGTTTTTCGACAAATGCAAACAAAAATATATAGATAATCACGTATATAAAATAAATGGTTAAGTAAGATTTTTTCTCTCTATTAAATTTAATCTTTTGCTTTTAATTTCTATAATTTTTTTGAGAAATGCTAACAAATGTTGCTTCAAAGACATTTGTTAAAAATTCAAATATAGAAAAAGAATATTAGAAGTTGTATAATTCATTAATTGGAATTGTAAAATCTTTTTAGAGACTAAAAACAAAACTTTAAAATTTTATAGATACTAAAAATTTATTTAACCATAAAATAAAAAATACCTGCACATCTTGAGCATTAACATCAAGATGATCGGCGATGAGAAAGCGGAAGCGAGAGGAATCCAAGTTAGTTCCTGAACCGATGACACGGTTAGAAGGAAATCTAGAGAGTTTCCAAGCAACGTAAGTGAGCACATCAACTGGATTAGAAACAATTAGAAGAACACAATGAGGAGAATAACGAACCAAAGGTGGTATAATTTTATTAAACAAAGTAACATTTCGTTGTAGCAGGTTCAATCTTGACTCGCCATTAATCTGGCGAGCACCAGCAGTGACGATGCAGAGGTCAGACCCTGTCGTCACTGCATAGTCAGTCGAGGCCTGAATTTTTGTCCGTGGAAGGAAGGCCGCCGCGTGTTGTAGGTCTAACATCTCGCCTCGGAGCTTGTCGGGAATGGCATCAACAAGGACAAGCTCGTCGACGAGGTCTTGTGTTAGGATGGTTTGGGCTATGGCCATTCCCACGTTGCCTGCACCTATAACTGAAATCTTGTTATGGTGCTTTGTTGGAGAAGGTGGAGCAGCGTTTAAAATAGTCTTGAAGAATGATTGAGTTAGGTCCAAACCATCTGGGCCCAATGACGAACCTGATGTGCTCTTGTGCATTCTGATTTGTTTAATTTGTGCTTAATTTGAGTTTTGAGAGCAAAGGTAAATGTAAAATTTAATTTGTTGGTGTGTTATGTGCAAGCATGTATTTATAGGCTAATGTTTTGGAAGGAAGGAAATTGTAAACAACGGTGAAAAAGTGAATGGTTTTGGAAGGTGAATGGTTTTGGACTTTCTTGGAGGGAAAGTAATTAAGAAATATTAGAAAAATATTTGGAATCATAAAGATTTTAAATACAAGATTCCAACGAAAATTTATATGATTTAATTATTTAAAAAATATATATTATTTAATTATTTTTTCTTTGATTTTTTTCATTGATGTGAATGTGTTTGAAATTTTATATTCAAAATTTTGTGAGCACATCAAAATTTATGAAGATCAAAATCGAGTTATTCTTCCCACCGAGACCATTCCACTTTTGTTTTAGGCCAAAATTTGTTGCTTTGTGTGTGGAGGAAGAAAAGTTGGGTTTTCAACGATTTCTGGAATCACGACCATTGTCGCCGTATGCATAGCATAGGGTAGTTGGACATAATTTTCAATGCCATCTTTTAAAAACCAGGCTCGTAATTAAACTCATAAATTATTTTGTTTAGTACAGTACGTTTGGGAATAAACAACCAAGAGAGAGTTTTTCTGTTAATAGATGAGAATCCTATTTAATTTTTTGAAAGTGATGGAACCAACCATCTTAATATTATTTCATTTTTTTCTGTTGTTTTTAAGACCCTCTGATTATTAACCATCAGGACAAATGTCTAAAGTTTAACCACTTAATTTATTTAATGCGTTGATTTTGTGCATCTAGTAATTTAAGTTTGACACTTTTGTCTATATATGTGTTTAATTTTTTATTTTATTTTCTAATGCATTTAATAGTACTAATTAAAGATATATTTTAAAAAAATCATAAATGTGCATCTAGTAATTTTGAAATAAGTTTTTTATTTAGAGACAATTTTTTTTTTAAAATCATATATATTAGACTTAAATAAAAAATCATATTTAGTAACCAAAATATAATGAATAGGCCATAGGAGAAAAATAAACAAATCGTTTATGAGTTATATGCTACTTTAAAGTGGTCTCACATACCACTACTTTAAAAGAGAATTTTACCAAGGAATGTAATTTTTAAATTTTTGCAAAATGATCAATCAATTGTTTTAAAATATCAATGTTTGGCTTAATTTTTAATTTTTAGTTTTATTTCAAAAGTTTTGAAAATTATAAAAATGGCTCAAATTTAATTAAATAATTGCTTTATTCAAACATTAAATTTTTAAATAAAAAAATATAATTGAAACTTTTGAATTATCTTGAATTTTAAATTTTTCAAATTTTCAATTGCTCTATCTAAATATAGTCTTCTGTAATTCATCCACGCTTTGATTTAATAGTAAAAAGTAAGGATCTAAGAACTCACATTTGTCTTTTTGCCATCACTCAAATATTAAGAGCATGATTAATTTTTAAGTAACCATATATACCATGTAATCGAACTCTTGGAGAAAAATAAGTAATTTTGAGCGATGGACTTAGTCTGTAATTATTTATGCGTCACATCCACCTAAATTACGGTGAAAATTTTCATTGTTGTAGAAGTTTAAGTTTGAAGCTTCAACAATTTGCGGTGAAAAAGAGAATTATTTGCACGATTGAATTCTAGAAACTTGAAACCATACACATGCTAAGAAATTAGCAAAAGTATTCTAAAATTAGTTTATTTTAAATTAGTGTATTGTTTATTTTAAATAAAAAAACAAAATAAGTTTATTGTTCACTTTATTCGTTAGTCATTTTTCACAGATACGTAAAATCATAGTATTCTAAAATTTCACCAAGGCATTGCATGTGCTTTTAGATATTTGATTTGATTGTTCATTATTTCATCATAGTTACAAACTTTGACAAAAATAAAAAACTCAATGTTGTCTTACATCAACCAAAAAGACTAATTAAACATTAATGTATTGAATAATAAAGCATTTTCACTACCAACAAAAAGATTGAGTCTAGTAGAAGCACTAATGTTCTGAGAAACTACAATTCGACTTGAGAAAGGGATATATATCCACATTTAATGTCCGAGAGTACCTCGAATAAAAATAAAACATTTTGAGAAGAATCTTAGTTAGGGTTTTTCATTGTGAATAGGTGGTTTCCGATGGGGTTGCGCATAATCCATCTCGACTATGTCATCTCCATTGTCATTGGAGTTTGTAACCATTGTTTCTTCGACATGGTGTCGAGCTGGTCCCAGCATTGACCGTGTATGTCCCTTCTCATCCTACACAACCACATGTATCATTATTTTCTATCCTTCAAATCACATTTCTTAAGCAATAAAAATTAAGCATTGTATTACTTGCTTTACAATTGGGTATGCAAACTCGATTTGAAACGAAAGCATAAACACGTGTTTCTTTTGCAAACTCACTTTGCAAATTGTTTTGTTCAAACTTAAGTTTGCAAATTAATATGTTTGTAAACCAAACATACACCTTATATGATAGAGGGCCTATAATTGATCCAATCTATGATGAAGTATTGGTTAAGAAATTGTATTTAGAATTTTGATATATCCAATGTTATTTTAAATTCTTATATTTTTTTAAGATTTTCTTAAGACCCTTAAGATGCTCACACATGATGGTTAGCCTTCATTTGGTCGTAGACATACTAGGTTATTTAAGCATAATGTTCTCTATTGGGTTCTATAAAAAAATGTTCTCTTTTGGATGCATCCATCAATCAACGAAGAAAATAATATTTTAATTATTTTAGCTAGTTTCTCTCTTTTCATTTTTCATGCTTGTAGTCTTTGAACCTCATATTTTAATAGTTTTAGTAGAAAAAGTCTATCTGATAGATGAATGAAACTATCAAAGATGAAATGATTGTTATTGAACTACTTCCGATAAAATAAAATCTTACGTGATATCGACTCTTAATTTTTTAAGGAGTGACAATATTAAAAGTTTCACATTGAACAAATAAAAATGTTTAATATTGTACTTAAGTCATAAGACTCGTTCACCTAATAAACTAATCTTTTGAATTCACTCATAAATCCTAATATTTATGCTCTTTTGGTTGAGCTCTCCATCCATCATATTTTAAATCTTCTACCAGCTTCACCAAGCCATGCAAATTGTTCTACATCATCATAACTAAGATTCAATGTAATTTTTTAGGATACGAGGATTCTTACGGTAAGAAATATAATTAGGTTTTTATATTAGGTTTAATTTATTCTCACAAAACTACTTGTAATGTAAAATGTGTCACTTTTTATCAACTCTTTTAGAAGTTTATCTATTTTCAATTTAAGATATGAGTTTTTTCCATTACACTCTCAATACTATTGGGTTTGGTAATCATATTTATAAACTCTTTTAGAGTTTTATCTATTTTCAACATGAAATTTGAGTTTTTTTTAATAATATTTATATTTGAATTATTAAACATTATTGTCCTTTATTATAAACTCTTTTAGACTCGAATAAGAGCAAATAATAAACTTTATTTGTGTGTTAAAAGAAAGACTTTATTGTCCTTTATTATACCTTTGCTGCATGAAGGGATGATGAATCCGTTTGGGGAGATGACCCTACAATTGCATATCGACCACCATCAATTATTATTCTAACAAATAGAAATTATTGGATTCATTCGGCCAGCGTAAAATTTCTAAACAATTTACACATTGCTACAAAAAAATCATATAAAAAAGTTATAGTATTATAAAAAAGTCTGTAAAATGACAAACAAATTAATATATTATGACCCTCGCATATTAACAAACGTCAAATTTTATTGGCAAAGAAAACCAAAGGCAAAGGACAAATACTCCAATTATTACTTTTTTTTTTTAGTAAAGGGACAAATAATTATGGGTGTACATTGATCTCAATAACCAATGGGCTATGAAAAAATGCACTTTTTTTAGGATAATATTTGATAAAAAAAATAAAAAGAGTGATGTAATAAATACGATATGTTGTGATGTGATAAGAAAAGAAAGATAGTGTTTGAAAATGTATAACATTACTTTTTTTTATAAGCCGGTATAAATTACACTTTGATTGATGAGTTCAAAAAAAATAAATTACACTTTGATATCTTATTTTGGTTTGTGCCTGTCAGCTAAATGCATGTATTATGTTTTTAATTCGTAAATAATGGAGTATGAGTGTTAGAAAATTAAGCACCTACGATCACTTCCTTCAAAGTTGATGCACTGTTACAATTCACACAAGTGTTTATTTCATTATTTGCGACCTTCTGTTGCTGTGTTGGATTCTCCTTTAGCTTATTATATTCCTTCACACTTAGTGTATTGAACGTCTCCAATAATTTAACATTGTCTAATTCCTGCATATAATCACATATTTTAGTCTAAAATAATAATTTCAAATGAATAGTATCAACCAAAAAAAAACCAAGTGAATACTTCACACACACACACATATAACCTTATCAGTATAGTAGTAATTTGCAGTGTCTTTTTTAGTAAGAGGACGAGGAGTGCATGCATGCAAAGAAACGCAGAAGATGAGGAGCAGAAGAAGAGGAAGAGAAATCATGTTGAGATAAAAAGCAGAGAAAGAGTGATGCAGGGGTTAAGATTTGTATGAGAGTCTAGGGTCATGTTATAGTTTCAGTTATATGTAATGTAATGGTAAAATAGCAGGTGCATTAAATGTAGGTTTTGTAGAGAACATGCAGGTGTTTGGGAGATGAACCTAAGAAACGAAACTGAAGATATCAAGGGTCCACATTTGTCCCCTTAACCCCAATTTTCAAATCATCTATTTTTTATTTTATTTTATCACTAGAGACACCTCATTGGCCATCCCTACCAATAAGGAGTACTATAACTGAACCAACAGCTAGTGAAATAAGATTTTGAGCAAATTAGCCACATAGGTTATTTAACATGTAAGTTGGAAGAATTCATCTGTCCTTAAAATTGCATTAAAATTGACCGAAAGATAGGTAGAGATATAATGCACAGACACTAAACACAACACTAATATATAGACACTGGTAATAAAACAATGTCTTTGATATGTCAGTGTCAGACAGTGACATGTGTCAGATACCGAATACAACTTTAATTCAAAGTGTCCTCCGTAGAGGTGGAGAACATTTAACCCATTAGTAATGCACCATTGTCATATAGAAATTGCAACAGATGGGACCAGATGTGGAGTGGAAGGTGAGGAGTTGAGATTTTGAGGACAACGGAGCATGGCTAAACCGTCACTTTCGTCTCTCTTACCAACAACAAAGGAGCATTCCACATGGGATTGCCACAATACCCATTTCTTCCCCAAGTGACATATATCATCATATTCAACAAGGTTCCATGTAACACGACACGCCCTTCATATCCCACTGTCGCTACAACAATGCTAGCTTATGCATTTGTACTATGTGAAAATGTAATACAAAAGGTATTGCGATCAAGTATATAATAAATATGATTGAAAAGTTAAGAAATTAATAAATAAAAAACTGTTAAAAGTGATTAGTGTTTAAGAGGATATAACAAGTTATGTTTTTATTAGTAATTAATATTCTTCATTTTTTATTTCTCAGTCAAGAAAGTAAGATGTCGATTTTCAAACAACTTCATAATTTGTTACACGTGTAAATGACTATATGCACATGATCACAATTTCAACAGTTGACAACGACACTTATCACTTTTAAAAGTGACTCATTATTTAAGAGAAACCAAATCCCTTAACTAGTGTTCTCATAACACACTTATTAGCTTTAAAAAATATCAATACAAGTAACAACTAACAAAAGGAGGTTTTTTCACACAAAAAATATGTATGAATCAAAATTTTAAATTGTTATTCATAGTATCAATGTGTAGTCAAAATGAACATCAAGAAAGATATGCGCGACGAATGATGGATAAAAGAGTTGAAAGAGTGAACGAGGGAAATTTTAACATCAATCGGGATCTTGGAATTTATTTACAACTGTACATAACATTAAGAGCTAGGTTCTTGTTATGAGTTCTACAGAGAATTTAACAGACAAACCAATGAGAGCAGATCATACAGTATACATTTGTGCTGCCTACTGAGTATGGGAAGTCAGATCCCCAAAGGTGTTCTCGCCGCTGTATGTAACATACATAAACCCATCTTCATCCTTCTTGTCGTCATAAATGGCAGACATGATTGCTCCTAAGAAAGTGAGTAATTCAGTCAAGCGGCTATTCGACATTAGAAGTCTAGAGAATCATGCCATGTATTGAAAAAAATGGAGTATATAATTTTCTCAAGTTCACCTGTAGGAGGAAGGACATTGTCCACAAATATAAAGATGGCCTTTTCTGCACTTAATTGAATCCTTTTGCGGATAACATAGACAAACTGTCCAACAGTTAGGTCAGCAGGGACAAGGTACCTGCAAATATTAAGATATTCTTTCAGTTTGATGGCATAAAGTCAAAGCAGTAAATACGGCTTCCAACCATACTCAAATCTTACAGGTTAAACATGGTATATGGCATGTTATAAATATAAATATCAATTCAACCTAAAAATATAGTAGTTAGTAACTAACCAAAGCAAGTACACAGCCATTATCACCATGCTTTCAAAAATATAAAACCAATTTAAATGCTGCTTACACTTTGTACAAGAAAAATTTCAGGTCCTCTCACAAAATGAATATCAGCAAATCTCTTAACTACAGCAGTATTGCTAAATGCTAATAGTCTATCATGCCAAATTAGCATGTCATTTTGATTAACTCGGTACACCATTCATAATCTACACACAAATGGTTTTGATCAATCTGGCCCGTGAATTCTGACTGTGTATGACATTGAAATTATATAAGATACATTTTTTAATAGTTAAACTAACATATAAATCCAACCAAGTGTCTGAAAAACACATTCTATATTGAGTCCAATACAACCAATGTGGTAAGAAACAGTGTGACGCTTATGTGAAAATTTATAAACACAACATACACATCTATTAATGCAATGGTAATAAAAATTTATTCGTTGAGGAACTGCGAGCAATCAGATCAAGCTGGCTACAACCATCTAAGGGTATAAAGATTTCCCAATCTTCATTTTTTTCTATTCACATGACTCAAACCTGAGACATTGCTTTAGGAAACAAAGCTCCTAGTCACTTGGTCCGACAGGCATGTAAGCTTGATTTTGAATGGCACACATAGAATATAAATAATTAAAATGTCATTTTCCACATTAGGAACGAAGAATAGACAGACAACATCTTACTTTTTCTTGTCAATGCTTGGGATGTCACTTCTTTCAGCCTTCTCCACAATTACCTTCAAGCATATCCAGAGAAAACTTAGCACAAAAAATAGAGATGTAACAATGACATACATTTTTTGAGTATCATTGTTGCGGCCGGCAAAAAAGGCAGAGTTTTAAACGCCGTAACATAACTGATATAATATGTAGTATCCGAAAAATTAAAAGAAACCTATCTATGTTTAGGGATATTACTATATGATCAAGTGGACACCTAGATGATGAGACCATGGTATTAACATTGAAATAAAGTAAGACAAGACGATGTAGACTCCATGGCATTGCATAATTATAATTTGTAACTCAGAATAACTAGTACGTACAGAGCAGCAAATATAACAATTTGAGGGCATAAGATACTTCCATTACACAACTGAACCTTTGAGAGAAAGACAACAAATTTATAGATTCATAAGCAACATCATCCCAACATTCTTTCTTAAGTTGAATTCATTGTACAATTCAGTGGGCTCTTTAATCAATCATTTAACCCCCAATATATGATACTTCCAAAAAAAGATGACTTATATGCATAAAGAGATCAAAGTATTTTTTTAAAAGAATATTTTAAAATGCATTATAATTTTGAAATAATTATAGAACATTCTCATGAGAAATATAACTATTAGACTCCATTAAAAGAAAGCATAACTATGGACACCTGGAAAGAAACTCAAACAAGGTAGAGGAAATGAGGACACAAACAGCAAGCAAGTACAATAAGATGACCACAAAACTAGGAACAAAAAATTGCCTCATTAAACTACTTTCAGCTAACATAAACACTGAAAAATAAATTAGCAGGTATCTGAAATGCATTGTTCATTGTTAAAGAAATTTTTGTTCTGGAAAAGCTGTGAATGAACGTCAAGGATTACCCATCCCACAAAGGCCTTACAAAATGATCAAGTGCTCGTCAGTTATATATGCTTCCACATGACATGAAGGAAGCAATAGACCAAAGAAATAAGTACATGTTTGAAATCACGGTGAGTTTGACAAAATTACAGTAACCCCGTTATTTTGTTAAAGTTTCAAAGTGTAGCATTAGTCGAAATCATGGTGATACACTGTGTGTCAAACTCAGCGTCAATCCAAACATGCACTAAATGCAAACATAAGAATACATTTATACATAACAATTAAGCTTTAACCACCATAAAATAAATAATAGATAGTTGCAAAGGAAAAAAGAACTACTAGTTCTCACTGGGATCCTGTCTGGGTATTTCTCCCTAATCCTAGCAGCCTCAGCTCTTCTCTTTTCTGTAGATAAAATGAATATTTATATATTGCTACACATGCACAATCAAAGTAACAAATAAATTGGGAAGAAATAATAGTAAAATAGTGTATACTAACCAAGATCATGCTCTTGTTTGAAGTAGCTTTTTGCCATTTCTACTGAAAATAGCATTTAACAAAAATCAACCGAAAATAATATTAAATATGAGTTGTTTAACAAAGGAAAAGTAATTCATTAATCACCCAAAAAGCTGTTGTGTAACGTAAAGAGGGAACCCTAAGTTTTAAAAGGATCATCATCTCCTACCGTGTTTCTGATGAACTTCAGAATAAAAAAAAAAATGAAAAGGAAACCACAAATTGAGCGAATTTCAAACGAGAGAAATAATTGTGGAAACCAAAAACATCAAAGTTGGATTTGGATAAAGTAATGGAGGGAAGTAAACCTGGTGGAGAAACGAAGAGAAGCAATGTAGTTGAACAGAATCACAACACCGAGAAGCCCGTGGAATGGATTGCTTCAAGATAACAAAAACGATGACTTTGCTTGCTTTTACAACTATATATTTCACAATTAATTAATAAGCTCACAATTTTTACAACTAGAATAAAATTAATTAATGATTAATATTATATATATATATATATATATATATATATATATATATATATAAATATATATATATATATATATGAAAATATTATCTATTAATTCACTTATTTTATTAATTTTTTTATACGACTCAAATCAATCAATATGCTCGCAATCTAACTTCTTAATATGTTGTTTCGAATATAAATAAAAATAATATAAAAAAAGTCAATATCTTATGCAAAATACATCTATTTTCTTTAAAATATTAATTTTTTTATAATATTTTATTCATATTTAAGATTAGATGAAATGTGTACTTTAAATATATATTATAAAATAATAAATAAATAGTTTTTTTGTTTATTTTCTATAAAAGATATATATTAATAATATTTTTTCCGACTTACAATTAATAATTTTATGTAGAAAACAAAAGTTACACTTTACTTTTTTTTGGTACATTTTCATCTACTAATTAATAATTTTATGTAGAAAACAAAATTACAATAGAAGGAACATAAAAGTAGATGCAAATGTACCCAAAAAATAGATGAAAATTATAAAATTTTGTAGAAAAAAAATTGTTAATTTACATTCTATAGCACTACTTTATAAAGTTACTTGTTGAACAAGACCCTTTTATTTTTTTGGTAGCTTGTTGAGCAAGACCCTTTGAATGATAGTGATAAATAACTGATACCGGTATTATTTTATTTTTATTGCATTATTACTTGGGGAAGGGGTATTACTTTTGAAAGAAAAATTGCTTGGTCAAGGGGTTAAACCAAGGAGCAAAAAGTATATATATAAATATAGAAGTCAGCTCACGTACGCCAAGAATACGCAACAGCGACAACTATTTGTTTGTCTTTTGAAATCCAAAACTAATAGTTTATGATGGCATCGTTTATTAGAAGCAGTTTCTCTTTCTTTGCAGGCACAGCTTTAGGAGTGTACATAGCTCAAAACTACAATGTACCTAATGTTAAGACGGTCGCTTCCACCGCTCTTTCCATTGCCAGCCACATCGAACAGGCTTATAGGAAGCCCAAGAACAAACAAGACAATGAAGAATAGGCTTATACGAAGCCCAAGAACAAAGACAATGAAGATTCTTAGTTCTTCTCTAATCTCTCTCCCCATGTTTCGCCATTGTTTCTTTTCTCTTTGTCCTATGGAGTGGTCACATTATGCATGTTCAGCTACTCTTCCGTACTGAGTTTTTTTGTAGCTTTTGTAGCTTGTTCTTCTATTTTAGTTTTAGAAGAATGCCCTTTTTTGTCAATAGGAGAGTGCCCTTTGAATTTCTTAACAACCCTGTTCGTGCACATTTGCGCTACCTTAGTTTAATTCTTCATAAACTCATTACCTTGTCGGGGTTTTACGCCAGGCATCAGTTCCTTGTCATTAGTACTTTAGTACATATACTTGCCATTGGCTACGAAATACAGTTAACTCAATTCTTTTTGCTGTGGCTTTTAGTTGTAAAGTATATGCTGAAATACCCTACACAATATTATTTTGTGGTGTCTTTATATATATATATATATATATATATAATCTGATTACATGATCCTGGTCAAATATTGAGCTCATATTTCGTAGTCTAAAACATGCGAAGTAATATTCTTCACATAAACGAAAGGAACAACATAAAGGACGATTCTTACTGTGCATGTTACCAGTGGTATTCGTTGACATGCTCGATGAAATGAATATTATGAACCACAGAAAACAACAAATTTGCCATAAGTTACAAAAAGAATGCTTGTTACCGAATGCATGAGTCAATTCACAATAATATGCTCTTCAAGCAACCGACCCATACTTTCTACTAATGTCTCTACTTCCATATTGCTAACGACCCTCCCAAAGAAAATACCCGCTAAATTAATCTATTTTGCTTTTCGTCATCATTTCTTGAATTGAATTGCATAGTCGGAACAATAGGGAAACTAACAAGTACGATGAAAGATCGAATCTCGAAAAAGCTTAGTTCTTCAAGAGATACCCCATAATTATGCCAAGTAAACCAATTATTATGACAAAGACCATTGAGGTACCCCCACGACTTTTGTTGCTTTCCCGTCTCAGCAGGTCCTGCAAGTAATAAGATCATTGAAGTAAGTGTTTCACCGCAGTTCAAAAGCAGCATTAAAAGGCCCTGCTAAGTTGCTTTAATGCAAATAGATCAAGACAAGTTTTTAGGCATCAAAGACGTAAAAATAAATGCCACTGCATTGCACAACTAAAAGAGTAACTAATTTCAACTTTCAAGTTCAACATAAACTGATGGCAAAGCAATTGAAGGAAAATGTGTTCCTAAGAGATTGCAGCAGAAGCAAAAATGCACATATTGTAAACAATTGTAGATTTAAAATGTAAACAATGGACTTAATATGAAACCACATTATGCAAAAATAACCACCATCTCATGCACATATGTTCTTTGAAGATCAAATGATGGAGCTGACAATATATATTCTCAGTCTCCCATTGCCACACAATTGACGTGATTAAACAATACAGCGTGTCATGAAAAGGAAAAGATTTGATTCAGCATCCTAAAAATATATGAAAGAAATAAAAAGAGAATTAATTCTAATCTAGAAAACATCTTCTCCCACAGTGAACATCATGTGTTTTTTTAATTTTTAGTTCACATTAGTCTTCAAAATATATAGTCAGAAAGGGTATATGATGGCAAGACATGATACTATATGCAATGAAATAACATAATAATACCCTGAACAAATACAAGGAAGACAGGTGAAAATATAACCAGAAACCGAACCATTCACAATTCTAATCGAGTTAAATTATATGGAAGTTTAGAAAAGGGAAAGAAGCAAGTCCTTCTAAAGAAAATCAACAGAACCACCACAATCAGTCACAGACAAGAGGCCAATCATTCAACAGTTTAAAAATTGTTCTCTTCCTATTATTCATGGTGCATTCCTAGAGTTTTAGAACTGTACTACCAAGTGACAACTTAAAAAATAGTGATACTCCTGGTCAAGGGAGTTCGTATTTCATGTTTAATTAGAATTTCCATTCTCCAGTCAGGAAAAAGGAGGAATACTTATCAGCCAGATTGGAAAATAAGAAATGTCTACAATATATATTTTGTAAATCCTTACCAGTTCCTGACGAAGCTTGTTATTTTGTTGAATTGCATTATTCTTTTCTTCAGTCAGCCTTAACATAAGAGCTTTTGCCTGCAACAAAGTGATTATGATCAAGATAAAGTTGCCACACACTGACACACATGGGAAAAATTTCAAGAAATTATTGGCTTTAAAAATAAAATAAAAATCTTCAACCCAAAAGCACAAGAAATTATTTGGTTTAATTTGTCCTACTAATCAAAGTATAATATAGGTCATACAGCATGAAATCTTGGATTTGGTACTTGAAAATATGAAATTATCCCTTGAACTTTATATTAAAGGGACACATGAAATCACTAGATCATCAAGAAAATTTGGTTGAAAACCTTTTACATATTCTTTAGGATCTGAAGCAGAAAATAGGAACCAACATCCAGCTATGTAAAATTTCTCTACAAACACCCAAAATACATAATTTTGAAGTCCAAGAAAGTTATTTCATGAAGTCATATGTTTACACAATCAGCATTATATGAGCCATAGGCTTCCAATTATTATGTGTTATGACTTGAAGAATTCTACTACAAAAAGTAGGGAATAGTTGAATACCTTCAAAATAGAATTTTTTTAAAAAGAAATCAACACAATCATCATTTAATAATGACAGAGCAAGAAATCTATTGTCAAAGTAAAAACTCTGGTTAAAGTCACTATTGCTTATATGCCGGTAGCTTAAGCAATTAGGAGAGAGAGGGAGGAGGAGGCATCCAAATACAAATTGAGCAAGTGGCATGTTCAAAAAATAAATTTCAAATCTCTTTTACATTCTTTTCTGAAAAAATCGAAGCTTACAAGCAAACAAACATCTGTAAACTTATTAAAACAGAAGCCATCAACAAATAAAAATGCATGCTGACAAACAACAAATTTACTTCAAAAGGAAGAAAAAGTCGCTTTGTTTTACCTCTGCAGATTTTTCTGGAGACTCGTGTCGTTCGGCAAATGATCTCATCACCTGTAATAATCATAAAAGAAAGGTGTCCCAGTTGATACCAATAGAATTTTCATAAAGAAAAAAAAAAGGACAAACATAAACAAGGAATAAGTGAAGAAGAACCCACTGTTGTGGAGTCAGAACCATTGCCATTTCCATTTTCGGTAACAGAACCTCTAGGTGATGATCCTTCCTCTGAACCTTCTTGGACTGGGGACGGAGGTTGAGGTGGAGCAACATACACCACTCTCAATTTGCACTCCTCAACCACATGCCCTGCTTCCTTGTTGAACTAGAAAATCCCAACAGCATAATTCTTGATGTAAAAGATAATCAAAACAATAATAAAAAAAATAACCATTGGAATCTATAACAACAAATATCATACCATTTCAGGAGTAATTTCCTTTGGGTTAGCTCCATCAGCTACTCTTACACTTTGAAGAAGAAACTTATCCTTACACTGCATATCAGGTGGAGATTCCTTTTGCGCTTGCATGGTAACTGTAAAACACCAAATATCACAATGCCATCGAATGTCGATAAATTAAACTAAAAAAGGAAAAAGGGTAACATGCAGTACCTATAACATCACATGTAGATCGAGGTAAAACAACTCCAGTATTTGGACGAACACAATACTTCTTGGGATTGGTTGTTTTTACCTAATAAATTAAATATATCAAATCACAAATTTAAACACGCAAATCTCTTAAGTGAAATTCAATACTGCACTACAAATTAGGCTCAATTAAGCAGATCATGAATGTAGGTTTTATAAAATCAAAATCACAATCAAATCGTACAATAAAACAACAAGAACAAAAAATATTATGAAATTCTGAAAAATAAAAAAGAAGGTGAAAGAAAAATTACCTTGAAAGCTACATAGCTATCGGTCTTATTTGACAATTGAAGAGAACACGAGATCTGCTTCTTCAACTCAACTGAAACAGAGAATGATAAAATCAAAATCAAACAACCAACAAACCCTAGAAAAAGACAGAGATCTACGAAAAATAACAACATAACACGAAATTGACTTTTTGTTTAAAGGAAATTAAAACAAAAAACGTACAGGAGAACTTGAGTTCGACAGGTTCGATGTTGAGAAGGTCACCAGTGGACATACTCGTCATCTCGGAAGGATGAATGAGAGATGAAGCGCGATCTGCAGAATCTGGTTTCTGACGACAGCAATATGGAATGGACGGAGGGATCGAGAGAGTGGAATGAAAAGGGAATTTAATTTCGAAATGGAAAAATAAAATGCAATTATGACTGGGAGCTAAGGATTCTTATTCAATTTTATTTTATTTTCTATTTACTATATGTGGTGGGGAGTAAGGCCATTTCAAAAAACTATATTTTTTTTTCGGTAGAAGTGCTTATAATTATAAGTTTCTTTTATAAATGTAATTTTAATATTTATTTTAAGCGGATTTAGTTCCTTTATTTACTCATTTATAATTTTGATTTTTTATTTTTACGTCCGTGATGTTAGTCTTTTAATTTTTAAATAATTGATATTTTATTTATTTGTATATTTTGAGGTTGAATTTTGATGATCTCACATGTGATATACTTATTTGATTTATAAGTTGATGATATGGAAATGAATTATCAAACTATTATTCTCTTGCACAATATTTTATCTAAAATTTAATTATTTTTATGATGTGAATGTTTTAATGTAATTTTGATGTCACAAACATTTCACTTGTCATGTTATCAAAATTTGGCCACAAAAGAAAAGTGTAAGTGGGAAAATATGATAATTAGTATGAAGAAGTGTAGCAACAAAATGCAATAATGGGTGTGTGGCACTTAAAATGACATAAGATTAAGTTTTATTAATAGTATGAACAACAAGTAAAATATGTTTCACTAGTGATTTTATATTTTCGATGAGCTAAGAGTTCCACACAACCTCAACTTCTACTTCTAATATTGATTTTTCAGCTTTTCATTTGAATTTTTGTCGACTGGTTTTCATTTGCAACATTTTTGCCTTAGACATGTTTCTGCTTCTCGAATAAAGTATTTGACTTCTAGTGTAGCTTTAGAAAAATTACAAATCATTGATATTTTATATTGTTATGTAAACCTGTTTTCATTTTTTAAGTGCACCTTTTGACTTAATTCATCGGTGTGAGGTCATCGCTAGTGCTTAACAAATGTGAATTTATATATTATATCTTGTTTATTAATGATTGTATTATTTACTATTGGGTTTATCTTATGAAAAATTGTTCTAATATCATTGAAGAACAAGAAATGGAAGAAAAGAGGTTAGGATTCCATTAATATGATTAACAAAAATGAGTAATACAAAAGATACAAGGAATATATATATAACACATAAAACTACACAAGTAACTATAAAATACATATGCAAATTTTTTCTTATTTCATTTCAAAAAAAAATATATTTGGTGTACATCTAAAATCTATTTGACACTTTAAAAGAGATAAAAAATAAATAAAAAAGTGATGTGATATATTAGTGATATAATAGAAAAAGAGAGATACAGATAAAATAAAATAAAATGAAGTTTTGAATATATTTACAAAAACTAAAGTTATTTGAATATTAGATATGTTTAAAAAAATAAGAAAAACAAATTCATAAATAATAACCAACTATTTTTGGTAGGTTGTCGCACAACCACTACGATAGAATGTTAACACGGAGAGTTTTTCTAACTTTCAAATATCATTACAGAAGGGGGAAAATAATTAATTGATTCATTACAATTTTGTTAACACTAGTCAACTTCACATTTTTTGTTGTTCTGTATGTTGTGCAAGTTCTTTCAATGCCTGAAAGAGAAAAATCAAATGGTCATTCGACATTACTTAATAAAATATTCAGCAATCTTGATGTTCAGCTCACCATCTTGGTGTCTTGAAGTGCATCTTCCAATGTCTTGATTTTCTGCAACAAGGATTATATATTAGAAGATTTCCCTAAGCATATTTGATTGGATAGGTTCAACATAGGGAAATCATTGTAGAAAAACTCACATCCTTGATATCTCCAAGAGTAACTTCAAGCCAAACAATTTTTTGTAATGCTAACCTACATGATGAGTTTGTTCTTGCATATGTTGTCTTTTCAAGTGCCAAACTCATACTAACATAATCTTTGTTTTGTATGTCAACCTGCAGTTGACTATGTTAAAGCAAGGATCCAAGCATGATAGGTACAACAAATGTGAATGTTTTGTCACCTTTTGGGGAATCAAGTATCCTTCCGAAGGCACATCATTGTCTTCACTCGTACCATCAATCTCTTTTGTTAAGGAAACTCCCTGCATTAATAACTATACATCCTTGTCAGTTAAAATACAAAATCTTCCCAAGTTGTGTTAAAATGTCATTCATGATATTGCAAAACCTGAATCATTTCTAACAAATCTGGATTTTTCCACGGGCCTTGATCACTCATCAAACAACCTCCATAATCAGAACATGTGCAATTACCACCCAAAAAAGTTGGCAAGTTACTGTAAAATTAAACAATTAAATCTAGGAGCTTCATAAAATATGCAGAACATCACAAATACATCTAATCATAAACAGTAGGAAATTCATCCAAAAGGCTTCAACTTTTAAACTTTCAAAGTTGCTACTATAAAATCATGGCTTAATTAACTATATGCAAAAGTTGTTATACCTTGGATCAATAACCTCTAGCAACTCATTGAGATAATTATAACCCAACACCTGAAATATGAATGTTGGAGATTTAACATAAACACAAGTTTGTCGACTAAAGACTGATACAACCCAATATAGTTGTGCAACATCATTGCATCTTAGATGAAAAAAACGGAAATATAAATTATCCGTACTTGAATTTTCGCTACAGTTCGTTCACTTAGGAAAGCCTTCACTGCTTTCCACAACATTTTAAACCGAGAACCAGCATTAATAATAAAGAGTTTATTTAAAGTCTGCAAGAATAAAGATGAATATTAATCAACTGCAATAGGGAAACTACTACAATAAAAAAAATAAAAAAAATCACTACAATATTTGTTGTCTCTAACAACACTTATATATGCAAATTGTGTAAAATGTTGCCTTAGAGGTCAGACAATATTTTATGTCTATTGTCAGTGTTTTTACAACATCTTATAAATGTTCCCCAAGAGCAAATATAAGACGCTTGAATAAAATGTTTCTTATACTCTTAAGTAACATTGACAACATTTTTCAGTTGTTGAAAATAAAAAATGTTGTATTGTGTGTTTAATTATCAGAAGGTACCGTACAAAAAAAGAAAAAAAACCAAGATAACTACAAAATTGAGTTGATATATGTAAAGCATGGCTGGTTATATGCCTGTGCAATTTGAGCTATTGCACAAGGTCCCAAAATTATTAAGGTTCTAAATTTTTTTTTTACTTATAAATAAAATGATGCTATTTAATTATAATAAGAAAACTTGATTGATGAATTTACTTCAAAAAATATTAAAAAGATGACTATTTTTAAATAGCTTGAAAGTTACCTCTGGATAGTAACTGCTATCAATCTTCTGAATTTCCATAAAAATATACCTTGCAGGCTTTGAAAAATTAGACATTCCCTAGAAGAATAAAACAACCAGATAACCAAATCAATACTGCCAAACCATATAGTTAATTATGAAACATTAGAAAATAAAATGACTCTAGATAGACTCTATATGGAAAATTTTGCTTACTACTCCGTTGACATCCAAGATACTTGTGGTGGATGCTATGTGCTTTTTAGCTTCTAGTGAACATGCAGGGTATCTTACTCGTAGTGTTTTCTCTTGTTCTGACACATGATGCCTGATAAACCTTTCATGTGTTGTTACTTCCCAAAGTTTGTTAATATCTATCATCCCAATTCTCTCAATATACACAGGTCTTCCATATCTATCAACTCCATGGTATCCATGAGGATAGCATTTCTTCACTTCTGTGTACTCCGTGAATTTGAATTCCTGATTATGCACCAAGAAGTTAATCACTTCAAAAAAAAAAATCTGATAGATGTTGTAGAAAAATCAATCTCTCCTCAAATAGCTTATAAAAAGCTTTAAAAAGTTATGTAATAAAATTTTGTTTTTCTTTTAAATATTAATAAATCATATATGTAATTAAACATTCGTGTGAAAGCGAGTTGAGTGATAAATTCAAACTAAATATTAATTCTAGAGGTAAACGTTGCAAATTAACTTCAAGTCAGAATCAATTTTGAAAACAAAATTAATTATACTCAAAAGCAATCAAACATGTCAAAATCAATTATAAACCTCTAAAATTAATTTTATATGTTACAAAAGTAGAACCAAATATACATTAAGTTGAAGTAGGATTATGAAGCAATTCACCTTATGTAGCATGTCGACTCGAAATTCCTTGCGCCATTTAAGATAATTGAGAAACATATCTTTGGATATTGTCATATCAAAATCATTCATGCGTAGAAACCTTAACATCAAAGTCAATTAATGCAGTTAGAAAACACAAGTCCATAAAAACTTGCCTTAGTAATAAACAATATAGATTCTATATTTATTTACCTTAGAAGAGTGTGATAATCGTTGTGCTTAGATGGTAATAAATCATCACGAGAAAGCAATTCGCGAAAAGTCTCGATGATTTGTTCATCTTCTGGATCACGAGTTCCTTCTAGAATAATTTGCAGACTTTTACTCCTTCGAAGTTTCATCAAAGAAAACAATGACTCGATGGAGAATGAAGCTTTTTTCTCTACTTGCTGTTTAGGAAGATGCCAATGCGTTTCAATCGGAGGATGTAACGTTTTTTTACTGCTACAACTACCTGATTGAAACTTCAATCTCTGAATATTATCTTCTTTATCGCTTCTTGTTATAGTAATGTCTCTGTTTTCGCCCTTCGTCTTTGGAAAACTCATTCTTCAAACGCTGTAATACTGAAAGCGTGAATTCATTCAGTTGAATATTTGAAATGAATGTGAAAATTGGAATTAAAGGGAAATGGAAAGTAATATTTATTATTATTATTTTGAAATGGTTAGAAGAGAAGGAAGGAATTCTGAAATGGTTGGAATTGGAATTGGAATATGAAAAAACACAAAGAAAGCACTACTCACCAGTGTGAAGGATCGAATTGGAATACCTACGGTACAAGAAAAGCGCGAAAACATATAATACAAGTTCGGTATCTAAATAAGTTTTTATATTCTACTATAAAATAATAAAATTTTTATTTTAAAACTCCATAAAAAAAATCAACAATTTAATTCCTAAAAAAAAAACTATTCATTTTTATTTTTATCTTAAAAAGTTTTTATAAAAAATAGGCTAAATGTCCTTTAACTTAATTTCAGTTAATATTTTAGTCATTTATTTTTTAACTTTTTTTATTTGGTCATTTATTTTAATTTTAAGTGACAATTTGATCTTTTATGTTTTAAAATGTCAACAGTGTTATCTTTTTTTTCACAAAAATTCAAAAAATAAATTAAAATTTTTAAATAAAACCCTTAAAATTAATTATATTCTTCGATATAATATAAATTTCATCAAATTCGCAATTTAAATCTTCAAATAAACTCATATTTTGATTCTTTATTTGATGTTGTTAGAGATAAAAAATATAAGTA
>JBBPBP010009780.1:2306610-2361721 GCA_037974735.1 Cicer chorassanicum
TAATAATGTTGATACTTTTATACATAGGTAAATATGAATTCATTAGAGATGGTTAGAATTTGTTTAACAATTTTTTTTTTGATAGTGAGTCATTCTTCAATATAATTTTAAGAAAATTATAACATTAGAAATCTATTAATGGATAGAGAAGGATTAAGGAAAAAACTCTTAGAGAGTTTGATCAATGGAGATGATGTTATGATAGTGAGTCATTTTTCAATTGTGATGGATTGAGAAATCACAATTTTTTCAAGTATATAAAATTACTTCATAAATTATTTACATAAAAATGATAGTGAATCATTCTTCAATTGTCATGGATAGAGAAATTACAATTTTTATAATAGTGAATCATTATTCAATTGTAATGGATAGAGAACTCACAATTTTTTCAAGTATATAAAATTAATTCATATGAATATATGAATCTTATTTTGAAAGAAAAAAATTTATATAGATTATAAGGACCAATTTGTTATTTTATCAAAATATAAATCATATTATTTAATTATCTGTTGCGTATCAAACAATGAATATGATAAACTAATTTTATCAAATTTTTTATCATGTGCATGCATGTCCATGATAAACTAATTTTATCAAATTTTTTATCATGTGCATGCATGTCCATCAAACGAACCCTTACTTGTTATGAAGGCATACAATCTCAAACACATGGGAAATTAGAGCCGAAAATAGACTGACCAATCGACAAAGGTCTAATTAGATGATGAAAAATTACTATTATCATTATATATTAAAATTTGAATTTTATGCTAAATGATAAATTTCATAACTTTTTAGTAATTTAATATAGTAATTTTTGACATATTTAAAAATATTATTATAAAATAAAATTGAAATATGATATCATATAAAGTCAAATTCTTTAAAATATCGTGTTAAATCTAAAAAAAATAGAACTAATTTTATTGACATTCTAATTCATAGTCTATTCAAATATATTTATTATTTATTTACACATGTTAATATGAAATACGCTTTTAAGTAGACTGACAAATCATATCAAATTTTTCTTAAAAGCCAAAATCAGACCTAAAAAAAAGTCTAACAGGTCATATGTCGAGCTTAGGCCTTGAATTTATTGACAAGTCACACTCAAGTCATGCAAAACCTAGTTCGACTCAGCCTATTCCAACTCCTATCTCCACTCCATTGGAGACTTGGAGCCACTATTCTCATTGCCTATATAATGGAAGCTCCCCCACCTATTAGAGAGAGACAACTAAAGAGAAAAACAGAGTTGTTCATCGTATTTATTTAGTGGTTATTGTTACTTTTAGCTTCATCCCCATGTTTGATAAAAAAACACTAAGCCTATGATTTTGAATAACACATTCCAAAACCAACTCTCCAAAACAACTCAAGTCTAGGTAACTGGAAAAGAATAGTGTGTTAATCATCACCACCTGGAGTTCCATTTGGTACGGTTATGCTGACTATACGTCACAGGGCCTTTTATTATAATATATATCAGTTACCATTATTATCAGTTGTTCTCTATTAGAAGGTCAAGTAAGATATCATATATCATGGATCATGATCTATACAGACCCAAGGCGATAAATGTAACTATTGTTCACTAGAAAACTAAACAGAAGTTAGTTTTAATAGGAACTGGTATAATAAGCATGTTTCTGGAAATAAGAAATGTCAGAAATAACTTTAAACACTATATTCATGTTAATTTATACTTTTGAATGAACTGCAGGCAAAGGCTTTATCTTTTCCAAAAACTTCTCTGCTTCAATGAAACCAAGTGGTCCGAAAGACAAGTATTTTATGCATCTCCATCTGCTTAAACTCATGAAATAGCATTTTTAATTATTCACACAGCATACATGAAAAGCCTAAGCATGCATAGAGTACCCAGAAATATTAATACCTGGGTGTATATGGTAGGGCGAAACAATGGAGGTGTAGGTGGTTAACAGAATTCAATGGAGGCTGATGAAAGCCAAATCTGTAAGAAATGCGATAAGAAAAAAATAACAAGGTCATGTTCTGTTTAAAGTACAATAATTAACTTCAGGTCACAGCACTAACAACCTCCTGTTTTCAATGCAGTAGTTCCAGTGTTCAATTGTTGTTATTGTTTCTCTGGACATGGTATTAAGTCCTTGTTCAGGGCAAGCAATTTAGTTAGCTTTTGTAACCTGGGTTTCACTTTATATTCAAAGTTCAAAATCTGATTTTAAAAAATCAAAGTGTGACTGAACGATAAAGGCAAGTCAAATTACTAAAGTGGGTGTTCGATCTTCAATTTATCTCTATATGGCCCTTCATTTTTTAACCCAGCTGTTCTCCATGATTACCTGTTTGGGACTTTAGAAGGGAAGTGAGGGGAGGGCTTAGAGAAAAAGGAAGGAGGAAAGGGAAAGTGAAAGAAGATAGTCCCCCAAGGTGCATAGGGAGTTCAGTTTTCTTTACAATACAAGAAACCCCTAATATGGGAGAACTCAAAAAATGCGTTGAAGGAGGATTTTGGGGGACCTGGACAAATTCTTCAAATCCTTCTCATCTCTTAACCATAATCTCATCAAAACACTTTCTCAAAGAATGTACAAGATTTATCTCCCTTTCTCTTTCTCTCTCCTCCCCTCCCTCCGAAGCCCTCCCCTTCCCACCCCCTCTAAACTCCCAAACTGAGCCTTAATGTTCAACAAACATAAAGAAATTAACCCTCAAATGTTTACGCATCAGCAAAAAGTTGATAAATATATATCTACACCTTCTGATATTTCAAGCCCAAAGACACGGACAAAATTTAATTGAAGCATACAAATGCGCAAACCAAGTAGAAAACATTTCTGCTTCATACAAAGGAGCTACTGAATATATCCGAGTTAAACAACTTTAACACAAAACAACACGAGAGCAATTTGAACCATGCTAGTCGAAATCAGAATTCGAACAAGTTACAGTCGGGCAGCAATTGCTGTTGAAATCAACATTCATGCTCAATGGAATAATAATAATAAGCAATTGCAATTGTAGACAATCCAAATAATACCTGTATTGCTTTGACTGAGGTGCATCTCTGACTAACAACATTCTCCCAACCTCTAACATGTGATTCACTGTATAAAAAAGGCAATCATGAAACTGGAGCAGTCAGATTTGAAAATCTACACAAAAATTAAACTGAAGTGGCTATCAGTTAACTTACCCAAAGAATGGTCTTCAGTTTTTCTCTGAAGATCATTAACAGTAGGAATGTGCTCCACAGGAACCACTAAGTAATGCCTAAATATTCAAATTGATCACATCAGTAAAAGTCAATCATGAAAATAAGGCGATAAACTTCGGAAGTCTCGAGCATAAAAAAATATTAGGGAGATCAATGAAATTTTAAATACCACTAATGAAAATTGAAAATTGAGAATCGATAAATACATTGAATTAGCAAATGTTAACGCAAAATTATGAATTAGGAAATGATGAATTGCAAATACCTGAAAGCAGATGGATTAATGTCGCGAAAAGCAACAACCCTATCATCCTGCAATTTCGGAATCCGAAAGCGAAATTGGAAACAGAAATAATGAAAGCGAAAATAATTAGAGAGAGAGAGACGGACAGAGTGGAGAATGGAATGGGAGGTTGATTTCGTCGCTGCTATTTCACAGAAAACACACGAAGCTGTCGCTCCAACGGCTCCCGCCATTATTTTGCCCTAACGCGAATACCATTGCCCGAACTTCCGATGCATGTTGGTTTACTACCTTCGTTGTTATGGAATTTTTCTTTTCTCAATTTACGATTTCTTTTAAATTTTTAATTGAATTAAATATTATTTGAGAAAAAAATATATCTAAGTAATGTAATTGATGTAAACTAGTACGTTGAACTTTAATACTAAATAGTTATTTTTAAAAAGCAGTTATTATTAAGTAAATATATAAAACAACATGATGAATTTCTATTGAACTACATTGTATGTATAAAAAATTTGTACATTTTCAATTGAATTTGAATTAACTAGTAATAAATAAATATGGTAATAATAGAAAGATAAATTAATTTTTAGGGGTATTGCATTAGGATTTTTAAAGATTTTAAAATATTGTTTGTTGATAAAACAATCTTGTAGGAGTACTATTCAATCAAATGAAATTTTTAAAAGATTATATAATCATAAAAGATAAATATTAAAAATATAAATTAAACTTAATTACAGTTTTAGTCCAAATATTTTTATTGACTTACGAAATTGATAATCTTATTTTAAAAGTCGACAATTTTAATCTATTTTTATAATTTTTTAACAAGATGTTTTAAATAACACGATACATACAATAATGTAGAACAATTAACACCCATAAAATTAGAATAAAACGTCTTTAAAACTTAACTTTCAGTTTCATAAATTTTCATATTTTTAATTTAATTAATGATATGAATAATTAATGATTCTATATTATAGAATTATATACCATTTCATTTAAAATATATGTTTTATGCTGCAAAATAAAAATTACACTCTTCTAACCTTAAACTTTGGACCAATCATTTAACAGAATATTAATTATAATTTATTTATATCCGTTGCAACAAACATAAATATCGAATCCATTAAGAAGAAGCGGTTCCGGTACGACGCAAAATGTTTAGATGATGTTTTGTTTCAATCGTATGGGTAATGCAACTATCTATCTAATCAATTACCACATCATTGTATGAGATGTTGCAGAGCTACAAATGTATAATTTGTCTGAAAGGAAAAGAAAGTTCACAGATACAACAATGTCTCGAGGTTATTCCCAGGTGTTATTGTCATTTCTTGTGTATCAACTACAAACCTGAATTTAAATTACAGCCATTGGGCAAAGAATGAATTTATATGGTTGGGCAAGGGCATCAAATGAACAATAAAAGGAAAATGACTAACAAAATTGGGGTCCCACAGCAGAGGTAACAACAGCATAGAGCACAACAACTTGACAAAATTCTACAACAACGTCCTAAAATGCTCTTATTTCATACATTTTTTGGGGCGTAAAAAAGGAGGGAAACAAAAGTAAAACTAAAAGTGAGGATACACTGACCCAAAAATTATAAAATTGTACCTAACAATACAAAATGTTTTACCTCGAGCATGTAAACAAGGCAAAACTGCAAGGGGTGACAATGCTATAGATGTGTATATTAATATTTCTTTATATCATGTGCGTACCCTGGGGTATCAGTAATTCTTCATAGTCCCCAACCAAGACCTGTTTCAAACAAATTTATTAGCCCATGTACCAACCCTATTACAAAGGGTTTATAATACTAAATTTTTAAACGTGACAATATAACAACTGCTAATACCTTGTGTTGATTGCCAGCATAAGCATACTCTACATACAACAGTTTAGAATCTCCTGGACAAGGATCACAAAAGCCCATAATTCCTGATTTCTTTACACCTTCGTGAAGCTGCATAAACAAATAGGACATTAATTATTTAGTGATAATATTTGCAGCCGCAAAGGGCAAGGCATGTGGGCGGAGTGCTCCAAAGACTTAATTTTAGTGAAGTTACGATATGGCTTCCAGTTTCAACTATATACTGTTCATTTATGCTATATATATATATATATTAGTTGGCCAAAATCATCACAACAAACAAGTTGCACAAGAACACCGTGAAATTTGCACGAACACCGTGAAATGTTACTATGTGAACATAATAATTAAATAGGAATTCTCATAAACACAATTCAACATTTATTTAAGGGGAATGCTAACATGTGCCCCAAGGGCACATGTTAATAGTTCAAAAGTAGAAATTTTGTCTTGGAACTTGTGTTTTCAATTCTTTAAATGTTCAAATAGTATTTTTTTCAATAAAAATTTCTGCTTTGGTATTCTTAAAATGTGTCCTAAGAACACATGTTAGCATGACCTTTTATTTAATTCATAAAAGTAGTAGCTTCTGAATGAATTCTCTCCCACAGTCACTCTAAAGACCTTTCACATAGGTTTCTGCAGCTTCACGACAAAGGAAGGTTACTTTTCTATATAACCCTATAGTTACTTTTCTCTAGTTACTTTAAGAAATTACTTTTCTATAGTGTCAGTACAAGAAATTAAACAGAAAAATACAACCCTATAGTTACTTTTCTATTACTGTTTGGAATCATCCTCTCAAAACATCAACTTTAAGTTTTTAACACATCATGCCTAATCAAAGGACTCTGCTTCACTTTATTCCATCCTATAATTACTGCAATATTTTTATTTAATGTTGATAAGCAAGCAGAAAAATGAATAGTTGAAAATTACCAAAATTCGTAATCAACAAATGTCTAGAATAAATTTGCGAGAGAAAGCAAGGAATCATACCTTTAGATGACCAGAATCATCAACTAGAAAATTCAGAGAAGTTGTAACATCGATGACTCCTGAAGTAGATTCAAGACTGGTTCCACTTGACGAATACAAGTTTTTCAAAATTGTATCATTTCCATATAGCGCTTTCATAATAACCAGTCCACCCGTTTCTAATTGCTTATTTCTTTTCCTATTAGCTACATTTTGTTGTAATTTCTGAGCTTTCTCTGCTGCAGCCCTGCCTTCTTGAACCTGCCACAAGTATTTGCAACCAGAGAAGGAGAGGAAGAGGGTGTTAAGTTAACTCAATAATATTCACCAAAACAGGAGATCTGACATGTCTTCCATCTAAGACTTGTCACTTTGAAAAGGTGAAGATATATTATGTGCAGGCATTTAAGCCCAGAGGAAATAAAGGAGAAAACTTGTATGTTTCAAGTAATGGAGGCATTTGAAGAAATCCTATCCTAGTCCCCCCCTGTATTTTGGACTAATGCTAAATACCTAGATATGAAATATAAGGGAACTCCAGGTCACTGCTTATACAATTAAAAATTTATAGATTCCTAAATCTCAAAAAACCATTAGACTTGGGATTGGCAGAACAAAATCTTATTATCCAAATATAATCTTGTTTCGAGTGAATTGGGATATCTTATGACTCCAGATAACAGTCAAACTAATAACATCACAGAATTCTGTTAGACAATCAATGAATGGTTAAACAAATGAATCTTTGGACCTTTTTACTGAAAAGTTTCATCCATTAGCTGAAAAGTTATTTTTTTGGAGGGAGGGGGATTCATTCATTGTACGAAGGTGTACACCATGTATTGACAAGAAGCAGATCACAAATTATGAAGTGTATATGAACATAGCTATCACACAGCCAGAAAATGTAGGATGTCTAACATGAGGAGGTACAAGTAACACACCAGAAACATTGACGATACACAAGTATAGAAGCCAAACACCCCTAATTCATTAGTAACAAGTTAATCATCCATACCTGAGCAGAAGTTTTCTCCTCCTTCTCTAGAGCCTTCTGCTTATTCCTTTTACGGTAATACGGTTTAATGAAAAATTTCTGCAAACAAAACTCAAATATTAGAAGCGCATCTATAAACCAAACGAGTTATGTATATTAGATAAAACTCGAACGTCGTGTCATCAAACTGTTCAATAAACCAAACAATCATATCTATCATATATTAGCTAAAAAATAAGTAGTTATCTTGATTCTTACTAAAGTATTTCTGCACCAGAAATATTTGGTAATAAAAAGTGGCGATTGGGGATCAAGATTTTTGTAACTAATGTTACAGTTAACATGATTGAACTCATCAGTGAAAATTTTGGGAAGTTTTTTTTGTTCTTAATAAATCTTATCCTGCCTATGCACATGCTTGACATGTAAACCTTAAGACAAGTTTGAATCTTAATTATACAAAAAAATATCAACAAAAAACAACTGCAGATTATGTACAGAAAGGCAACACAATAACTGGGCAATAAACAACAATATAAATGTAGCATAAAAAATAACTGATAACCATGTGACCTACAAAAGGTACACTCATAATTTAGAAAGGGTAGATTATTGGCAGGTATATTACTAGACATATTCTATGATGATGTTAGTTGTGCACGTTATTTTATTCCCCATGGAGACCATTGCAACCATGAAGAGTTTTTTTTATTTGTTTTCAAAACTAAACTCTAAATAACATTTCACAACAAATAAATAACCATTATAAATATGGTGTTCAATGGTTCCTTATGTCCACAACAACCATATATTTATTATTAAACTAAGTAAAACTTATAGATATCACCGTGCTGATTAACGGTAGCTTATTTGGAATTGGATCTACACCCTCTTCAGCAAAAGGGAAATTATGGGATCAAAATTATCATTATTCAGAGGAAAGCAAGTGAAAATATTTTTTCCTCTTACGGATAATATTAGCAATAACCTGGGTGTCAATATTTATAGGTCTTCACTGACTAAACTGCCAGATAGCGCTCACATACGTAAAGTGTTTGACCAGTTGGTTATGAACGTAAAGATCATTTGAATTCACCTTCAGAATAAAGTAAAAAGATGCTGGAACAGCTAATGCTCCAGTAGCAAACACAGGGTTCAAACGCGTCGTCAGCAAAATCTGCAAGTAATTATACAATTATAACAAGTTAGAAAGAAGGTAAAACAAACAAGCAAATTTAAATTGCAGCATTATATAAAGATTTTAAAAATGTATGTATTATCTAAAATATTTTTCAGCAATTATATAAGGTTTCAAGGTAATTACATACTACAATAACGAAGTTCACAAAGGAATATAAACAAGGTAAGATAATCATATCCAAGCCAAGTAGTAATACCAATTTAAAACAACAACAACAACAACAATAATAATAATAAGCCTTTTAACTAAGAACCTATCTCATTTCTGGTAATCAGCTATATAGCTAGTCTAAGAAGGCATAGCGCATAGTTCTATCCATATAGGCCTTTAAAGTATATCTTAACAATCAAAACGAAATTACACACATAAATCATCTTACATAAAGCATCTAAATAAACGTCAAAGCCCAAAATGTTGTCTAGCATCTACCAGACTAAACATGTAAAGAAGACTCTTCTTACAGGAATAACCAACTTCTGACCCCCGCGATAGAGTTCAAATCTCCAGAAAATACCCTGAAAAGGTTATACAAGAAATCATGATCAAGGGGGGAAAAGTAACATTTTGCATTGAACCTTAAAACAAGGGGAAGGGTGGATCGTGAACCATTAATGTGACAATAAAAATTTAATACTGCCTGATGCATACTTGTTTTGATGACTGGATCAAGAACTTATCAAATTATGCAGTATTCTAATAGGGTATTTTAACAGGTAGATTTTCAGAAATCCCACCAGTCTCTTTGCTCTTTCCATCTCAAGTTTGAGAAAAAAAGGCTTAGGTTATAGATGTTACAGAAGTATACAATCATTGGTGTACCATTATTCTAACGGTTTAAAGTTTTGATAATGTTCATGAATCGTGATATCAACTTGATTTTAAATAATACAAGCTTTCACCCTAAGCCTAAACCGCTTTATCTAATCACAGAAATGAAGACACGAACTATAAACACAGATAATAGTAAAAGAAATATTTGAATGCATTACCTGAATTCCTACAACATACAACCAGCGCACAGTACTGAATTTAGATAATTTCCTTCCACCACCAACTTCAATCTCAATGGAAGAACTAAAAGTTTAAATAGTTTAATGTCAAAAACAGATAGCGTACAAACAAATTAAAAAATGAATGTTAATGAGTAACCAAATATATGGTGGGTAACTATGCTACCTATAATGCAAAATCAGCTTTAGTAATCATCAAAGTGTAGTAGATTCAACTAAAATTAGCATTTAAGAGATTCTACGAGCTGTTTAAGGCATCTCTAAAAGCATTCTAAATATTCAAATTTACATTCCATGATTGAGAACTGTTACCAAGACTTTTCCAACTAGGTGGGGTCAGCTACAGGACCAAATGATGCCATAATTACCTATCATGTACTAATTTTCAAAGATAGAGTATATCATTTATCTCTGAATCTCTCTTAAGGGTTTGTAATATAGTTTTTCTTGGTCTCCCCCATGTCTAACTATTGAACAATCCAGTCTATCGTTCATGTCCCATCTGGTCAACTCTCCTTAGTAGTGCTTTCATGGGTCTTCTCCACACATGTCAAACCACCTAAGATGAGACTATATACATTTTTTACAACTTTAGCTAGCTCAATTTTCCCTCTAATAACTGTATTCACAATCCTAGTTTGTATTGTGTAATCATTTATTCATTGTAACGTTCTCATCTATGTAACATTTAAAATCGCGGGATTTGTAGAGTTGTATATTCTCCAATTTTCATCTGTACACTGGAATGTCTGTCTCTTGCTAAATTTGTTTTCCATATGCTCTATTTTACTTTGACTTAAACAAAAGATGTATCTTTTAATACCATTCAATATCTTAAAATTTCATTTGTTTATTCTTTTCACTCTCCAACACTACCATCTGCAAAAATTAGTTACCCTGACACCGTCTCTTTTTTTATAGAAAATTGTTCAATAAGATCATTGCTTTAATAAATTGATTGCAACAATTCGACACTTGATCCTAAACTTCTTTAAATTTAATTCTAGTCAAGAGAAGAAAAAATTGCTCCATTCATTTTGATTCCATTAAAGAGGAAAATTTCTTCTTTTAGCATATATCAGATGCCATCGTTTATACCTTCGCAGTTTAGTTTGCCGAACAAGAAAATGGTGTACGGAATGTCATCGCTAAGGAACCTCTTATTATTCAATGTTAAGGAGAAAAGAAATAGGCAACTATTCTTAACCAATTCTCAAAAGGAGGTGTTGATTAGATGGATCAACCAACAAAATTGATCTCCAAAAAAACATGATTCAACAATGGAAATGGTTCAAAGCAATCAACTGCAGTAAATTTGTTTTCATATATTATAAACATAAAAATAGAAGATATATGAACAACGAAAATAAGTAAAATAAGTTGGATTTCGAGTCAAGATTTGGCAATCGGCATACAAAAGAAATATATGTTGTCAAGTATTCAATGGGACCTTTGCCAACAATAAAATATGACATTGTGAGCATTTAGGGACCAAAATCAAAGTATGATGGTATGGTATACTATTTCCTAAAAAAAACAAAGAGGGGGATTGAAAAGTGAAAACAGACACCCCATCTAAATTTTCAGCTAATCAGATTTTGCATACCTCCCAACTCTTCCTGCAATGCAACCATGAGATTTAGAAGAAAAGCGATGAGTATACTGAACTGCTGTCTCAAAAGAACCTGTGCCAAACTAAAGGAGTTGAGAAAGAATTTAGTATAAGAAAAAATGAAATACTTATATTGTTCTATACAAATATAAATTAGCTGTATAAGACCAGACTATTCTAAAGACGGAAGCACATGATCAGTCACTTTTCTCCCTCTCTCCTTTTTGGAGAGTAAAATGATGAATCATACTGGACAATTATTAATCAAAGGGTAGTAAAATTTCAAGTCCAAAGGACTGATCATGCAGAAAATATAGAAGTACCTTTATTTCTCCAGTGGCAGACCTTCTCTCATCTTTTTTCTGCCACCCTACAGCTACAGATGATTGTGATCCCAACATGAGTTGTATCTGAAATACACAAGAGAAGAAAATAATCACAGATAAACAATATTCCAAAACTATAATCTTGAGGCAACAAAAAGCCCAACTCATCAATTTTATGCTATGAAATGACCAACACTTACATGACCAAATTCTGGCAATACATTACATTTCAAGGAATTTAGGCATTAAAAGTACCAAAGATACAAACTTTGTTGATATTCGTCAACTACAAGATCGAAAAATATGTCCCCAGTTGGAAATGTTAAAAATACGGACATATCACTCCTTTGTTTCCTTGAGTTTAGTAAGTTGCTTGTACAGAGTAGATCCTAGTTTTCTGGATGAATGTCAGATGAGGAGTGCTAGCAACACACTCTCTAAGATACACATTGCAACACACTTTCTACTACTAGTTGAAATTCATGTGGGGCCCACCAAACTATGTGGACCCCAATTGCATGTGGTGGGACTCGCATGAATTTCAACCAATAGGAGAAAGTGTGTGTTGCTAGCATTACTCATGTCAGATACAGTGGGCAACTGATTATCTTGATACAACAAATCTCAGTTAAATTAGTTAATTTCATAGTTATCATTATATCGATCTTATTTTAAACAGATCTGTGCATATCCAGACAATACTATTCACAATTTTCCCTCCCGTAATGTTGTCTACCTACATCCCAAGTTTGAATCCATGTGGCCTAGATATGATATGAAGCCATGGATGAGAAAGAAAAGTTCAAGGCATAGAATAGCATACATGTCCATTTGTTGTTTCTGACAGTTGGCGGGTCCATGCATTAGAAAGATTCAATGAACCATCTTTCAAAGACATTGATAATCCCATTGTTGCAGATGAGTGTGATGACAGATGCCTGGGACATGATGCACAAGAAACACATAAAACATCACTGGGACTGGCAAAAGAGCACTGTTCACTTAGACTTGCAAAAGGCAAATTACCCACCTAGATGTCTGCACCCCTAATAGTGCGCGTAAACCAGCGGAAGCCATAAATTCTATTGACGAAACTTCGGAGAGTTGATGACTAAGTACAGCAGAAGCAGCTCCACCCCCTTCGTGTCCATCAACTGCTAAATTGCCGCCAATCGTAGCAACAGTTTGCTTTGACAACCGAGACTGAATTTCACTCGTCATTGCCATTCTGATGCTCAGAAACATCACATAAAAAACATGAACATTCAAATGAAATCATAATTAAGAGTATCTCGACACATCCATTGCATCAAGCAAACAATATTTCACTGTCAAAAACATGTTTCTATAAAAAGTCAAAATGAAGTACATAAGGCATGATATCATCCAGAAAATATCAGTTTATATCCATCATTGCTCACATCAAAATTCGAGTCCAAATATCATTAAAACCATTGCAACGACAAGGTATACATATACACTTCAAAAATTAAAAATAATAAAAGTTTCATTGTCAACTTGAAATAAGATGAACATAGAGAAATACCCTCTGAATAGGCCATCACCATCACGAAAGTTTGGCAAAGACATATTGGCCAGAATTGTACCGGAAGATCGAAAATGTGCCGCCAACTTTTCCTGTTCCCTCCTTCTCTTCAGTCTCTCCAATTCAGCTTTAATCTCTTCAGCTTTATGCAACATTGGACCAAGTTCCAAACCAGAAATCAAACCTTCCATGCCATAGATATCATAAACTTGTCTTTTATTTGGATCTGACAGAATCTCATACGCTTCACATACTTTTTGAAAATTCTCCGTAGCAATAAGTTTCATCTGGTAGAAGAAAACAACGCCAGTGAACAAACTGGAAAAGGAATGAATATGAAATAGCAGAGTGAGAGAGTGATGCATACAGGAGGAGATTGGTACTTATCGGGATGATAAACTTGCGCCCATTGACGATAAGCTTTGCGGATTTCTTCATCGGAAGCTTCGGGGGATAAGTTCAACACTGCGTATAGTTTTTTATTGTCTTGTGCTTCTTCGTTCTGTTCATCCATGGCGGTTACTGGTAGTGGAAAATTTGGAACCGATAGGGTTTTTAGGGTTTTGCAGAGAAATGGTGAATGAAGGGGAAAGGGTTTAAGAGTGAAAGATGTTTTGCTTACGTCACAAATGGTTCGATCGAACCATTTAATCACAGTGCGGAATGGAAAAATGGAAATGGTTTATCTAAGTGAGATAGAGTGCATATTCTCTCCCTTCCTTGGCCTGCGTTCGGGTCAGAAAAAAAAAGCTCGCGGTTTGGGCTGTGGCGTGGGGCACAGGAAATGTTGGAATCTAATCTAACAAATAAAAAAGAAAAAATGGAGGACGTAGAAATGTTCATACTGTTAAAAAAAAATGTTCGATAATTAGCGATAATAGCGTTAAATTAAATGTTTTATTTTAGAATTTATATCTTTTAAAATAAAATAAAATAAAATATCAATATGGAAGACTTGTGTTTAACACTTTTTTATAACATACATATCCTCTTTAAAAACAAATAAAATAATTAGGTATGTTTATTTTGTAGAAAATAGTAGTTTTACTTTTTAAATTTTAATTTTATTTTACTTTGATGAAAGACTTGTAAAGTAAACTATAATCGTGTAGAAAAAATAAAATATTAATTAATAAAAATAATTTTTTAATATTTTTATTATTTGCAAAAATACAAACAATATTCACTTTAAAATTCTCTTACACAAATGTTTTAAAATAAAAATAAAATATTTGCTCAAAATAAAGAAACTCTTACACCTAATTGTTATAAAATAATATTAAAAAACACTGAATAAAATTACTTGTTTCTCTTAAATAAACTTATGTCTCAGTTAATTTACATATTACTGATGAAATTACACAAGTGCTTCTATTCAACTAAAATATCACAAATTTGACGAAGCCATTTACAGAGCAAGGTTGTTTTTCTTTCGATTGGGTCATATTGCTTTCAACACTCAAATAACATTTGCAATTGAACGAGGTTTGAGCGAGTTGTTCGATTAATAGTAGGCCAAACAACTGTTTTCACCACCGGTTCGAACGAGCTAGCACTCTTATTTTAATTAATCCTTAATTTTGATTTTTTTTATTTTTAATTTCATAATTTTAGTTTTTCTATTTTAATTAATTCGTAATTTTGTTTCTTTTATTTTTTAAATTGAGATATTTTATCTTAATTATTAATTTTAATGATGCCACTTGAATAATATAATTAAGTAGTAGTCGCGTCAATATGTATTATTTTTAAATTAAATAAAATATTTTAAATAAATATTTTATCATAACTATTAATTTTAATAGTTTGGTTCATATTTCAAACACTTATTGCGTCACTTAGTACTACATTTTGATTGTCTAATATAGATCGACGACCGAGATTGATTAATTATGTAAAGTTGTACGTGAAATTTAAATCTTCTGATCTCAAAACAACAATTCAAATTATTTATTGTGGCAAAATGTGTGCTGCAATTATGCTCCGTGTGCTACATTATCAAGTCATTTTGAAATTAAGTATTATAATATTCCTTTCTTTTAACATTGATGGATGTTCGTGTTTTAAAATAGTGAAATTTTGAAGGCAAAATTACTTATTTATGGTTGTTAAAGGGTTTGTGTTGTAAAAAGGTAAAAAAAGATAAAATAAAAATTTTCATGACGAGGATTGAAGATGAAGTATCTAAATTCAATACTCATCGAGTCATACAATTTGATCGAAATAACTATAATTTCATGGTGCACAAAACAACAAATATTATAATATGGGTTGAGATTAACACAACCTCACAAAACCGACATGTGAAGATTGTTCATCACTTATAAAACACTTTGTCAGACCTTATATCATCAAACACGAGATTCTTAACAACAAACCAAAAAAAGGACGACCAATTGGTCAATTCAAGGTTAACATTCGTAGAAAATGGCGTGATTGTGGAAAGTATCAGATTTGGCATGTGCATTGTTAACACGTCATAGTTGCACGTTCTAACATTTGCGACAACCATTTGACACTTCTATATGAGGTGTACATAGTTGCTAATGTATTCAATGTCTACAATAAATGGTTCACAATGATACTCAATAAAGAATATTGACACACATACAAATGAGTGAATAATCTTATCCCAAAATGTGACTTCTTACGAAACTCGCACAATTATTTTTAAAATTGATCTGATACATTAAAATGTCAACGTTATTTAAAAATCAAAATTAAACATAATTTATAAATAACACTTATACTATTCTCTATCCATAGAGATACCTTTTATTAAAAATAAAATCACAAAACCACAACGTGAACAATTGGTGACAAATGTGACATGAGTTTATAGTAAGAACAAAATTACAATTACTTGTTTATTATTTTCTGTGAGTTTTAAAACTAAAAAAAAACCATGAGTTGATTAGTTCTGAGCTACTACCATGTACCGGCCCAGCTACCATTTGAAAGTTGTATGTATCGTTTCCCTCAATCAGTGGTTTGTTTTTCCTGATCGACGGTTCATGAAAAAGTCCTCTCTTTGCTCCTACTCTTTTTCTATCTATAATAATAAATCTAAATAAAAAAGCCTCTTTAGTGTAGTTATTAATGTTAATATAATCCACGATCTTGCTACTACTTGAAACTTTCGCACACGCCACACGCCACACGCTAATAGTTTTAGTGCCGCGACTTATGACATACACGAATTAATATAAATTACTTATAACTAGACACTCAGAAATTATCATTATCATTATCATTTTGGGGGAAAGTCAAAATGGGTTACAATGTACTAGTAGTAGTAGATAATAATAATCTGAGATGGTTGCTACTATTGTCACTGGTACTGTTATTGCATCAACCCTGTATCGAAGCGACGTCGTCTACACAGAGATACAAGAACGCATACGCGACGATGATGTATGTAGGTACACCAAGGGACTATGAATTCTACGTTGCCGTACGCGTCCTCATTAAATCGCTTTCAAAACTTAACGTTCAAGCTGATCTCGTCGTCATTGCTTCCGTCGATGTTCCTCTTCCATGGATTCGAGCCCTGTAAGTCCTTCCATTACATTAACTTACGAATTTATTTACTTTAATACATTCTAGAAATTAATAAACTCATAAGGACTTCGGTAAACTTATTTTAAGTAAGAAATTAAAGTGAAAGTAGGCTATAATCTAGATACTCCTAAAATCCCGGTGAGGTTAGAGCGTTCGTTTAATTCAGTTGTTGTCCTCGCTCCTCACTAAGCGCGATACGTTTGGGGGTTCGGTGATGCTCTAGATTAAATTTTCAGTGTAATATTATAATAATAGTAAAAATTTGGCTAATTTATTAGTATTATTGTCGTTGTTAACAATAATATCGATGGTCTTAGCCACTATGACTAGATAGCGTTGAATTGAAATGAAATGTGATGGAAGTATGGGTTGCTCAAATTCCAGATATTTTGCGGTGAAGTCGAGGATATACATTTCTACTTTCCACTCGCTCAATTGACTAGCGCGTGTTTGTCTGTGCTTGCCTTTAAGTTGAATACAAAACAAGAAACACGTTACGCATAAAACTCGAACGTATTTTCCCGTTTGTTGCGGGCATTGTCAAACGGACTCGATACTACACGCGTCTATTAATTTTCCTTAAACAATTGAAATTTTATTATTTTGTCACTAAAGAAATTAAGTTATTTTATTTCATTGGAATTAATATTTTGAAAACGCTTATACTTTTTTTTTTGCAGTAAGGGAAATAATAAGAGTTTCATATAAAATAAATAAATAATTAATTAAGAGTAATTTTATGAAAATTTATTTATTTTTCTACGATTATGTTTTAGAAATATTTTTATCTTATTATTTATAATCTGAATTTTACTTTTTAAACTTAATTTTACTAAAGATTTAAATTAAACGTGTTATAATAATTAGCATGACTTTTTCTTAATTAATTGTTGATAATACTATAGACTATGTGTTTGTTACTGTGATTAAAGAAACAATAAAAAATATTTATTTTGAAATAGAAATATATGTTCTCTCTTAAATATCAATCAATTGGTAATTTCAAGTACATTGATATGCATATGTTTAAATTTAAACGAGATTCTTTATTGTACATTTAAGGTGTGTGGATGTAACAATGGAACTACTTAAAAAAATGATTCTTCAAAAAATAAATATGTATGTTATTAAATGTATTGAATGAAGAGGTATTACATACCAATGAAATTCATATTTTATTAAACATTCTTTTTAATATTTTTGTGAAAATATTAAAAAGACTTATTTACACGTGCCTCATGGAGTACAAGAATTGTAAACCACAATTTCAAAGTTCAAACTACTACCTCTTGAAATACTGGTTTTATTACTAGACTATACAATGTATAAATGCACAAGTAAAATTCAACTTTTATTAGGCGGCATATTAGAGGGTTTGGACTTAGTATCTCCCTATTTTGTCTCTCCATATTAGAGACACCCCTTGTGCTATTGCTACCCCTTGGAAAATGTCATTCCCCTTTTTGTTTTCTGAGTACAATTAAATTCTGAATTGATTCGTCTTACATTACGTGGTAAATAAAATATTTATTTTGACGTTGTATCTTATTGAAAGTACAAAAGTATTTTAATTTATTAATTTCAAAAAAGCAAGGGATCAGTGGATTGAAATCTACTTTATTTATTTTTCATTAATATTAATAATATTTTTATTATTTAAAAACATCTTATATTTTTAATAATTTTTTTAATAGTATTTATTTTTCTTGATTATTTAATATTTTTTCTACCGAATAATTAAAATAAAATTGTTAAGTTACATTTTTTAAACTGCATTTTTTCTAGGTAAATTAAGAAACGAAGGACTAATACCTTTTGCCAAATAAAGTTTTATCTGATTTTTCGCACACTTTAAAAAGGAAGATGAAAATCAGCTGAAGTATCTTCGTTACTTGTCAATTGTCGTCCAAATGTCACAAACTGGACCCTTGTATACTTAGTCTTCTTGGATGTTGCCTAAAAAAAAAGTCTCCATTCATGTTTGGATTTACAGTTAGATCGGTGGAATTATGGTGAACCAAATTATGAGAGGAGGACAAGACACCAACAGTCAAGACTAAACTTTCTATTTATTTCTTTATAAATTTTTTGTATCAATACTCTTTAATCATTTAATATTTTTTCAATATTCATCGGATACACCAAGTCACCAACAGTTTTTTTTATGGCCCTTGTTTTGAGTTTTACTAGAAATTCTTCTGTTGATATCTTCACTTATGAGTTTGAATATTGGCAGTGTTAGTGTCACATGTTTTTTTCTTTATAAATTGTATTATAAATTAATATCAGTTGATTGATGTCTTTTTTTTTATAAGTATTTCCATATGCTATTTAATTATATTAATAGATTTACAGCGTATCATATCCTAAATATAAAAAAAATATCAATATCCATGTCACACAATGTCACTTCATATTTATGCAATTCATACATATTTGGGACCACTTGATAGTAGAATATGAAACCCAAATTGGGTTCCTTTAACAATGACCATTGAAGATGTTCTAATATCCGGATTTCATAACAACCCTCACAAAAGTAAAAAAATTGCACTTCAATCCCTCAAGTTCAAGCCTAATAATATTAAGTACAGCTCCAGTTTAATAACAACAACTGAAACTCACTATGATTTATCCAATCACAGAGCCAAACTAATTTGATGAGAGTTGAGAGCAAATTTTGTTGCCTTACGCATTAGTTTAGTACATTGGTGAATTTACCATATTGCTGTGATTTTTGACCGGGTTGTTTTGTATCAGCGAAGAGGAAGACGGTGCAAAAGTTCTGAGGGTGTCAAACTTGGACAATCCTTACAAGCATCAGGATAATTTTGACAAGAGATTTAAGTTGTCACTGAATAAACTTTATGCTTGGAGCTTAGTTGATTATGACAGGGTAGTCATGTTGGATGCTGATAACCTCTTCCTTCAAAACACTGATGAATTGTTTCAATGTGGACAATTTTGTGCTGTCTTTATTAATCCCTGTGTCTTCCATACTGGTCTCTTTGTCTTGCAGGTAAATTCATATTGCCTTAAAGGTCAACAAAAATATCTGCTAAGATGCTATATATAATATATAACCCCATGCTCAACATTCATACTTGTGTTCTTTATATTTTAACAGTAAACTTTCAATTTTGTTCTTAAACTATAAATTTCTCTCTTATTCATCTGAATTATAGAAATGTAATAAATAGTTTATAAACAAATTCTTAATTAATCAAATTCGTCCCCGAAATATCAATTTCTCTTTTATTTCAAAAGTAACTGAAAGACTAATTTGATAGATTAAGAATAATTTGTGGACATTAAACAAAATATCTCTTTCATGTCCTTCTTTTTAACGGGCAAAGAAAAGCACTTTTTCTTCAGGGAAAGCAAACGTGCGAAGGTTCAAGATTTAACCGAATGTTAGAGAAGCTAGGTTCTCATAGAGATCTGCTTTGAGTTAGCGAAGCGTTGTGGTAGTGCCGAAGCCCTATGTGCTATAATGGCGAGCCAAGGTCGCTCTGCCTTATTGACACATAAGGAGTCAAGTGAGTTCTCAACGAATTAGCTCTTTGGTAATGCTTCAATCTATAGATAGAAATCTCTATGATGAAAACTATCACACTATTAGGTTTGGAGATTTATAATATTTTTATAGTTTAGGGACAAAATGGGAGAGACAATGATAGTTTAGAGACTAAATTAAATGCTTACCCTTATTTTAAAGTTTCATTTTCGAGGTAGGAAAATTGATATATATAACCAAATTAGAATGGCCTAAGCAATTTGTTTCCTTGTCCATGTTTTATAAATAAATAATTGTAACTGTCATATGGCTTCTAATTATTTAGTATTGGCAGCCATCAATGGTTGTGTTCAAGGACATGGTTAATGAATTACAAAATGGGAGAGAAAATCCAGATGGTGCAGACCAAGGTTTTATTGCTAGCTACTTCCCTGAGTTGCTTGATAAGCCAATGTTTCACCCTCCATCAAATGACACTAAGCTTGATGGAACATATAGGCTTCCTTTAGGTTATCAGATGGATGCTTCTTACTACTGTAAGTATATTACAATTTACAATAGCTAAGTTCTTTAAACATTGTAATATGAACTTATGGATTGGGTCATTGAAATCTATGTAATTTGTGCTAATATATATACTTCATGATTTCAGATCTTAAACTTCGTTGGAGCATACCCTGTGGACCAAATAGTGTGATCACATTCCCGGGGGCACCATGGTTGAAGCCATGGTATTGGTGGTCTTGGCCTGTCCTGCCACTAGGCCTTCAGTGGCATGAACAACGTCGTCAAACTTTAGGGTAAGTCCAAATGGGGTGCATTCATTTTGATTTTTGTGTTTCATGTAATCTTATTCTGCTGAAAATCATTATGGTGATCTAATACTACTTCAACACTGGTTTTCAGAATATATTTATATGTTAAGAGATAGACATATCCAAGTATTATTATGTCCATATGTTTCTAGTAGCCCCTTATCTCCGTCATTCCATTGCTTTATGCTATAAAGCATGAACACCTCTTCAAAGTGTTGAGACTGACACTTTTCAAATACGCCATGGGACACGTGTCAGAAACCTCTTAAGAGTGTCTAACTAAAATATATTTTGTGGCTCGGACATCCGTTAGACACGTTTTGGTCACGCGCCAAGAGACTAACCGAAACTTGCTATCAGTCAGACACACCTGACCTTAGATCAGATCTTTTATCTTTTTTGAACCTCGGGTTATCATAGAATTAACTAGTTATTGTAAAATACATGATCCATATTCTTATTTTAGGATTATTTATGTAAGGATTTCATTGTAAATGATTCCTCTTAGTATTATTTTTTCTGAGTTAATTTAAATTTTTGTCATGTTAATTTTTTATATATATGTAAGCAGAATCACCATCTCCTATATTTTGGACATTAGTCGTGTTACAGTGTTTGTGACCGTGTGATTGTGTCCGGGGATCGTGCTAGAATCCGTGCTTCATTGTTTTATACTCTTTTGATACCGTTTTTCTCACATTATAAAATTGAAAGCTATTCTAATATGACTTATAATTGCTGCAGGTATGCTTCTGAGATAACTGTGACAGTTATCCAATCTGCAATATATATAGGGATAGTAGCAATGACGCGTTTGGCAAAGCCAAACCTCTCAAAGTTATGTTATAGGCGTTCTGATAAGAGCATCAACCTGGCACACAACAGCCTCAAATTAGTAGCATTATGGTGCATACTTGCAGCTTACGCAACTCCATTCTTTATCATTCCTCACACAATTCACCCTCTACTTGGTTGGATCCTCTATTTGCTTGGTTCTTTTGCATTTTGTTCAATTGCAATCAATGTCTTTCTTCTACCAATGTTGCTGGTTTTAGTGCCATGGCTTGGAATTGTTGGGACCCTTTTGGTCATGGCATTTCCTTGGTATCCTGATGGAATTGTAAGAGCTATGTGCGTGTTTTGCTATGCCTTCATTTGTGCTCCATTTTTGTGGACATCTATGGTGAGAATTGTGGCGGGTCTTCAGCTATCTCTAGAAAGGGAAGCTTTTTTGCCAAGATTTGCAGAATGCTATCCACATTCTTGGTTTAACAAGTTATTTTGAGATGTGTAATTCGGCATAAGGTAAATGATAGGATAGGACAAAGAACTCAAAGAAAAAAACATTCTAGATAAGCTTGGAAAAAATTGAGGTTGATGTGAAATCAGAATTGGGAGAGGTTTTTGTCATTTGTTTTGTGTTGAGGAATTGAATTTTGTATCATGAAAATGTTAAAAGACAAAAGATGTTGAGGCCCTTTTGCTCCTGAATATAAATTATTGAACATAAATTGGTCGGTGAAATTACTTTATGGATTTTGTAAATTGACATACATATTTGAAATTGTAAAATATAAATCAAAATAATTTATACATAAATTTTTGTCGTTATAAATTTTGATGTGACACTATAATTGAATATGAGGCTATTCCACATCAATGTTATCTTCTCATAAATATATTTTTCGATGAAATTTTGTCATCTCAAATATAAATTTGTAAGTAGTCATAGATTAATTATGGACTATTTTGATTACTATTTTATAATTTTAAGGATATATTTGTAAATTTACGGATTAATTTAACTGAATTTCCTAGTAGATAATTTCTATTTTAATTAAAGTTGTATTAATTTGTTCACTGATTTTAAATAAAAAAATCTGACCATATGGACCAAAAAAAAAAAAATTCTGACTATTAAATTTTATATAAACTTGAGGCCTCTGTTCTATTTGCAGAGGTTAACAAACATAGTGGAAGGGGATAATTCCTATTTCTTCATTAATCATTATTTAGGAAGTTGCTTATAAGTTTGTGTAAATCTTGTCTCATGCCCTCCACACATGAAAATGGAAGTTTGAAAGATATAAGTCCTATAGTTAGGGCCCCCAACGTTCAAAAATATTGTGAGTGGGACCAACATGTCTGCGACTATAAAGATAAAAAGGATCGATGGGCATATAATACAAAAATAGTATTTAATCCATGACGGGACCATCATGCATGCATGTGCGTCGTGAACCCATCACATCACCACATCAAAATGACCGTTTGAGGAACAAGCACAACGGAGATGCTGTGACATTGGTGGTGAATCAGTGGAGGTACACACAGAGATAAGGTATTTCTAATTAAGAATGTTATAAACGGTGATAGCTAGGGACTAATGAATTCTGAATTCTTAGACTTTATGGCAAAAGAAATGAATCTTTAGAAATTAGACCGGACCTGTGGTTAACCACTGGAACAAATCTTTAGTTTAGCTCATTACCATTAATTAACACAATAATAAGAAATACTTTGAAAAAAATAAGTTTTCTTGATATCGATATCATTAAATTAGATATTATATATTAGATACAAATTCAAAACTTTACAGCTGTGTGAAACAACTTTGCAGTTTCACTACCGAAGCTTACACCATCTTCTGATGAATTTTACACTCCATCTAAAAAAAATGTGTGAAACATTCTATTTTTTAATAATTTTTTTTTAAAAAAATTAATAATATGTTCATTGTTATGTTAATATACTATTTGAGCTACCGAAACTCTTACTTGAAGAAAATTATATCATACATTATTTATAATTTACAATATAAATTATATTCATCACAAATGTTTTTCATTAATATATCAGTTAAAAGATAATATTTTAAAAAATTAATTATAATAAAATAATTATTAATATATTATATAATGAGACAAATATTTTTTCATGCATCAATTAGTTAAAAAATAATTTTACACAAGCATACAGATTCTAAAAGAGAACAATATGTTTTATTAGTAGTATATTTTTTAATGTCTTTTAAAAATTTGAAGAACATTATTACACTAATTATAATTTTCTATAAAAATCAAATATGCAACAAAAATTTGTATCTAATCGATTAATTAAAATATTAACATTTACGAATAATTAGTTAAATAGAGAAAATTTGAAGAAAATTATAATAAAATAGTTTAAAATTACTGCATAAATCATACATGAGACACATATATTTCATCAATTAATGTTCTTGAATTATTTAAAATTGCCTAAAGGGTATTATTATCTACTTTTTTTTTTCATAAGTATACTCCATCTTTCAAAATTTTACATTTCTATTTAATTTACTATTAAAAATATAATTTTTCTCTCTTTTATGATATCAATATGTCTAAGGTTAAATATGTAAAAATAATAGACAAATTTATTACTATAATTACCGTAAACTTTACAGAGTGTCTTATGATAAAGTACAAGGGGAGCATATAAGAATTCTCATTATTTTATTTATATACAATATTATGAGGAAATCATTTCCCAGTAAGAATTGATATAGCATATAGTACGAGAATAACAGTAGTAGATAATCAAGGTTGGATATATGAGATCCAAATAGTAGAAGACATCATAAATTATCAATGAAGCTGTTGGAGTTGGACTTTAGAGACATACCTATAGTTTAGTGGTGTCTTCCATACCAAGCCAAAAGGGATGATGGCCCACTAGTTGCAACATTATCTGCGTTTTACTTCAATAGAATCAATAATAAATATAATTTTAATTCTAAAGGCTAACCTACATTCCTCCATAAAAGCAGCTAAAAATGACCGTTGGAAAAACCATTATCTATTGGCCATTCTTATAAATAAATATTTCCTTATATAAAAAAACGCACCTATATATATAAGTATAAATCACAATATATTAATAGTATATAAATAAAATATACAAAGTTCCTCTCTTTTCTCTTCCTTTTCACATTCACTCATACTGTATATTATATTTCACAAATATTTTAATCACTCTGCAGTTCCTATATATAAATCCAATATCAAACACAGTTTCTTCTTTCAAACATTCTTTACATTTTGTTCGATGCAACTTTCTACAATGAATACTTATACTATTTTCAATTCTCTTCAATTACATTTGATTTTCACTTGCATGTTGTTAATTAATGCAGCAATAGTGATACAAGGTGCACGCTATCATCACGAAACTACCTTCAACTATTTATCTTCTACAAACATTTCCAACCACAACCACCACTGGATTGGACCCATCGGCCACCGTGTAATCACCGTTGATGTTAACGGTGGAGGTCAGTTCCGTTCCGTTCAAGACGCCGTTAATGCCGTACCGGACAACAATAGAATGAATGTTCTTATTCAAATCAGTGCCGGATACTACATGTATGAACTCTTAATTAATTTGCACTATTATTTAAATTTGGTTTCTAGCTAATTCTTATAATTAACTAGATTTGTTTGCATATAGGTAAAATGTATCATTGTTCGTTAAGATAGTGTTACATTTTTCTTGTGTAGTGTATAATATATAGTTTTATTGTTGGTAATAATTTGTTGATTTTTTTATATAAATATAAATGTTAATATATTAATTGTTATGTTAGTATTTTGTCGGTTATTGCAGAGAGAAAGTGGTGGTGCCGGGGACGAAGCCTTACATTACGTTTGAAGGAGAGGGGAGGGAAGTGACGGTGATAGAATGGCATGATAGAGCGAGTGATCCTGGTCCCAACGGACAACAACTACGTACTTATAGAACTGCTTCTGTAACTGTCTTTGCTAACTATTTCTCTGCTAAAAATATCACTTTCAAGGTACGTAGATTAATGTTCATTTAATATTAATCATTAATTTGTTAGTCGAATAAATGTTTAATCTTTAATTTTTTAGTTGGGTACATAGATGTTTAATTTTTTACTCTGAGTAAATATTTATTTTAACTTAGAAATAGTAACCTCAGTGGAAGGGGAAGGAAGGAAGTACCGTACACACATGTGTTTCGATGGCTAGCTAGCTACCGATCTTCTTCCTCGTGATTTTGCATGTGTTGTTTTTTTTCTAAAAAGTGTGTGTGTGAAAAGTGTTTAAGCTTTTTAACTTGTGGTGGGTATGGTACGGTTTCCTATTTTTGTCGCGAATAATTGATTTCTTTTGCTTTGGTTTTAGCAAAGAGTAGAGAATATTAATTAAAGCAATTAGGTTATGAACAGTCACAGTCATCCAGAATGAAAAAAAACACATTCTGCAGCTAGATGTAATAATTTGTTAATATTAATAAATATATAATAAATATTGAGGCATTTAAAATTTTGAGACTTTATTTATTTATTTTTTTTTATAAAAGACGTTAAAATTTAATAAATAAAAATTTATATATCTAACTGATACATATACGAGTAGAACACAGCGCCGGCACCAATGCCTGGGATGCAAGGATGGCAAGCGGCGGCGTTTCGGATATCAGGAGACAAAGCATACTTCTCCGGCTGTGGTTTCTACGGCGCACAAGATACACTTTGCGACGACGCTGGTAGGCATTACTTCAAGGAGTGTTACATTGAGGGTTCCATTGATTTTATATTTGGAAATGGAAGATCCATGTACAAGGTAATTAATTAATAGTACGAGTATTTATTAATTTTGCCAATCTTGCCTTATGGTGGATTCGTTAAGGTTGATTTAAGAAAATAAAAGAAAAGAAGCTTTTTATTTTGTTTTGCACCTTCCACTTTTGTGTCACTGAAGGAGAAATCAAATAGACTTACAGAAGTTATGGGCGTTGACTGTTAATGATTGGTTGGTTTCAGGATTGCGAGCTACATTCAATAGCAACGAGGTTCGGGTCCATAGCAGCCCAGGATAGGAAATACCCATACGAGAAGACAGGTTTCGCATTCGTACGATGCAGGGTTACAGGTACAGGCCCACTATATGTGGGCCGTGCAATGGGCCAGTATTCAAGAATAGTATACGCATACACATACTTCGATAATATAGTTGCCCACGGCGGTTGGGATGATTGGGACCACGCTAACAACAAAAACAAGTAATTAACTAAGCTCCTTTCTTCATTAATCTCTACCAAATATTTGTAGGCTAATTTCTTTTAATTTTATTTCTAAAAATCTTCTTTTAATTTCAGCAAAGTTGCATTTTATTATTAGTATTATTATCATTTTGTTAATTGTTGATTTGTGGTGAAACTTAATTACTTAGGACTGTGTTCTTTGGAGTGTACAAGTGTTGGGGACCAGGAGCAGAGGCAGTGCGTGGGGTCTCATGGGCAAGAGAATTGGATTTCGAATCTGCGCATCCATTTCTCGTTAAGAGTTTCGTCAATGGGAGACACTGGATCGCACCCACTGATGCTTAGCCATACCCATATGTTTAACATTTTTTCATTCTTTTTAATATTGGGAATTCATTTGTTCATATTCTCTCTTTGTAGAGGGGTTGTCGTTCTGTAGTGTGCCACAGTTGTTTATTGACCATTCTTTGATCTCCTTCAAATGTATTAAGATATTATTATATAATTATAAAGGTGCAATTTTTATTTATTTTTATTTTGTTAGACTGCTTTTGGAGCTGGATATTATATGTTGCAATATGGTACTGCATATTTTTCCAACGTATCTACAATACAATCAGAATTCAGAAACATATATAAAGGTTAGGCCTAAAGGGTTATGAAACTATGATTTATTATTATTTACAATAGTAGGAGATACTATATGAGGTGAAATCTAAGTGACTGACAGTTGATGACTTAATCCACAACCACTTTCAAAACATTTATAAGTTGAGTGGGAAATGAAGAATGAAGCAAGTGAGTAACTTTTATTGTTAGTAAACGTTCTAAAAACGACAAATTTTCGTATCATATACAACCTTAAGCTGACAGAGCCTACAAATCATAGTGAACTTATAGTGAGTAAGAAAAGAACATCAAAATAACAGAATTAGGGCGCTGGTTCCGGTAAATAAAGTGAGCGTTTATGTATTGATACAAAACTAGCCGAGATTTGGAACGAAGATGAGATAGGATGCAAACCATTGGAACGAATAAAAACTCTGGAGAAGAACAAAACTTCGATTTTACGGATGAAATGAACTATAAATTTTGTTTTCTTTCCTTACTCTAAATCTATTTATGAAGAAACAAATACAACATACCAAACCAGTAAACTTAAATTGCAATTCCAATTACATTTGGGATATCTGATGATACGTTTACTCCCTCAAGACCTTTTATCTGATTGGATCTTTTACAAAAATATTTAGCTTACTTCGATCTATTGGCAACAAAATGAGCTACTTGGGTAGAACAAATTATTTGCTTGGCCAATCAAGAGGAAGACAAGGAAGCAGTAAAATTAATCTTATTTTCATTTGCTTGACTAAAGTGTTGTGTGCAGCAGGGCATGATCACATATTATAATCAACGCATCAACAAAAAGGTGAGTACCTATGTGGGACTCAATCTCGGAAACATGAAAAGAAGAGTAGGCAAGAGAATCAATATTGCAGAAGGAGACGTACAAAGACATCAAAGCGAAATGATGAATCCAAAATATATGGAACTAAAGGCCAAACAAATGAAGGATAAATGGCAATGCAGCACTGCAAATATGGGAACCGCTACACACATGGACCTCAGTTAAGCTAAACAAATCCATATATTGGGCACATTTGAGGAAAGAAACACATGAAGGGCACAGTTGAGCACACCTTATTATTTTAGTATTTTTAGTAATCAAAATGATAAACTAACGGAGGTGGTATCATCCCATTCTTCCAGAAAATGATGAAAAGTGGTGGATGGGATGGAATGATGATGCATTGTTCTTATTTCATTCCATTCTTTATTTCTAAAATATTTCAACCAACGTTTGCCCAACATTCCACCAATCCAAAAACAATGCAAAAGATATTGAGAATCAAATCAGGTCAAGAAACACATACATTTGCAGTTGTGAGCCAGCAATTCTTCTCACAGGTGGTGGTAAAACATTCCTATCCCAACCCACTAGAATTGCGTTTCATATTTGTGTCCAGGAAGTGAATGAGCGCTTCTAAGTTTACGATGATAAAATAGGGGTAAAAACTAAGTGAATAAACATGAGGCAGAACTTCTAAGTTTTAGATGATAAAATAGGGGTAAAACTATCACCACGGATAAAACCATCAAAAGCTAAGATATCAATTCCCTGTCTATGTAAAATTTAACTTGCACAGCAATGATTTAACAGATGTACGAAGCACACTTAACAAAAAATGATTAAAATCTTAAAGCAGTTACAAAATTGAACTAAGCAACAACTTAGAAAGTGTATGCAAAATAATATAGTTTGATATTTAACTAATACAAAGACCGTTCTTAGATCGTAATCAAAACACTAACATCCAAAAAAGAAGAAAAATAAAATAAAATTTCATAGCATATTTTCGAAGTTAAAGACCCTCATATTCTTCAAGAATCAACCTTACTTCTCCGATGAGTTGGGCCCCCTCTTCTTGCCAAATCCAACCACTATAATAACACAAACATCAGAAAACCACAGTTTCGCATTATCTAATTTCTAACAAATAAATTTACTGTCTTCTCAGATTTGAAAATATGCAATTTGCAAAAAATTACAGATGAAAACAAAAATTAGGGTTCCAAATAAAATTAGGGTTTCGATGAATACCGGCAGTGACGAATCGGCGATTGTACTGCATACGCTTGTGAGCACGGCCACGTGGCTTCTTCTTCTTGTCCTGCTTGGCCACTTTAGGTGTTTGGCCTCTCACTTTTCCGGCACGAGCAAGTGAACCGTGAACCTTACCTACAAAATAGATTCCATTGTTGATTCATAATTATGCACAAAAGAGAAACATAATCATAGATCGTTTAAATCAAAAGGTAATTGAACTAACCCATGATTGCGACGATGAATTTCTGTGCAGAATCCTCTCTCCGTTCGTTGCGATCGCTTGCTGCGGCTGAAAGCACCAAACTACAATCAGAACACGTTTGAAAATGGTGTGTGCTATTAGTATTGGTGGAACTAGGATTAGGGTTTTAGGGTTATGGGCTCGAGTACGTTGAAACAAGATGGGCCTTATTTTAGCAGCTTGTGATCCGGGCCGAGGCCTATGTGTTTCCTTAAATATTGCTATAAACAATTAAGAGTTAGAGACATTAGTAATAGTGTGACTTTTTTTTTTTTTTTCCAAGAAATGGTGTACACTTTTCAAATTTCAATATTATAAATAATTAAATAAGATAGTAAAATATTTGTTGACAAAAAAAAGGATAGTAAAATATCCTAAGATATAACTAGTTTGAATTCTCTTTTAAAAAAACTAGTTTGAATTCAAACCTTCGTGCTTTTGTCCATATAAAATATTTAAAAAATATGTTGATTTATAATATTCCTATAAAAAGTTCTTATGTTTTTTAATCCCTAAAAATGGAAAGATTAATTTCTTTTAGTCTTTGATGAGTAAAGTGAAAAATTAAAAAGATAGTAGTACAACTTTTGTTAAAGGTGTACGCGTGAATTAAACTCAAACCCCTCAAATAATATTTTTAGTTTAAGCCTTATAAATAGAATAAATGTGGTTGGAATGAAAGTCTCTACTTAGATAAACAATCAGATTATAGGGCAAAAATTAGTTATAACATAGTTCTAAAAAACAAGGTTAAAATCATAAAGTTTTAAAGATTCAAAGTGACATTTTAAATTTTTTTGATTGCTTAAATAGGACCAAAATTGACATTTTTAATCTCATGACTAAATAAATAGGTGATGCCACTGGATTAATTGATAGCAATTTTTAATAGAAAAATGATAGTGATTATTAAGTAGTTAGGGAGAGGAAAAATTCGTTAGCAATAAGAATTGAACCCTGGATCTCTTTCATGAAATTTCTTTAATGTCCTTACTCATACCATTGAGCTACACATTCAAAGACAATTGATAGCAATGTATGGACAGATACATTGGCTATGTAGTGAGGGCAAATATCCACACAATGTTGTATATATATTGTCTTTAGTTATCTTTAACACTAATAGTGGGAATTCTGATAGTTGATTGTTGTGAATATCATCAAGATTCGAATTAATTTTTTTAGGAATGGTGAATTAAACCAAGTCTCTTGGCTCAATAGTTGTAAGACACCAACCTTGGGTCAGACACATTAGAGTCGACCTGGTGCTCCTAGGTTCAACTTTCAATACTATAAAAAAAAGAATTTGGCTTGGCAACAAGAGCCCCCGTACCATGACAATGACTAGTCCTTGCTTAAAAAGTTTGGGATGCAATCAAAACTAATCACGGGAGATGTTGATCATTCTGACGTTTTCAAAATACTAAAAAATATCTTACTGAAATTTATTGATGTATTTTTCTTTACAAAATCCTTAGAGAAAAATGACCATGTACTATAAGTATAAACCAATTTAACACCGACACTTATTGAATAATTGAATTTATCATCAAAGACATGATTGACACTGTCATCATCATGCAATGCATTAACTATGAGTGTAAAACTGTCTACACTGTTTAAAAATGATGTTATATATAAGTATTGCCTCAGCTATTCAAAATTTCTAGATCCTTCATCAGATAGCCTATACTCCATTATCTTGGCTTGGTTCATATTGTCAATCAGCGTTTGGGTTGACAACGTCAACCACAGGCCAAAATCGTCCAGGTCGAGTCAGCTTTAAAAGTTATCATAAAAAAGAGCAAAAACTTTAACACGGGCCAAAATGAGCTTTGATGCTCAATTTTTCTAGGCACACCAGTAGTTTTACTTATTTTTATTGCATTGAACCCTGTTCAACAACATTCTAAAACAATCACTGACGAGCAATGCCTTACATCCCATGCCCCATCATCACATCATATACATAAATATATATCGAAGGCTGATCTGGAAATTTATATCATCATTTAAAAACTGAAACAAATACAAAAGGGACAAAACTATATATTACAATTCCATACACTATACTTTGTCCTTGATCTGTTGAGGCCATCTTTTTCCCTCGCAAGACATTGTGTTTCTTGTTTTAATAAAATGAACAAATGGGTTGTACTACTCACCTAAAAACAGGAAGCCATTTTTCTTGCTACATAAGACACCAGTTCCATAAACCTGATATGGTAGCTGGTGTCAATTCCTTGGCATTTTAAACAAAACAACACCTATTATCAAGTAAGCAGACCACATTTAATCTTACATCACCAGGTCTGAAGTTGGGAATTTAAAAAATACCGAGAGGAGAACGGGAACGGGGCAGGGAGATAGATATAATTTTGTTTCTGTATGAACTCCATCTGGTGTGGTTCCACTATTCCATACTTCTAGAGAAATGCAGAAGCAGGGACGTCCCAATTATTCTGATGATCAAAAACAAAATTTGATATTTACGAGCTTGAGTGTATGCTTCATAGTTCAACCTCTTGAAGATCTTCACCAAAACTGCTATTTTTTTTCATAGTTGATTGCATTAAAGATGGATCGGGCATAAATGTTGATGTTGGCATGCCCAAAACTTCACCTAAAGGCTTAGTTTCACCCATTTTTGGAGGGCTAAATGAATCATTAAAACTTCCACTCCATGAAGCTGTTCGACGAGAATGCGCAAAATGAGAGTTACTGCCATCTATCTGTCCCTGGTTTGAGATGTTGCCTGCACTTGGAAACCTTTGCATGGTCATTGTTTGTGGTTGTGCATGTTTCGGAGAATGGTATGACCAATCATTTGTTGAAGATGTAGAAGGATCTTCATTAGCTGCACTATCTTCTAGGTTACTTTCGGCAATAGCCTCCATATTCCGCTCATTTGATGATGGTACAGGAGCTGGAATAAAAAACTTTGCATTGGCTGGAAGAGCAGGTTTCACAGGTGGAACGGAAGGGGACTGAAACAAGTTTGCTGAGTTTCCACCATTTTGGTTGAAGGTGTCAACATATCTGAAACAAACAATTTCATCAATATTTTCGAACTTTCAAATTCTGTTGATGATTGATAGCAGATAAACTATTAATTTTTTCTCTTGTTTGTGAAAACTGAGTGGCTTCGCGGAATAGCCAGAACCCATAGGTTCTCATCTTAGGTATTTCTAGTATTTATTTTAGCTAGGACTCCAAACAAGACAAACCACCATATTAAAGATAAGGAAAAAATGAACTCACCTTTCCTGAGATTGAGACATGTATAAATTACACTCACCCTAACAAAAAGAGGGGTGTATGTGTCATTTAGACATATGTCAAGCGAATTGTGTCATTTAAACAGACCTGAAGGAAGGTGATTGCAATTTCTCCAACAATCGAGAGTGGTTAGTGTTTGTATAAAAAATGGAAGGAATGTATGTTTTAAGCATACATCAGGGGAAGTGAGTGCAACTCCTATACTTCTGGAAAGGTTTTCCATTTCAAATTTACTAATCTCATAGAGAACCTAACAGGAGGCTTACTTTATAATGATTCATCACCGACAATATAACTAAAAAACAAAAATGCCAACTGCTTGCAACTATTACTTGATTTAACAACATATGAAAAATAAGCTATTACCTTGACCGAACACCTAAGCGACTGCGAGCAGAGAATTGGTTTGAGCTAGGTGGTATCGGTGGCATCCCTGGACTAGGTTCAGGACTTGAAGTTCTTGTGCTCGAGAACTCATTCAGAGACGAACCTTCTGTTTTCAACGCAGATTTCAAGTTGTATTCAGTTGAACCATTCTGGAAAGCAGCAGATGTCGGAGGTGGTGGTGGCAGAGCGGCTTCTTCAGCTGGAACTTCAGCACCTTCCTCTACCCATCTCTTCAGCTTTTCGTCATAATAGAACTTGTTTTTCTCGCCCAATTTAGCCTTGGTATAGAGCAAAATACGTACCATTTTAATAGGCAGACAGAACTCAGAAGTACTGTTGAGAAGAAAAAATAAATAAAACAGAATAACTGCATAGAACAACTAATGATACCTGTTTACCAGAGCGAGGTCTCAAGACTAGCCCCACTGTTTTTTGCAGAAGTTGTGACCCAAAACCAAAACGAGGAAAGCGTGATGCACCCCCCGATACCTGGACTTTACCTTGTACATCAGACGATGTCGTTTCCTGGGATAAATCAACCAGAATTTTCTTTCAGGGTTAAATATAATATGCTAGTCAATCAATATATACAGAGGAAGGTGAAAATCTTCACAGCGCGGCATTTGCAGTACTCACACACCTGTCTTGGGCTTCTACCAATATCTGGCTCTGAAACACTTCTATTAGGCTTGGGCATTTGATTATTGTCAGCTGTCCACTCACTTATGGGTTCCATTGAAGCAGATGGAACTAAAGATGACATGGCCATTGTTGACTGGCTAGTGGGTACTCTTGGTGCCATATGCTGGTAATGTTGTTCATTTCCGTGAACAGTTCCTTGTGATGATGGTGGACCAGGTGGTGGTAAACTGCCAACAACTCGATGGGCAGTGCTATCAAAAAAGTTAAGCAATTTGCCAACTAATTTTGCAGGAGCTAAATTTGCAGCATATCCACCCTGAACAAATATGCAAAAGTGTAAGTCAGAAAACTATCAAATTAATTACGAATTTATAAAGGACAAGGAAGTACCTGTTGGTGGGTCCTAATTCTCTCCTCAAGAGATAATACCATCTGTTTCCACGTTTCTACTTCCGGAGCACGGCCAGTTTTCAAGGATTTCAGTACTGCTTGACAGTATCTGAGATCAAATAACAACAATGAGATAGATCATATAGAGAATAATATCACAGATAATACTCTATGTACTTACTTCAATGAGTCTGAAACCTTTCCCACTTCAGCTAGCATATACGCATATATGAGCTTATATGGTTGAAATGAATGCAAAACAAACTGAGAGTTTCCAAGCAGCTTTGAATATTCATATAACTCGGTCCTCTGTTTAACACATCATATAAGTTTGAGTTATTACGGAGACAGTAAACACATCGTACAAAAGAAAATATCAAATCATATTGAACATGTTCTTTTAGAGAGCAATAGTTGCTGAGGTGACACAATATACCATACATATAGATTGTATGTCATCTTTGTTCTTAAAGATAGATATTAACATATGGTGGCTCCATTCATTCGACATGCTCTCGGACGTCAAATGACGTGTGAATCATCTTATACCTTTCCCTGTCAGTCAGCCCCTTCCATTTCTCAACAAGTATATTATCTTGTTCTGCTGCTTTATTGTCTATAATCCTCTTCAATGCTTTTACACCTCAAATTCTTTAGTAGTAATAGTAGTTTTGAATTTTGATTCTCTTTGCTAGTATTAAAGACTATCTAAAGCAATGCTTCCTAAGCATGTATATGTACACAAAGCGGAAACAACGCCCTTGTTTGAACCACGTAAATCCCTAAAACTTGAGTTTGGCAACCAGAAAAACTATCTGACAGAGCAAGAGAGCTATTGGAAGAGAGACACGGCATACTTTGTTTTGTGGGAAATGGACTCAAAACATGTGCATGTAGCAGAACAGCTAAATATTGTGGAAGAAGTAACTTAAGAACTAAGGAAATTTCAAATTACCTGAATAGCTTCTGGACTAGCATAAGTTCGAGGACATTTCCAGTGATCTGCTCCTATTAGACAAAGTCTTGCACTGTCTGAGTATGACTCAAAATTTGCTTCAGCAACTAAATAGCAGATGTGTGCAGCCGTAATCTAAAATATGAGTCTCAAGTCAGAAGCAGAACAGAAAGCTACAAAAAAAACATTAACAGAATAAATGAAAGAACGAGAACTATACCTCCCTTTTTTCCTTCCACAAGCAATCACCAAGGTGAATAATTACAAGCTCGTCACCTTTGGTTCTGTTTGCAGTTATTACAGCCAGATTCTCCTCCCAATCATCAAGCATACCATTACATGCAACCTGAAATTGCAAGCAACGGATTAAGCTTTTAGCTTCCAAGTCAAACAAAAAGCACTAACCTGACAACTATTGAACAAATATACGTAATAGAACATCTTGATTCTCGATTTCATGGCTTAGTCCTTTATCTTATTAGGATCACCTGTTCAGACTGCTGAGGCAAATTAAAAGCACCAGGATGTCCACTAATAGAGGTTCCAGTAGAGAATACTTCAGCTGGTTGGCCAGCAATTAAAAGGCATAATGTGCGTAGAGGTGACCCCGCAACCAACTGGCGGAGTGCCATTTGCTTTACTGTCTCAACGTAGAACTGCATCGCAAATATGGATCAAATTTATTTCACCAACAAAGGTGGTATGAGAAAAAGATCGTAAGACCCAAAAGGGACTGTCTAAATCAGATATGAGATATGAGCATCAGCAGTATTGAACATTCTGAAGTTTGGCATCTGACCTGCTCACCAAGTTGTGAAGCAAGAACAAGTGCAGGTCCCCACAATTGTCCTTCTTGTGCATGCTGTAAAGCCTCCATCTTTTTCCCAGAGACAAGAAGACTTTGTACCTCAGAAGCCATTACCTAAATCAAATCAAATTCAGTTAAGGATACAGAACAATGTGAAAGGGGGATCGTGTCAGAAGTTAACTTAATACACACCCTCATTTGTTCATCAGAAGGCAAATTTTGCAAGCAATGACTTGGCATCCCATACTGAGTGAACTTTGTGCCACTAACCTTGGCAGATGCAAAAAGCTTTGCAACTGCCGACTCAGGAGCATCATTTTCCTGTTTCAAAATACAAGCCACAAAACGTTACCAAATTTGAAATTGATCCCATGAGGAATAGTATTCGGGCAGTACTATGACTCAGACTAGTCAGCTACTAAGAGGAATGATTAGTTAAGCCAATCATAATATTTTAGCCAAACAAAAAGAATAGGATTATAAACATTTGCAGAGCAATTATATTATGACATCAAAAACCACTCCAAACGGAAGTGATTCAAAGATAGAAATAAAGAACATATATCATCCACACCAACAAGTTTGAAACAATGCAAGATAGAAAACTTAGGTCTCCAGGATTTTCATTTATGAAAGTTGACCTAAATTTAACGCTTAATAATGTCGCAAAATCTTGTGAATAATACAACTCTTAATAGAATGTTGATCAACCTTGTAAAGTATGGTAAATAAATTCAACTAAAAATGATATAATAAAGTAAACCCAAAAAATTGAATGACTAAAGATGTAACTTACTTTTAGTATGGTATCTGTACCAAAAGGAGAACGTAGTTTTCCATAATGCTGACAAGCTATTTTAAGCAAGGAGAGGAGGAGTCTCAACCTTTCACCTTTCTTATAATCCATATCAGGTGATTCGCAACGTGCAATCCTCTCATCTAACCATTTGTACAGCTCCTTACTTCCAACACTACCACCAACCAATGGACCTGGGAAAGATTGCTGGCTTAGAGCACGAAAATAATCACCAGTAGCATTTCCAATAGTAGAAGAATTGGTGCTTCCTGTGACAACTTCCGTCAAGTTCAACACAGAAATGGAACCTTGTACAGAATCCTTCAGATAAATAAATATATATTGTTAAAAATTAAAGTACTGGGTGGAAAGTAGAAGAGAGAGGAAAAATACAAAAGCAGCCTCCAAGTCTTTCGGAAACCAGATCAAACTTAGATCAAAACTGAAAAGAGGAATCAAGAATTAACCTGGCTTCCATATGATGCATTCAAAACACTTGGATCTTTCATTACGATGAGTTTTCCACCAAATCCAAATGTTACAAGGGCATGAGAAGGACGTCCAGCGGATGATCTTCCAGCTTGAGGGGCATACGAATATTGATATCCACCCTGGATTGATGGCTGGGAGTAACTATGGGAGTTCTGATTTTCAGCAAAAACATTCGAGAATTGTTTTTGTTCATCAAACTTTGTATGTGAATAATTAAACTGATGAAAATTGTCCCCGCCAGGGACAAAAGTTTTTGGTTCAAAAGTTCCATTAGTCAAACCATGAGCATGGTTTCCATTCTTTTTGTATAATGAAACTGATCCAAAGGAACTAGAAGTATTTTCTTGGTCATTGAACCCAGACATACTTGAACCATAAGAATGATTAACTTGCTGGTTAACACCATACGAACCACCCCAGCTACCATCTACAGCTTGACTACCGACACCCTGTGATCCATAATTACCAGCTTGGCTATACTCACTATGCAAACTGTTATTATCATTAAGGGAGAAAGTATTGGTAGAAGTATGCCCATTTTCAAGTCCATGAACAGAAGACTGTATGGATGAATTGTAAGTTTCCAATGAGCGCCATTCTTGGGCAATTGTGTCATAATACCAACCAGGATATTGAGGATCAAAAACCATATGCTCTGGGTACCCATTATTTCCTTGTGAAACCTGATTCCAGCTAGATACACTTTCAGTTGTGCCAGTTTCTGCCAAAGTTCCAGCAACCAACTGTGCAGTTTGCTGCACATAAGAGATCTCGGTTTTTCCATCAGAAGCAGCAGCCCAATCCACAGCTGTATTGGCTTCAGAGGCCCAATCCGCAGGTGTGTTGGCTTCAGAGGTTTGCTGACTAGTAGCTGTTGTGTCGTAGCCATCTATTTGACACCATTGCCCAGTGGTATGGTCATACTTCCATCCAGGATAAAGATCCTCCCAATTCTGACTACTACTCAGATCTTGTCCATTATTGTGTTGGTCTGAAGACGCATCATAAGTTCCACCCTCTGGATATTGCACATAATTGACCGAAGTATTTAAGCCATCAACTTGTTTGTCCGTGTGATTTTCAAAAGAACTATCATAACCTTGAACCCCTTGATGCTGCAAGTAATCAACTGAAGTATTAAAGCCATCGTTTTGAACTTCATTACTAGGAATCGCCTGACTATTTAAATTATCATGGGAAATCACCGGAAAATCAGCAGATTGATCTCCCAACTCACTGAAAAAGTCAGAATATGATCCAAACCCAATGTCTCCATTTGCATCAGCATGAAAAGAATTCCAATCCTTTTCCTTAATCCCTGAACTAGCAATCTCATTGCTCTCCCCAACAGTTGCAACGGCAGTAACCTCCGATCCCGTCTCAATCTCTTTATTACCAAGATCCGTCTTACTATCACACTCAACTGAACTAGAAGCCTTCAACAAACTTCCCTCCTTGTCATCATCATGTCCACCAACCAAATCCACATCAGATTTTACAGTACCTAATTCCTCTTGGAGTTCAACCCCACTTTCCCCAAAATCAGAATTCTCAAATGTAGCAGCATCAACATCACTGACACTCAGATTCGCAAACGCTTTAGCATCATCAGAATCATTCCCTTCATAATTACCAGACTTAACAGGCTCCACCATATCATCCTCAACAAGTTTATCAAAGAAATCTTCATCGGTCTGATCTTCCATGTGAAATGGAGGATTCGAAGCCATCGACTAAAACCCTAATACTACCCCTTGATCTCACCAAATACTGAAAAAAATTCGCCGACAAACACGCTCCAATTAACACAGATTGCACCACTCGTAAATCCTAACCTCGACGATAGAGCTAAACCTCGAGATCCAAATCGAAAAATCTCAAAGTTTTTGCTCCCATATAGCTAAACCCCGAATTGAAGGTGCAATAACTGAAACAGAAAACGAGATCTGAGAATTATGAAGAAGAAAAAAAACTCACACAATCCAAATATATTGAGAAATGAAGGAAAACATACGATACCAGGAAACTGCAATAAGGGTTAGGATTTCAATTCAACACATAGAAACAAGTTGACCTTAAAGATCCACGTTCACAAATTTGCAAGAAACCGTAGAGAGAATATTTGGAGACAGTGGAAAGAGGAAAAGCCCTCGATTTTGCACCACCCCCACCCCGTCAAGAACAAAAAATACAACTGCGTTCTTTATTTTCTTTAAAATAATAATAATATTTATTTTTGTACGATAAAATAATATGTTGTTTATATTTATTTATGATTGCATTATTTTATTCACCTCGTGTGTTTTCATGTGTTAGATTAGAACATTTTTCATGTAAAGATTGTATTTTCTTACAAATTTTAATTGTCATGATCCGCGCACTATTAAAATATTATAATAAATTTTAATATTTTTAATAATTTTAATTGACTAACAATGTAAAAATAATATTTATGAATTAAATTATTTTTAAAAAAATATTTTTTTAACATATAAATATTTTTTTACAATGTTAATCAATTATATATTAAAATATTTACTTTAATTATAATTATTTTTAAAATTATTTATCTGATTTGTTGATTATATACTTTTTAAAATGGATTGTCTACCAAAATTTAATTTTTTTAATAAAAAAATATATACGGTATGATTAACAATGGTGATTTGCGAATGGTCAAAGTTATGAACCATAGAAGATGAAGACAAATTATTTTAGAAAAGGCATAAAATAAAATATATTCAAAATGCAATGCTACATCCACATACGGCCATTTTGTCCCTTCACCCCTGTATTTTCAGGCATACTCCTATGTTGTCCAAAAAGTGACTAGAAGATGCACAATTTTGAGTAAGACAAATAAGTGAATTTGACTTGTCCAAAAAAAATATAAGTGAATTAGAGCAAACGGGTCGGTAATTTTAGTCTTTAGATATTAATATTCATAATTATGTGTGAAAATATTTTGTTTACAAACAAAAATGAATTTAATGTAAGTTAAAAATTCACAATTTCCATACAAAAAACATGCGTTAGTACAAATTTTACTCGGTAAATGTTAATTTACATTGAATTTTGATCTCAAAGTTAATGTCTTAATTTATCTTTATCGAACATAATTTATACGGAAAAAAATGAATTGACCAAATTTTATGTTGTTAAAAATAGATTTAGATTTTTTAATATCAAAAATAGTTCATATAGTTTTTTTTGGTTAAAATAGCTATAAATAACTTTTTATATTAAAATCTCGGTGGATTTAGTCCTTATTTTCTAATAGTGCTTTGTTTTAATATAAATGAAATATTATTTTTTTGTCAACAAAAAAGAAAAAATATAATTAATTTTTAAATTTTACATAAATAATTTAGATTTATTTGAAATTTTAAATTTAAACACTTCATAATTCGAACTCAAACAATCTATCATATTAAATTCTAGTCGTTGCTAGAATCGACTAAAAAATCTAGTCATCTTTGGTGTTACCATAATTATTTTCACTAAACCATCATTACTATTATATATTTATTGAGTCCAAGTGATAGGTAATAAAAAATTTAATTAAAGATTATTTGTTTAAGAAAATATAAATTTGAGATCTAATTAAAATATTATTTTTATCAAATTTTATTTATTTTTCGGTCAAACTCTAAATTCAGAAAATTAAGATTAAAAAATATATTTCAAAACAGCGGTGTAAAAATTACCTTCTCAATTAAATTGATAGTCATATTTATATTAAGTCTTCAGTTTAAATACATTTATCTACAGAAAACATTTATCTATAGAAACTAAAATAAACTCACTTTGTTTCTTAAGTTGTAGTTCAGAAAAATATAAAATATTGTTGAACTTTATTAATTTAACGTCAAATTTCTTTACGAAAATAAAAAAATATTATTATTTATTACTGTCAAAAAAACTATTAATTTATTATTTCAATTAAAGATAGATTAATCATGTGAAATCAAATCTTACCGGTTACCCAAAAAGAAAAAATCAAAGCTTACAGGTTACCCAAAAAAGACAATAAAATCTTACCATGTTTATCTCAAATCAAATCTTACATTGAATATACAGGTATTTTACGATATAAGACCTAAATTTGATTTATTTAACAAATATAGTATCTTGAATCGGACTTGACTTCTTTTTTTAAAAAATAATTAGAGTTGACTGTGACCTACTTTGTAAATAGAGTTTTTCAAAATAGATCAACATACCTACTTTTAAATTGATTGGATGATAATACTATTTATTAAATAAAAATAAATTGAGCTTACCAAAAAAATAGTAAATAGCTCAATTAATATATAACGTCAATTTATCGAAGTAAGTATTTTATAAACTGATATATAAAAATTTATTATTATTATTATATTGTGTTGTAAAAAAAAATTATCATTATTATATTATAATAACTTTAAAAGATCAACTTGTTGAATCTCTAAAAAAAATTAAACTATTTATTCTACAAAAATTAATAAACTTTGTGAGTGTGTGAGGTAGTGAGAGCTTTCTTCACTAAAATGAGAACAAACATCATACGAGTCTAACGTGAATTTAAGTGTTTTCTGAGATTGAATATTTAATCAAATAAAGTGATCAAATAAAAGAAAGAAACAAATATGAAATAGATGGAGAATGCGTCACGATGTATAAAAATAATAAGCTAAGAAGAATCACAACAATGGTAAGGAAATCGAACAAGTTATAATCTAATAATTCAAGGAAGAGACTTAATTCAATCACCACAAAACGATAGAAATTATAATCCATTTCCAAACATTTTACGGATGATGTTACAAATGTATATTTATAGTAATACTATCTCTAAATATAAATAGAACTCCACACTATTCTTTAGGCTCGTATTGAGTTTACATCGTATTTTTTTAAAATAACCTAAATGTAAAGAAACAAAGTATTTTCAGATCAACTATATCGAAATTAAAATTATTGCAATTTTAAATTAAAACAAATAAGAATTATTACAAACCAAATTAAAACTGTTATTTATTAGTTTTTTTTAGTAAATAGTTAATTATTAGTTAAAATATTTTATTTAGCATTTTGGTATATTAGTTATATTTTAAACTTTTATGTTTTAATATTTTCTTAAAACAATTAAGACGCGACACATGAATGACTTACTAGCATCCTCCGTTAAAAATATTTTATTTTCTAGATAGTTTCTCTCAATCTTCCTCTTAGTTTTAGAATCCTAACTACCTATACTAAATATTAAGAACCACAATTTAAGTAAAAGAAAAATCGTCAATTGATCTTTTTGTTAGTGCTCGATAAAAAAAAAAAAATGAGAGAGTATAGATGAAAAATTTACCATTCAATTAACCATGATGTATTTTTGTTTTGTACTTTGTGGTACAAATCAGCATTTCTCATTTGGATTTACTATTCTCCAAAAATTAAGAATAGCTAGTTGAACATCTTTACAATATATTTTGCTCCTACCTACCTATAAGGGGTCATTTTTTATTAGGATAAAATCCTAATATTTTGCTTCATCTCCATCTTAAACTACCATGTCTACCTGACCCAAAAAAATTATTTACAGAAAGAAAAAAAAAATCTATAATGCAATAACGTTTCACTCTTCAAACTCAAGAGACTTCAAATCCACACCTCTTATCAAGTACTCTTCTGATTGCTCTTTGTCACGAATACATCAAGGTAGCATCTGTTTCAAGCTTCTGCAAAAAAGTTAAAAAATGTGTGGGTGTTTTTATATATGTTACACACACCGTTACATTCTAAACTATATTGTTGTCTATTCTAATGTGCCATTCATTTTTTTTTAAATGACTACTTGTTTAATGAGTACATTGTACATATTAGTTGTTGACACTTGAAAAACAAATTAACATAAGAGAGGTTTTTCTAAATCAAACTCACTTTCTGATAAATCTCCACCATCTGCATATCCTTCTTTCCCTTTGACCCAAAGAACTAAGTAAAGTCCACTGAACATGAGGAACATACCACCAATGCTGCAACCAATGCAGTGTTAATCAATATATTGATGAGTAAGATTTTACAATTTTTAGAATATAGTTTGCAAAACTTAATAGTAGCTAGGAATTAGTCTGAATACCTTCCAATATTAACAGTGTCTCCTTGAGTAAAGACAGAGAAAATAACTGAGCATACCGTTCCAATTGGGCTAAACATGGAGACAAATACAGGTCCTCTCTTCTTAAGTGCCCATCCATTGAAGCTTAAGCTTATTCCACTCACTCCACCAGCCTGTGCATTTTCAATTCTTATGCCTTTAGTATCATCATCACAGTGAGAAACACAAAATTGCATTCTTCTTAATTATTATCCCTCACAATGCCAACATTTCACTACATACCATGATTTACTACTCTACCCAATTTTCTAGCCCATGTTATAACTGTTTCAACATTCTAGACTAAAAAGATCAAAAGAATAAACCACAAATTTAGTGCTGAAATGGTACAGTCTATCAATGAAATTGAAAATCATTGATTGTAGAATTAAATTGACCCACTCAGAAAGATTAATGTGATCCAATATTTTCAATCTCGACAATCATTTTGAAATTTTGTTAATTTCATTAACCAAAATGTTGGATACTATAATTTCAAGGAGTAGAGTGGTGGTTTGCGTAAACATCGACATGCACTTAGTGAAATAAGGAAATAGTAAAATATACCAGAACGGAAAAGCCAACCAGATCTCCATAACTAACAAGTTGCAACCCAGTTTTAAATTCGTCGCCTTCAAATAATTGAACAGCTGCAGTCATAAATCCTCCAAACAAGGACGTTATTGCACTCAATGACATTGGTGCAGGAAAATCTCCAAGAGCAAAAGCCTACAAAAGCAACAACTTTTGTGAGCTAATTAAGAAATATGAGTACATTTTTCAGTGTCCTACTACTTATTTGATTACTAATAGTTACCTGCAAAACAACATTGGTTGACAATATTAAAACTGAAGCCATTAGATAGAGGCAACCGATTATCTTTTGTATGTCAAAGAGAAAATCTGATGGTGTTGACAACGATTGGATTGTAGCCTCTTTTTTGATTGCAGGAGGAGCAGAAATGCTTTGCATTATGCTCATTGTGAGAGCACCCAAAACACATAGCAATGTTCCTAAGATTTTAATTTTACTATACCTGTTGTTTAAGTTAACTCTCTCTAACCTGCAGAATATAAGAATTACCAATCCATTACCCAAGGAATTAAGCATGTTTCTTATTGTTGGCTTAGTTGAGAATTGTAACATTATATTTTTCTAACAAAATAAGTAGTTTATGTCAAACATTTTACTGGTACATCTACATAGAAAAAATGTTTTTTTTTCTCTTTAACTCTTAACCCCTCTCAAGGGAAAAGGGTCCTCATAATCCGAAATTCGGTCGGGAGGTATGTAAAGTCAGACCAAAGATTACTTCAGTCAGAAATCGAACTCAGATTCTCCCAAATGATTCGTAAATTCATTTACCACTTGGTTAAAATAGAGTAAATTTGTCTTATTTATAGTGTGTTTAGATTTCAGTTTAAGAGTTAAAAATGACTCTTTTGAGCCAATTTATCTCTCTTGATTGATTTGAACAAAAGTAAATTTGATTTCTTTTGAATAGGAACCACAACATGCATGCTATTGGTTGTTTATAGCATTACTGAAAATTTTCAAAACCCATTAAAATAAAATTACCCAAAAATCCATGCGATGATGAAGATAAGACCTGGGGCAAGGTTTGGCATAGCTGTTCCCATTGCTGGTGAAGTTAGACTGATTCCTTTGAGGAATAAAGACTGGAAAGCTAATCTGCATGACAATGGCCAAGAGAATTTTAAATCAATATCCTTGTACTTTATTTTACAAATTTGGAGAACCGAAACCCAAGTAGGAAAATGTAGGTATAGGTGGCAAAATTTAGAGGGAAAATAACTCCACAAACATTAGAATTACTATACTATATTTAGAGGATTATTAATGTTACAAATTGGATAAAACATAAACTACATATATCTATACCATGAAAGTTTAGACGGATGCTACCATAGACCAAAGGTTAAAACTCATGCGAAATTATAACAACAATCGACGACATTTCTTGAAAGTATAAGTTTAGAGTTCTACTTATCGTTAAACTTACACCAATCAGGTCATCATCTCAGTCGTAAAGATAAAAGAATCATTAACTTATACTTCCAAAGAATATCGCTAATCATCATTAGAGTTTTAAATTTTAATCGTTGGTCTACGATAGATCAACTATCAAGGTGGTCTACTTTAGAATTTGCAGTAAGTAATGAGGAGTTTAATTTCTTTTAAATGAAAGCTACCAATTTCCACTTCCAAAAAAAAAGGCCATATGGATAGAGAATAGCACAACTTAATATTTGAGAGCATGAACCTAAAACATGGGATTTTGAAAACAGAACCCGACTTTCACACCAATCTTCTCACTACATTTTCTAGATACTTAATCAGGCATATGAATAAAACAGAGAAAATTAAGAATAAGTTATAAGATTATCTTACCCTCCAAATGAAAGAAACCATATCTGCATGATAAACTTTAGACTGAAATTCTTGGGCCAGTTTCTCCTGCAACAGACACATAACATCATCAAATTAATCTTCAAATAATTCCCACCCCAATAGAATAATAGAGAATAAAAATCCAATTTTTATAACAATTAAAAAAATAGAAAAAGAACCTTTCAAAACAAAATGCAGCGGGGAAGAGAACAAGGAATGTAGCAATGGAAGTGAAAATCACAATGGTAAGAGGGCTAATGCCTAATGACATTGAATAACTCATTAGCTCAGCATTTCCTGCATAGATAAATTGAACTCCTATCAACCCTCCAATTATTGTCACATCTTCCACCAACCCCATTTTTTCTTGCTAGCTCCAATCAAAAAATTAAACAAATTATATCAAAATTGGCTCTTGTTTCCTGTCACAAAAAAGAGAGAAAAATGCTTTTTATCTCTCTTTTTGCATTTTCTTGTATAAACAATGCAACCTTTATATCAAAATATCGTCAATTGTGAATTTAATTTCATAAAATGGAAGCTATGCTCCTGCATTTGCCTCTTATAGCTAATTTTTATTTTCATGTTGAAGCCCAGATAATCATCACGATGTCGGTGTCTCTACCAACCTCTATCTTTCTCTCTCAAAAGGTTTTATTATTCATTTTTCCTATATATAGCGTTGAAATGATTGTTTTAGCTAAATCTAGATTTTTTATCTTAAATATAGAGAAGGTGTGTGTATTAAACTCGTTTTTATTTTGTATATGCAAAATAAATTTTAATAGATATTTTTAAGGCTATGTTTTGGATTAATGTTTTAATTTTAAGTATTTTATTTTATGCAATTTTGCGGAAGTATTAAAGAAGAATATTGTTATCTACAATGGATTTATATTTGACTTTCTAGTTTTAAGACTTGATTTTTGTTTTGTCGACTTTGGTCTTGAACCAGCAGAATTACCAATTTTTTTTTGTTTTTTTTTTATTTTACAAGTTTTTGATTATTACGAACTAAAATGTTTTGGGAAGGTGAGTAGACATAATATAAACATTTTGGTTATATGTTATATTGTTGGTTATGTTTTAAAGGGAACATATATTACTTAATAAATCTCATTATTATTTTTCTTAACTTGTCAAATAATATAAGTTGAGTTTATATAATAATAAATCAAAACAGAATAGCTAAAAATAACTCTATCAAAAAGGTTAACTAATCGTAATAACCCAATTAATTATTTTTCTAATGGCCCCCGACAAACTAGTGAGTGTATGCTAATCATTCTTATCTTGCCTATTAAAGTGTTAAAAAGATTAAGATATAAAGATTTTGTGAAAACACTTCGGCTCGCTCAAAGCTTTTTCAGATTCCGATTGGGCTACATGTCCAGAAACTCGTAAGTCCATAACAGGTTATTGCGTTTCATATATCGACTCCAGTTGTAGTAGTTGTGGTCGTTGAGGGACGGAGCGACAAGAACCGCGTCGGGATTCTCACCGGGGTGTAGATAATAAGGATTTCGGGGGTTTAGGGTTGGATCTTGAACGACCGGTGATGGTGGTGGCGGTACAGGAACATCAGAATGATCGTTGTGAATGTTCATCTTGTGATGAAATTGAGAGAAAGGTAGGGAGAAAAAACTTGGGATAGGTTGAAGATGATGATGAAAAGAAACGATGAACGAGGAGGTATGAGCGGAAGTTATGGGCGAAAATTTTGTTTTGTTTCGATCCCATATTACTGAATAAATCTCATTATTATTTCTCTTAACTTGTTAAAGTACGAGTTGAGTTTATATAATAATAAGCCATAACATAATATCTACAAATAAGAAGTATTGACAAATAACTCTATCAGAAGAGATAACTAATCATAATAATCCAATTAATTATTTTTGCTAATAACATATGTATTATGTATGATTGAATTGAGTAAATCATTCAACATATTAATATTTTGATAATAAAATATAAATAGAATAAAAAAGTTATAACTTTTTTTTTAATGTACTTTTATTCTATTTCGTTCCATTGCACTTATATATTTTTAAATTATTCAAAGAGAATCTAAAAATGAATTTAATTCCGATAATGGAAAGTGTCACACACCATGAAATAAAATGAACCTTTAGAAATGAGTTTGAAAAACTACATACCATACACTTCTTGTTTCTTGTGCCTTGGGGACACTGCACCAATTTCACCGGAATATAAGGGTCCCGACAATACACTCTTCCATTGATCCCACAATCTGTTTGTTGAAATTCCTCAGCCAAGAGAATGACCATCGGCTAAGAACACTATTGTTGCTTGTGGACTGTTAGCTTCTTATTAGACAATAGAGTCTCTTAGTTTACGATTTATGTGACATTTGGCTAAAGCAACCATCATATAATATTAAGGAGTACATGGGGATTCTAATATGCACCATAGTCCGATGATTTTTTAAAAATATTTAAAATTTTAATTATTATATACATATTTTTTAAGAAATAGATGTTATAGTCATTTTTATTTCTATGATTGAAATAATAATTTAAATAATAATCGTTTGATTAAAATAAAGAAAAATAAATATATATTGTATATTAAATAGACATAAATTATATCACATTTTTATTTATAAAAATAAGGAGCGTCACGGACCATTACTTCTAAAAAGTATTGTAATCGATAAAATTTTCTATGAGTTTTAAATATCAAACCATGTTAGACGATTTATAAAAGTGATGCAAGAAATAATTCACTATATATTTTAGCAACACAACCCACATTTGTGGGTATTCATATGAACCCGTCTCAATTTGGGTGAAGAAAATCAATTTGGATTGCGCTCATATACGAGTGCGAGTTTTCTTCAAAATTATAACTCAAAATGGGGATGGGTTTGATAATGTTAAATATCTACTTCGCACTCAAATTAGCTCCGCTAATCATATTATTTTATTTTTTAAATTTTATACATATACATATTTAATATTCTTTTAAATATTATAAATTATAATTTTTTCTATATAAAAAATATAATTTTAATTTTATTATATTAATTATAATAAACACAACTTTTAAATTTATTATTTAATACGTGACGGCTACTTTCATATTTCATTTTTTTCTTCTCTTAAATAAACTTGAGTGTGAAAGTGTCATTATAACTACCTCATTCCGTATCCTTTTGATAAATTATTATTGAGTGATACTACTCAACACGAAACAATTTTTAAAAAAATATAAAAATGATAATTTGTCATTTTATTAAAGATCATCATTTGAATGAAAAGATAATATCTTTATAGCGTACGTTCTCCTTATTTGTATTTTTTTATCTTACATCATTTCCCATTATTATTTAAAGGATTGATGCCAAAATACCCATTATGAATATGACGCAGCTTTGAACCACACTTCAGAGAACGAATCAATTTCATTTGTCCCCGTCCAACTTGGGAGAAAAGTATCATACGTGTGATATTTATACTATTTGATAGCTACATAAGTAAATATATCTGAAGTATATTGGTTATTTCCCCCCATTATTTGTGATTTTGGTTCTCCTATTTATAAATCTATATTTCGGTCTTAGTTTTCAAAATATTATGTATTTTAAAGTTGAAATTTAATGACATATTGCAAATGAAAAATTTATGTGATCTATGTTATAATAAAATCAAATCTAATGCAAGTCACTCTCTAGGTGAATTTTCACAACAATTCACTTTCATGTCATCAAGTTAATTGCATGTAATTAAGACTTAAAAATATTGACACATTAAAGAAATATCTATTGTAAAAAAAGAGCTATATCATAAAATATGAATCATTAGGGTTTAGCCCATGTGATTCAACTTTGATTTCTATCCTTTAATGTTTGTTTTTCTTTTTACATAGATCAAAGAATAAAAATACATGTATGAAAGAGGAATAATGAAAAAAAAGAAGTGAATATTCAAGAACCAAAAAATAATATCAACAAGGCAAGAGGCAAAGAGAAAGTCCATTTAGAGAAACCAGTTTGGAATCCAAGGGCAACATTGGAAGCATCCTCAGACTGCAACAAAGAACTAAAAGTAAAGTTTGGGTTTGACCCATAAAGAGATTGAACACCTTCCACGTCATCAATTTTCAAGTCAACTTTCTTCCTTCTTGGGCTCAAATTTGGGTACATCACTGCTTCCTTTACAGATGAATGGCCCAGCCCAAGCACGTGACCTATCTCGTGCGTTGCCACTGATTCCAAATCAATGGCTACCCTCGAATCATCACGATCAAAATCAACGGCCCAACTTTCAGCTGCATCTAAATGAAATCTTCCATTCTGTGGGGAGAAAGCATGCGCTAAAACCCCCAATACACCATCGAACGGTTCTCCGTCACCGTGATCGCCGAGATAAAACCCGATCTTAATATCCGCCGATTCGTATCGTTCCGTTTCACGAAAACTCACCGGAATCACCGACGCCCACCGCGTAAACGAACGCTCGAAAACCGTTCGGATTTCCGTTAAGCTTATCGTGTCGATCATGTTGTAAGGTGAGAAACCATACGTAAGAGTCATCGGAGAACCGCGAAGCCACCGCGGTTTACCGTTAAAGTAAGCGAAGTGACGCGTGACGTGTATTCTTTTCGTAGTGCTATCGGAAACGCCGCATCTCGGAGATACGATGGTTGATATGGTATCGGAATCGAGTTTTCCGGTGACCGGTAAACCGAGCTGTTTCTGATAAAGCAAGACGGCGGACTCAAAGTTTGAATCGAAGTTGTCCGTGAAATTCAGAGTGGTTTCCGGCGCGGAGAGGTAACCGAAACGGTTGAAAAACTTCTTAAGCTCCGCCATGCCGCTGACGTGGCTTCCTCTTTCTGCGTGTAAAAACTTTGAGAAATCGTGCCACGTGGCGTTGTGTTTTTCGGTGGTTGTTATTACGGTTACTGATTCTGGTATTATCCTCGCGGGAAAACATGGGCGCAAAAGAAAGAGGGCCACACACAAGAACAAAAAGTTTAAGTAATAACTGAATAACCGAAACATAACGATTAGTTATGTTTTTTTCAGGGGAAACAATAAAGAGCTAGTAGCTCAATTATGAACCTTGATTAATGAAAGTAACTTTATGATATAATAAATGGTAGTATCATATTAAGTATGAGTTTGGAAATTGGAATCATATATATACATGCGTATGGAGATAGACTTTGGTATGATCGAAGGCAAGGGGAAGTTAATTAGGATGATATAAAGATAAGAAGATTCTGACCCTTTTGAAGGGAGATCCTGACTTTTGAAGTGTGATGGTGGGTAAACTAATGTATCTGTTTCTAATTAAACTATGTATTTTTTATTTTTATGTTTGGCCGTTTAATTTTGTTTGATCATGGGGTTGTTGTTAGTGTGGTGACCTATTTGTCAAATGGAAATTGCATAGAAAATAGGTTATTAACTATGAAATTGTGAGATACGTTTTGTTCAAGTTTAGTTTGAGTTGAAGAACTCACTAATGTTTGTTGACCGAATTTGGTGGTGATAAAAGGCTTTAAACTCGTCAAGACGCGACAAAGATTGGATATTGTTTTTGGGAGATAAATATGCATTGCGTGACAAATAATGCCTTCTCTGCTTCATTATTTCCTCAATTAATTCAATTTTTTTTCTATGGTCCGAAGTAGTCGATTTAACTTTTAATTTATTTACGACTATAAATATTTGATTTTAGTGATCACTGATCAATTCACAATCATATGAATTACAACTTCGTTGAATTAAATTGTCTATTGGATTTTCCATTTCGTAGTGCGTGTTTGAAATTCAAATATCGGTTTATGAATATAAAAAAATTCCAATATGGATGAAGCTTACAAGAAAGTGATGGAAGGATGACTTGTCAAAAAAAAAAAAAAAACAGAATCAATTCAACGTTCATGCAGACACAAATGCATTTAGACATAGGACCAGACTGAAAATAAGGCACCAGAAACAAAAGTATTTAGATTTATATGTAAAACAAAATTTTCACTTAATGGTCTAAAAAATTACTTAATAAAAATGTTTTATATTTTATTATTTTTAAAATTAAAATTTATTAAATCTTATCTAAAGTTAATATTGTCTCAATAAATGTTAAATCAAATGATTTTCTTATTAATAGAAAAAAAAAACGATATGACATCAATTATATTAATTTAACGAATAATTTTATATCATAGACTTTAAAATATTTTATACTAAAATTCGTTTTAAACTTTTATATATATATTAGTTTGATCTATTTAAACACATTAAAATATCGTACACATATTTAACATTTTATTTTGCGTCATCTCTATCTTTTTATTTATTACATCACCGTGATATTACATTGAATTTTTTTTTCTCACTAAATGTCTCAACGGGATGCATGAGTTTCCATGTAACATTATTCTAAGAAAGAGGGGGTTTATGTTCGTTACCTGTCCTCGTCATTCATTCACTCATTGATTAATTTTTTATTCTTCAATATATATCTCAATTAGTCAGTTTAGCCCACACGATACCCAATTTTTATCAAAAGCCCAGTCAATGCCCGTATACTAAGAGGAGATTCTTTTAATTTCTAAAAGAAAATAATAATTTACGGATATATTGAATTAAGTATTAAAAAAATCAAAAACGTTTATGTGATAACAAATCTCGTAATATTAAATGAAGATTTTTAAAGAACATGAATAATTTTTGTAGTATTTAATTAAGATTATTATATTATTTTAAGAGTGCAATAGAATTTAGTAGTATTCGGTTAAGATTTTTGCGAGTTATAAAATATTTTTTTTAATATTAAAAAATATATGTAGATTTTAAATTATTATTTTGTATGATGAATTTTGTGAATTTTTTATTTAAAAATAACTCATTCAACAGTCATATTTACAAAGTCTTGAGACCTCACTATTCTTTTCTTCCACCGTATTTGTAACTATGTTTGTATTTTCCTTACTTCTTGTTCTTGAAGTAAATTTTTGGTAGATCTAGAACCATGCTCTAGACGGGGTATGCGACGAGTATAATCAATAACTTAGGTTTTTTGATGCGTATAAGGCTTAGTGGCTTTTTGTATATTGAGCTTTTAACTTTTGCTCATTATTCTGCACATATTCATTATGCCTTTAGTGGGGAGGCAGATACCCCTTTATTCTGCTCATGTTCATTATGGCTTGATTGTGTCATATTTAAATCTTATGAAAGCTCTTACTTATTTTGAATACCTAAGAGAAAATTTTGTCTATTCGGCATATGGATCTTTTACTCTGCTTATAAAATCACCAAGTCGTATTGGGCAAGGCCGAGATGATTATAAAATCTTATAACATGCCACAACCCCTTAAGCTTTAGGTCTATAAGGACGATACGCTTAAATTGAACACGGCAAAGTATTTGAGGGTTACGTGCATTCATTGTTAGAAGAGTGTTGAGTCTCATTGAGTAATTTCAACAAGGTTTCTATAGTCGTACTAATAAAAAATGACAATAACTTAGCCTATTGTTTACATTTATTATGGGTTAAAGAAAAGTCAACCAAATTCGAAACACGTAAAAATATTTAATAAGTACGATCGTAGGAGTTCAAACAAGTTAATAAGTAGATTTACAAGAGTGATTTTGTAAATATCTCTTAAAAAAATCGAGTTTTACGATTATAATTGACTTGGAAAAGGTTTTGGGTAAATTAATTTCAAAAGAAATAACTTATAAATGAAAAGTTGTTTGAATTGTAAAGAACAATAAAATAAATGACATGAACTTTAAAGTACTTAGAAAATAAATGACTGAAAGGTAAATGACATGAATTGTTAAAAAATGTTTGAAAGGTAAATGACGAATAAATAATTTGCAAAAAAATAAAAACTTCCAAAGTAAATTTGCAAATTGAAATTAAAGTGACTATAGTGAATGATGAAATTATAATTTTCGACATAATGAAAATACATAGTTTAAATGAAATATAAAGACATATTTACGTACTAAATTTTTTAGAAAGCTTTAATATAAATAGAAGAGAAAAAGAATAAGAATCTGAAAAAATATAACAAGATGAAGATTAATACCAGACAGTGAGAGGGGGACAAAAAGAGAGGTGAGAAAAGATGTGAGTTTTTCAAATCCATAAAAGTCAGAAGATATTTTAGTAATTTAATTTTAATAATCTATCATAATTTTTCATAAAAAAAATTTAAAAATATAAAAAATACCGTAGTTCATGTGCGCTTCCGAGAAGATCCGCGGTTGAAATTCGAAACCCGTCAAAATCTCCTGACTCCACTGTTGTGGATAGCTTTCGTACATCAAATGTTGACCTTTCATCAACTTCTCTCATTTTTTGTTTATGACAAATACGTATTCATTCATTTATTTGACAAATTTTTTATTCCTGTCAATGACCCCTATTGCACTGCTAAGTTTGCCACCGATAGTTTAAATACGATGTAGATAGAAGATGTCCCACTCTTTTTCTCTCTTTGTTTTTAACGGATATGACCCATTTGGGTCCAATTCTCTTTTAATATAGTTTGAGGTTATTACAAAAACAATATTATAGAAAAGAGTAACACAAGGCCTGCTTAACTGTGAGTGTGCAAAGAAACCTCCGTTTTATTTTAGTGTCAAATGCTTCTTAAGTTAAATAGCTGTCTCAAATTTGAATCTAAGACTTTTTTAATTATATATAATTTTTTATTATTATTTCATCGAAATCTAAAAATGAATTTATAATTTATAACTTATAAGTATTAGTTCTATTTAGTAATAGTCATTTATGAGCTTATAACTTATAATATTTTTTGATAAGTTAAAATTCAAATAGCTTATGAGTTTATAGTTTATCATTTTTTTTTAATTTTTCTGTTATTATTGTAACTAAAATTTCTTTTTACCGTTTATAATTTATTTATTATAATTTAAAATAAATAATTTTAG